>CM046855.1:53698636-54037486 GCA_025617745.1 Heliocidaris erythrogramma | reverse complement strand
AAAATCTGGAGGAGATGAGTGAGAAGAAAATAAATTTTAAAAAAGAAGAGAGAAAAGAAAGCAATATATGATGATGATGGAAAAGATGAGAGAATGTGAAAAAGGAAAGGAAGAAAAAATACTTAGAATAGACTGCAGAAGGATAGGAAGGGAAGAAAATGAGAAGAGGGAAAAGAAAATAACAGAGGACTTGAAAGAAGGGGATGACAGAAGCAAAAAAAAATCATGTCAAATTGTATGTTTCTGAGACCTTTTTCTACCAGAGGAAGCTCACAAATAATCTATATTGTACGCCCATTAATACATGCTGAAGGAATTATGATGACAGCATATCACTTTGTTTGTGCAGTTGTGTGTTCTTAGAAAGTACATGCATGATATTATACCAGGCTTTTCACACTTCATTGTTTATTTAGTTAACCATGCTTTAAGATTTTTCTCATGAAATACCTTGCTTGCAAATTATAACTATTGTTTGTTACTTCATATCAGCATTTAATGCAAGCTTTATTTTACATATATATGCATAAAAATTGCACATTACTTGAAATTTACTACAAATGAAATCAAATCACATTGTTGCAGATTGTAGAATATTGTACAAATATGAGGTTTTATTATTTCTTGAATGTGTATAAAAGAAGATAGCTGTAGTTTGATGTATTGCATAAAGTCAGATTCTGGCATGTTTGCCGCTAATGGGTCCAATAAATTTCCAAGTTTGGCAGGCAGTGGGCGTTCAGTTTAGAATGGGGGCAGGAGTCAAATGCATTTACAAGTACAGACTAAAGAAAAAGAAAACAGGAATATTGACAAATGTATTTTGTCACCTACAATTTAGATTGACTAGTTTTGAAAGCAAGGGCAAATATGGGCAAAGCAGACACATGAAGGAGTCCGTTTACCCCTACATATTTCTGAATAATTCCCATATGGGACTCGCTAAAAAAGTGAACATATATTACATCAATGCATACCTTTGCCAAGTTCTCTATGAACATGTACCCTACTGAACTCTTGAAGAGTTTCGTGTAGAACAAATAAACTTTCCGAAAAGTAAGTAACGATGGAAGATGACAGATGACTTGTACATTAGTATTAGTCATCTGTCATCTTCCATCGTTACTTACTATTACTTCTACATGTACATGGATGATGATATTTGTCCACATGATTAAATATAAAGAAAATAAATAGTTTCTATTATATACGCGTACCAAGATTCTAGACCTCTGATTGGTCAAAACTGCAGTCATGAAATTCACTACTGACCACGGGGCAGTATAACGAAAAATATTGACTGGGCATAGTTCTACTTGCGCGTACAATGCATGGATGCAATCAATATGCATGAAGTAAATGATGGATATGCGCCGTGAGACACACACACAAAGATTTTTAATACATGTAGATTGGTAAATTACCCTACAAATAATATACATTTTGACAGTCATATTTTGTAAAAATATCTCTTTTTGAGAATCCACCCGAGGGATTCGGGATATAAAACAAATATTGACTGCTTATTTTTCGTGGTTAAACTATAGCTTCTCAGTGATTAGAGACTGCACTATGCCACTTGACTTCATCTCGAAGCATGGTACAGTTTCAAGATAGAGAGAGAGAGAGAGAGAGCTAAAGAGGAGAGAGAGGAGATTGAGAATTATGGGTATGGATAGACATTTGTGGATATGAGAGAAGAAAGGGAAACAGAAAGAAGGCAGTGTGTCATTAAACTGATGTTTCTCTTTCATGAAATATTTGATGATCACCTGTGTATCCAATACGTACCGATAAAACATGTAAAAAGGGTTTGTAATTGACAAACAATGTACGTGCAAATTCACATGTTGCCACTGATGTGTTTATACAGGTCAGGGAGTTCAAGATCTTGTTGTTTTCCTTACTCGGAAATGTATTCCTATGTTGTTAAATGATCAGTAGATGTGTATTTTTTTTTCAGGATCAAAGCCATGTGTAAAAAAGGGGGAAGAATCATGAACAACACGGCAATTGTTTAATAGTTCCATCATTCATGCAGTGTTGATTTGTATTTTGACAGATCTTGTTATTTATTTATTTATTTATGACTGCCGATGCTTTCTTTCATGTTGAATTTGAAAGAAAAAAATAAATTGACCTGACCTATATGTTCATCTCTGAATTCAACCCTCGAGCTTTGTTCACCAATATTATAAACCTTTAAACCTTTAAAAAAAACTGTGCCAAAATAAAATGACATGTGCCTGGTGCTCATCAAGAACCTTGATCTTACAATATGAAGATCGCTTAGCACAAATACATCAGATGCCACACATCTTATTGTTGTTCACCCTCACTTGCTAATCATTTGCATGTAAAATGGTTTTTATTTGGACATGGTTTAATGCATCTTTAGAGAAGGAGGCTATACTGTCCAAACAATTTGACAAACATAAATCATGAATAGAACTTTGTGAGACAATTTTTTTATAATTATATGCGTTTCATTTTTTTTGCTCATTTCTCATTTTAACAGTATTGCATGGTATTTTAACTTTGGAATTAATGAACCGTTTCCAAGTCTCAAGAAAAATGATTTTTTTTTTTGGGGGGGGGAGGCATAATTTTATATGAGATATTAACATTTGGATGTTTTTTTAAAACGTCTACAGCCCTGAAAGCTTTAAGGAAACATGTACACATGTATATTATATATCTATTTGTACAAGTGTGGGTGCATGCTTTTTATTCAAAACCATATGATTCTCTTGAAAGTTTATCCTAGAGGGAAAAAGAGTTTGAGGTGCTGCTTTTTGAGCTGAATCACATGAGGGACTTGGATGAAATATGAATTATGGTGAAAATCTGGACCAACTTGACACCAAGGAGTGTGGGGGTGGGGCACTGTGGGAGTCTAGAGACATAACGCTATATGAGTGGGTCTGGAATTTATGAGAGTGCCATATTTTCAGGACAGGTGGACCCCGTGTTTATGGGATTTGTCACTTGTTTGGAGTGGTTTATGAGGGGATTTAGTTTCATATTGAGTTGATTGATGGTGTTTGGTTAGTACTGACCAGAGCAGTCCAGAACTCATTCAATCAGTACTTGGCTTACTGCCCCATTCAGCAAGTTGATGAAGAACCACTTCATAGCAAATCTTTATAATGATCAGACTCTGAATGATTTACTTTACCCATGACCTCCAGTATTAATTATCTTCAAACCACAATTCCTTGCAATATCAGCATTTTCACAACATTATCACATGTAATATAATTGTATCAACCATTATATTAAAGTAGAACACTCAAGAAAATCACAAATATGGCAATTAATGTATCACTAGAAATTGGGAAGCTTACAGATGGCAATCGTATAAGTTTTATGTCAACTGCGTATATGATGATTATAAAAACAACATAAATAAAAGCTCTTCTCAGCATGTGGAATATCCGAGGATTCGCCAGAAATATAGCGATGTTTTGATGTCGTCATACGAGGGATCGATCCTGCTTAAGCAGACGACGTCCTATAATGAATGAACGTAATTGCAATGCAATTATTTATCAAATTATAAAGAGTTTGGTACATTTAAACATGACCTTATTTCACACCATTCGAAAAGGGAAAGTGAACTGATTCTGATAACTAAAACCGTTTGATTGTAAATACACAGGAGAAGGGTCAATGATCAATGAAATAAACCCCATTTTCAAATTGAAAAGCCCTGCGAATAATAGCTGGATGGTATTCGTTCCCTCTTGAAACGCCGAACATGCCGCGGTGCAAGCAGCTGAAAATACAATGGCGTCTTATTTTGTTTACAAGTGACTGATTCCTTTATTTTTTTAACGCTGCATTTTTCATCAAAATAATACCATACACGAAGTTAAGAGTGAGGCAACAGACTAACATTAAGACTGACGCTAGTCAAGTAAGAGAAATAAGTGAAGAGGAGATGACAAAACAGGCACTGAAAAATGTGTATAATGTTATGGGACATCGTCTGCTTAGACAGGACTCGCCCCTCTTGTGTCGTCACACATCTCAGCAGCGTTCAAGGAGCTTTTCAGCTGCTATATCGGGGGCTGTATTTTACCGTTTTATAATTGATAATAATCATTAATTCAAATGTTTCCAAGCTTTAAATTTGGATAACCTTGTTTAATTTATGCCATCTATGCAATAATAAGTATTAAGCCAATATTTAAAATCATCAGTGTTCTACTTTAAAGTATGTCTGATTAATTTTCCATTTGAATTGAATGGAAGGTGATTGAATTGGATCTTCCTCGATCACATTGTCTTTTAGATGTGAAATAATATGATGCAAAATGGTGGCAATTCCGAGTGCATAGCCATATATGAAAATCTTTCATTTAAAATCTAATAAGTTTACTCAACAGATGTTAAAAAAAAGACAATGATTAATGTGCAGTGTGTCAAACTGTGTTTGATTTCTTTTTGTTCACGGGTTCATTGACATTATCTTTACCATTTTCTTTATAAATTTTGGGAGAAGACAGTCAATGACAGGTCTTCAAGATCATGCACTTTTCAAGATGAGATTGAGAAGCTTTTCTCTGAGCGGTATGGAGAACTCTCATCAAAATATAACTTACAAAGAAACTCTTTACCAAATGACACACCTGTGTGTGGGTGGGGCACAGAGGGAATCTAAAGGCAGAGTTCTAGATTCAGGATTTACGAGTGTCTTTTTCGAGACAGCTGGACCATGTGTTGATAATATTCAACACCCCACTAGGAATATTCAGTTGTTTTTTTCTTTCAAAGATCTCTAAAGTTTCCAGTAAACATTCTACTAAGGGATGTGGACAATGAGCTTTCCAGTACAGAGTACATGGAACTCTGGAATAAACTTCCAAATTGTGTAAGAAGCATCCACATTAGAAAATTTTATAAGCATGTCTCTTTCAAACTGAAGTTACATGTATGCTTAATGTAATTTGTAAACCTTTTTTTTTCGGTCACCTAAAATTTGCATTTTATTTTTGCATTGTTTTGTTTTTCTTTTTTTCTTTCTAGTAAAATGCATACATGTAGAAACATGATTTGTGATATTATTTCTATTATCACTACTATTAGTAGTACACTGTAGTTAGTATTTGTATTAAGTATTAGTATCAGTAATAGTATTATTACTATCATCATCATCATTATTACCTATTCATGTTCTGTGTTTTCTCTGATCTCAGTGTGGAGAATGTTTACCACTGTACAATGACAAGCCATTCCGACATGGTGACCAAGTCAATGCTTACAACTGTAAACCATGCCAGTGCTATGGACATGCCTTCAGCTGTTTCTACAATCAAACACTGGATGAATCCCCAGACTTCCATGACAGGTAATATAAATCAGGGCAGCATTTCATCAAGTGTTTTGTCAGTGATTTTTACTGACAAATTTGCTCTCAGCCAATCAGATGCAAGGATTTCAGTAGCTTATGACAGTTATTGCAACTTGTCATTGATGACAGGTTTCATGAAACAGGGCCTTGATTCAGAAGCCAACTTGGAGGTTTAGTTGCAAGAAATTTTTTAAAAAGAAGAATTTTAAAAAAATACAGTAACTAGAATTGGTTGTCTTATTTCAGTAGTCATTTGTTTAAAGGCACAATTTAAACTGTTCATTAAAAAGGTCTAAATTTTGTGTAAAATTATTTCAAAGTGTTAAAACTAGATTGATTGTTATGTAGTGTAGCTGAATTTTCCTTATTGTAATACACTGTACCATGTTGTGTTCATTTGGTAAAGTCATGTAGAAAGTGCAAAGTGAAAATCCTTGGCTTATCAGTAAAAACTGCTGGCATAATTTCAAATATGTTTGGGAAATTTTATGTGACATGTTTGACATCAAATTATGCCAGCAGTTTGACCCATGACATGTTAAAGATTTCTATATTTAACATGAAACTAAGTATACACTACATGTAGTTAAATATCTACCCTTGCATCACTTACCCTTGGGGGAGGGGGTAGGGGAGCTGCATATGTTAAAGTATTTTATTCCTTTCTTCATACAGCTGCTTTCCATGTGTATTATCTGCATGAGGATTTGCATTTTATTGATTATATATAGTACCGGTCAAAATCATTAGAACACTTGCTAAAAAATCAACATACATTGTATGTAATATTGAATCATCTTCATGTCCATGATTGCTCTAGGGCTTTCCTATGGATATGTAAATGTAGTTGGTTAATACCGAAGTACTAATTTCAACAACCAGGAGTTGTGGTAATACAGTGAAACCTGTCTATAAAGACCACTCAAGGGAGACAAGAAAGGTGGTCTTTATGAGCAGGTGGTCTTTATGGACAGGTAATGCACATTTCAGTGAGAAACATTGTTCAAGGGAAACGAAAATTGTGGTTAGTAAACAGTTTTTGTAGACAGGTGGTCTCTCTATACAGGTGGTCTCTCTATACAGGTGGTCGCTAAAGCAGGTTTGACTGTAAATGGTTTTGGGCATTGATGAAAGTTAAATTTGTTCATTTTAGCAAGTGTTCTTATAATTTGACCAATCCTGTATGTTTATTGCCTAACCCATCATTCCAGGGGTGGTGGAGGGGTATGTTCCAACTGCCAAGACAACACAGAGGGTCAGCATTGTGATCAATGTGTAGAAGGCTTCTTCAGACTTGATGGTGTACCACTGGACTCCACTGATATCTGCAACCAGTGTGAATGTTCCCTGAATGGCACGGTAGCAGCAGATCTCAGCTGTGAAGAGGTAGGATTGTAAGCTGTGAAGGTGTATTATGGTCTACTGGTTTATACTAGTCATTAACTCACAAGGGTATTGGTTCAAATCTTCAAGTGGGTAGTACATACTGCCTACTTGATTGAAATTGATAAACATTAAAGCTCATGTACAGTTTCGGTAGCAAAAAGGAAATTGGAAAGAAAGGTGTTAAACATAGTCTCGTGTTGTTTTCCATGTGTCAAAAGATATTTGTACGAGATTATTTTGTATTCCATCAATGATTTCCAGTGAATTTGCTGTAATATATGTAAGGAATGCTAGATCACTGCAATATACTACCCTACACTAGGACCTTACCACCCTGACGGCTCCTCGTACAACAAACTTGAGGCTTCACACAGAGATAGCATGTGTGTCACTGTATGTAGGTTTTGAATGCGTGTATGGTGTATGGTGTACAGTGCACGCTGGAGTGGTTGGGAGTTTATGTCCCTGACCGGTACCTAAATTATTTTTTGCATTTCATTTGTTTAATATGCCACTTTAGGAAGTGAAATCTTCACAGCATCTTAGTATGGCTAGTATCTATTGTATCTATACGGCTATTTATCAACAAAAATCCAACAAATCTGACGAAAAGTTTTTGAGGGCTTACCAAAACTAAACATTACCTTTAACTTCAAGTTAATTTTCATCTTTTTGAAGGTGAATGGTCAGTGTAACTGCAAGACATATACATTTGGTAGAAGATGTGATACCTGTCAGAATGGCTACTTCAACATGGATGTTACTAACCCTAATGGGTGTGAGTCCTGTGGATGTATCTCAGCTGGAACAATCAACTCTGACATCTCATGCCATCAACAGACTGGAGTGTGTAACTGCAAGGATAATGTCATAGGTTAGTAGAAAGTTTACAGTGGTGCCCATTTTTGAAGCAGAATATTTGAATAGAAACTAGTAAAACTATATATGTTTATCTTTATTTAATAGAACTATTTATCTCTATTCAGTGTTTTATTAGTGTGATTTAGACCTTTTTATTACGGTATTTACCTATAGAGAGTGCGTGCGTATCGTGTTTTCAGCTACCAATGTGATAATAGCCACATGTAGAGTTTGATTTATCCCTTTATCAGCTGTTATTCTAGTCTTATCCTATTGTAATCTGCTTTGTCATATCTAGTAAAATGTGAAATGTGAAAATATGATTGGTTTTTAAGCTGTCCTACAATATGTGCCTCTTGCATAGAGATTCCAACTTTAATATTTCACTTTCAATTTCCGTGTTACTATTAGGTTTAGGGGTAAATGTGTTTTGATGTGATAAAAGATGTCCAGGAGAGCTACCATGTTTTCATGGAAGAAATAATTACTGCTTACACAAATGCTGTACAAAAGTGTAATAGTGATGTGATTGAAATATGATTAAATGATTTAATAAGAAATAATGATTCAATCCCCTTTCTCAGGTGACAAGTGCGACCGTTGCAACTATGGGTTCTACAGCCTTGCTGCTTCTAATCCGTTTGGTTGCTTGCCTTGTGGCTGCAACCCTGACGGGTCTGAGAGCATCTACTGCGATCCAAGCAGTGGTCAGTGCCAGTGTAGGCAGTCCACTCAGGGCAGGACGTGTGATGAATGCCGTGATAGTTTCTATGGGTTGTCAGCTGGTGGGTGCTCTGAGTGTGATTGTGATGTCTCAGGTACTGAGCCAGGATCACGTGTGATAAAGCTACAGGACAGTGCGTCTGCAAGGCTAACGTTCAGGTTAGACACGTGCCATAATCAGAATTAGATGATTTTGGTATTTTTTATTTCATTGCTTGATTGTCATGTCAGTGCTGCTTCAAATAAAGCAAAATGTGGAATAACTGTCTATTTTGTACAGTTTTTGATTGATGATACATTTACCAATGTACAGATATTAGTTCTAGAGCTGCGGTGCTATTTTCAGGGATGTAAGACTTCCGGATTTTTTAAAATTTAAGAAAGTATTTCCGGGTTTTTTTTCTGTGATATGTTATGTGTGCATTATCGTACTTCCGTGTGCATTAACCTAGTGGCGGAAAAAAAATCTCGCAAATGAAATATAGTCTTGTACGGGCCGTTTCATATAAAGTATATTAATATAGTGTGAAGTGGTTCTCGTATGCACAGCACGAATTTTGTATAAAAATCCTGGTAACGAGTATGTGTGGACAAGTGCTATGGACTGTAAAGCCATGTGCTTTACTAAAATTCGCGTAACAGCCTTGTAATGATTTTGTATTTTGAACATGCGGCGACAGGAAAAGTGGACTGATGTATGAAACTATACGTTCTGGAATGCATTAATTGTCAGGACGACCGCATTGCGAAGCTAGCGTTAGCACACGTGCACAGCGATATTGCGCTGTACTTTCGACGTCGCGTATCGCATGCATATCACGCAGCTGCACAGATACTTGGAAGTTTACGACTTTGTGATAGCGTTTCGACTTCGTTTCCTGATTTTCTTTTGCTTCTTATTGGAATAAAAAATCTAAATGGAAGTGGACAGGACTGCAAATCGACATAGGAATCAAGAATACATGTAAGTGGAATTGCAAATGGACAGAGGAGAAGGATGCGAACGGAGTATTCTTGAGCGATTACGTTCGGACACCTACACTTGACTGAATCACTCAGATGATTCACTGCGCTCATCAAATATTTTCCGGATTTTTTTTTGCTACTCACTTACATCCCTGTAGCTTTTTCATTGTACGTCTCATGATTGCCACTGCATACACAATTTATTTGGACCCTCTTGTAGACCCTTTCCAAGTCTGTTCATTCACCTTTACTCATAGCAAGATAAGTATTTGTTCAATAATAAAAGTCAGATTTTCTGTGGGTTTAAGGTTGTAGTACGTGTGTTAATGTATCATTTTTTCCTGATTTGGGATAAGAACTGATGTTTATACCAAGTCTTAATCTCAGATATACATGTATATATATATATGTACATATACATGTAAATGTACCCCTTTTGATTGTCAATTTAATCCTGCTTATGATTCCAGGGTGTGCGATGTGACCAATGTGCGCCATCCTACTACAACCTCCAAGCTTCCAACTCCCAGGGCTGTTCACCCTGCTCCTGTAACACCGCTGGCACCCTCAACGGCTCCACTGTCTGTAACACCACCACCGGCCAGTGCATGTGCAAGGCCAACGTCCTCGGACGAACTTGCAACACCTGCGCTCCTAACACCTTTGGCCTGAATACTGCTAATGTGGATGGGTGCGTGTCTTGCGGATGTGATGCCACCGGCACACAGACGGGATCTTACGGGGAGGTGCTGGTCTGTGATCAGAATTCTGGACAGTGCTCCTGTCTGACCAACAGGCTTGGAAGAACGTGTGATATCTGTGCTGAAGGTAGGAACTTTCTACGTTGTCTAGGTTTTGGTATATTTAAGGAATAACTATGAATTAAACACATTCTGGGTACATGTTCTGGTTTTAAACAAATCCATAGTATGCAGGTTGGGTGGTGTAAAATTGAAGAAAAAAGATTGAAAATTATCCTTTTGTAAAATTCAGAATATCTCCACATACATGTATGTTCAGCAACAAAAAATCCAAGATATTTTACGAAAACTTTTTAGGGCTTACAAAAACTATACATTCCCTTTAAAGTCAAGCCAGTGTTGGCTGTATCATTACAATATGCCTTAAAATATATCATACTGTGTAATAACTTGGTATTAAAGTCATATATTTATTTACCTCTTTCCTTATTTCAGGGTTTTATGTGACTCCATCAGGTGGGCGTGGTTGCCTATCATGTGACTGTCAACCATTGGGTACTGAGCCAAACACCACCTGTGATGCTTTGACTGGTCAGTGTCAATGTAGAGTAGATAGCCCAGGAGTGACAGGTAGAAGATGTGACAACTGCATGGAGGAATACTTCAACTTTGACCCTATTTCAGGAATGTAAGTTTCATACACGCTATGTTTGGACTGAATCATTTTTCTGCTCGTTATTGTGTTTGTATGTTGTTTTGTCTCACCTGTAATTTCTCATAATTTGAAAGGTACATTATTGAGGTGATGGCCTTTAATTGTCCAGGTATCAGGTTTTATTTTCTGATCTCTTTTCTTGTCACAATCTTAGCTTAAGTGTTCACCATGTGACTGTGACCCTTGTGGTAATCTAAAGTCATTCTGTTACAGTAACAATTCCTCATGATGCGTTTTGAATGATAACCATCATCTTTTACGACTGCTATCTTCCTTGTCACAATCATTTGCTACAATAGGTGTGGATCTTGTCACTGTGACCCTTAGTCTAAAGACAACCTATTACTCTAACAATCTGTCATGATGGATGTAGCTATGAATGATAACCACCATCTTTAATAATTGCGTACTTTTTTTTCACACTCATTCGTTAGGTGCTCACCATGTAACTGTGATCCTCGTGGCAGTCTAAACACAACCTGTGACTCTAATACTGGACAGTGTGATTGCAAGGACCTTGTGACTGGAAGACAGTGTGATACATGTCAGACGTCCTCAAGCAATCTTCAAGCTTCTAATCCTCAGGGTTGCTCCAAATGTAAGTTCTTCCCATAATATAGTTTGTCTCATTCAGCTGGCTTGCAAATTGATATAAACAATATGAACAATTTCGACCATTGGATCATCATGTTTACTTGATAATTTAGTCTATTCTATTTTTCCATTTGTAAGTTATGTGAAGAATATGGTGACAGAAGATATGCTTGAGAAGCACCAACACCACTATGCTCTTTACCATGAATTATATATTTTTGTAAAATTGTTTTGGTGAATATGTGGATTCTTTCTTTAATTATGTTGAATTCATTTTCACTAATTAGCAGAACTCAAAGAATACAAATTAAGGTACTTGGTGACTTGGGTTTACCTTGCCCTCATTTTCAAATGTGGTCAGGTTGCGTTTGATGACATTAAAAAAAAAATCCACTGATTCCACCAAAATGCCAAGAACCTCAGCAGCCGTTTAATCAATGTATTTTGTGATGATTATTCCTCCCATCCAGCACCCGCCCAGCAGCCACCCCCAGTCTGGCAGGCAGTGAATCCTTTCTCTATCCTACTAACCTGGGGACCTCCTGATGAACCTAACGGTAACATCCTGACTTACCTACTCTACAGGAACAACTCTCTGGTCTACAACGGAACCGCTGCAAATCCTCTAGGTAAGACACATCTCTGTGAGGTATCCCTTTCATCTTTGCATATGGTCTTTTTTAGTTTAATTCTTGCACTGTCTGTACTAAACTTTGTATATATTAATGGTGAGGTAAGCACCAACACATGTCACTTTTTCCTCATTACTACTGATATACTAATCACTGAAATAAAATAAAACATGACACAATTATTCTTTGGGGTTAGCTGCATTATAATTTTTGTTATTGTTGAGCTAACTAGGGTAAGGTGAATAATAAACATTTGCCGCATTTCATAACCAACCATTATTAAAAGCCTCTACTCTTTTGTTTCCTTCATCAGGCATCCAGCAGTTTGAGGACCAAAACCTGTCGCCCTTCACAACATACAGCTACTATGTCCAGTCAGCCAATGAAGCCGGTAGGGCTACTAGCCCTGTGGTCATTGCTCAGACCCCTGATGCTATCCCTGCTGGTTTTGATGTCTTGATCATTACCAATGTCCAGGCTCGGTCAGCGGACTTCTCTTGGTCTCAACCTGCTGGTCAGTTGCTTGTTAATGCTCTTATCAATTTTAAAATTTTTTTTCAATTTCTGAATCATTATTGCTGAAATAATCAATAGATACTGCATAGATCACCTGAAACTCTTTGTGTTATATCTCAGTGACTATCCTAAAATCCACCCACATCTTCCTCACAGACATCTCGGCTACGGTGACCCAGTACATCTTGACCTCTGTGACTCCTAGCAAGCCTGTTCCCCCAACGCAACACTTCAGCGGTCTAGCCACCAACCACCGGGCCACAGATCTCATCCCCTTTACTAACTACACCTTCTATCTGACTGTCTGTACCCCTGGATCTTGTGGGGAGGGGCAACCGACGTTGGCCTACACCCCCATGGCTCCTCCTCAGGGGGTCATGGATCCTAATGCTACTGCTCTGAGTCAGAGCTCTGTCTTGGTGAGGTGGGACCATCCTGCGGAGGCTAATGGTAAGATAGACATACTTTCTGTCTCTTTCCTGTTTACATGAATGCATGATCTCTGTAAAGCTCAAATAAGAGGAAGAAGGGCCGAAACACATCAGAACAATTTGTAAGTTATCAAGCAAAGAATAACTATTTTTGTAAGTTCAAGAGACAGAATTTGTTCCTCTTCATGTATTCAATAATGTATATTCATGTATCAATGATTCTATGAAGATGATAACATTCTTTCTTTTTAATAAACTTCTCTTGAATTATGAAGTTTTTTCCTAAACTGAACAACTGTCTTAATGGAATTGGGCCCCTTCTTCCTCTCTGTATTGAATTATCAAGCTCATCGTTCAATTACGAACCATATCCCAATAATATGGAAGTAGGAAATGGTACATGAGATGTTGTGAATATGATTTACAAATAGTTTTTTTTTGTAGACATTTGTTTGATTATTTCATATCGTCATATTCATAAAAGTATCAATTCAATTATGAATTAGCCTGGGTGATAGCAATTTGTTTAGTGATTTTTCAATCTAGTGATTTTTAAAACTTGTGAAGCCGTTTCATGTTCTTGTTAAATAAGGAAATTAATGTTTCATGTTCTCTATTCATCAGTCATAATCTTTGCATTTTTTGTACTTCAGGAGCTAAAATTGTTTTTATATTTAAATTAGTGAGTTGACTGTAAAGACAGAAAAATTATTGCCAATGATTATATTACTTTAAAGGGATACTCAACCGCAGATTGTGGACGTTTTTATGCCGCGAGAGGGCACCGTAATCATGCCGTTGTCTCGCGGGGGACAGACTGGTCACCGCACAACATGCACGCTCCGCCTGAGCTCGAGCTCTCGTGCGAGATTCGGTCGGCTTCGTGCAGTCCGAAATGTAATCCCAGTAGTCCAACGGACGCGTTCGACGCACAAACTTTGTGTACGAGTGAATGAGGCTTACGCAATCTTGACTTTCCCCACGGCCGCCTGGTGGCTTATCCCTTTAAGAATTGTATAGTGCTACATGTATTATGCTATTTCCACAAACCTCTTGACTGTTCGTTCATGCTTGTAAACCCTTCACCCAGGTATCATCACTCACTATGAGCTGTTCTTCCGGGGCTACCCTGGCCCTGATGGTACCATAGAGCCACCCGAGACCAGGATCTTCTATCCTGCAGGATGGTACAATCCTAGACCAGTCCTGACGCCCCTAGAGGATCCTGCAGAACCCCCAGTTACCAACTTCACCCATACAGGACTGGATGCCTTCACTCGTTACCAGTACAGGGTGACTGCCAGGAATCTGGCTGGGACAGGACACAGTGGATGGACAACTGTTAGGACTGCTGAAGCTGGTAAGCCTAAAAGCAAATTACATAAAAGAAAACACCCTAGAACCAGTGAGCCAGTAGGGAGCTGAATGCCTGAGGGAAACAGTGATTGGATTCACTTTTCCAGCCCCTGTCAAACAATGTATAGTATGCATTGATTTATGTTTATTTGACAAATGAAATAATAATAATAATAGTGATATCTTCTATAATCCATTGCTCTTTCATACATTCTTCAGACTGATTTACTAATAGTGTAGATTAGGGGCAATGTTGTTCAAGTTCACAAGAAAGCTTGTGGAAGGCTGCTAAAATTCCTGGATGCATCTTCCAAGTACATACTGTTTGTCAAGAATAATTTGCAAAATTTCATGTATTGACTTAAGATTCTTAGCCATGCTGTATGTATTGTAAGGCTTCCTAGTTAAATCATTTGGATTATTCTAAAGTTTTACCATAAGTTGTATAATGTCATTGATGTTGTATATAAAAAAAATGTCTAAAGTGCAATGAAACATTCTTGGTCAAGGAGGGAGCACATATTTAAAAAAATGATAATTTTAAAAAAATTCAAGATTCAAGATCCTTTATTTCACTCAATATAAAAAAAACCCCATAAAAGTTCATAATTGCACATGATGGTCATGCATATAAAAATACATTTAAAATATGAAAACATTAAAAAATTAAATTAAGAAGGAAAAAACAAGGGGCTTAATTGGGGGGTGGGGAATCGAGATTAAAGATCTTTAACGATCTTGGCTATTCAACCCCATAGTTATAAGAATTATACCGGTATTTCTTAAATTTACAACACAAAAGAACAAAAGGGGGCGTGGGTCACCGAGAAAGGGGATACAAAGAAGAGAGGGAAAGAAAGGATAAGACAGGATGAAAGGGAAAGAGAAAAGTTTAGAGAATCTATAAATTAGTACCGTATAGTCGCGTGTATACGGCGCACTTTTTTTCATGGCAGAGAATGTCAAAAGTCGGGGTGCGCCATATAAACGAGTACAAGGAAATGACGACGAAATGCAGCTCTTACTGGGTCTTGCCCGCCAGCGCTACCCGGCGCGGCCGGACATATCACATGTAACACTAGGCCTATGTCATTGCACTGTATCGGGGTAGTGTGCAGTTGAACGACAATTGTCCGATTTTTATATTAAAAACTCCGCTTTATAAAACAATTATCGAAATTCTACATACATTGCCAGTATAATCCTAGTCTAAGCTTCACTTTCATAACTGTAATGACGAAAATGATGAAAATAGATTGTATTTTTCATTTGTTCGCAAGGTGGCTGTAGATGACTGTACGTGGTATAACCAAGAGGTGGCGCGCGCGCGATAAACGGCATGAGCTAGCTACAGAGAGTATCTACACTGATCCGCCATGTTTTACACAAAGACAGCATACGTGCAGGATTATTATGCGCGTGTTACAGCTCTCTTTATAAACGGCCTCTGGCATCTTCCTTTTTCTATTTTACATGTGACCTACGGGCGCCATTTTTTTTTCTTCGATTCTAACGAACAATAATTTTTCTTCCGATTGGTAGCCTAGTTTGAATTATTATTTTGTACCGTCACTGTGGTATGAATAATATTTTTTCCTCAAATTTTGGAGGGGTTTTCCTATGTAGTTCTTCAATGTCTTATATTTTTAAGTGAGGGGCAGGCTTAATTGTTGACCATTGCTTTTGATATTTGATCTAGGTTTTTTCTTCGTAAATTCCCTCTTTCGGTAGGCCTAGGCCTACTTTTAAAGAAAAGTATTACTATTCCTTATCTTAATATTTCTTAATTCTGATGTACTCTAACAATGAATAAATTTGTGCCTCGAATTTTTCTAAAGACCTGAAAGCTATCTTTTCATTTTATATTTTCTTCTCAGACTTTTTCTTTTTCCGTGATTTATTTATTTTTTATTTTTTGGTGTGTTTGTGTGTGTGGTGTTGTTAGTTCTTCAAACGCCGAGTTTCCATTCCGGAGTAAATTTCGTTGATTTGTTTCATTAATTTTTATATTATTACACCGGATTTAGATATGCAAACCAGCAATGATATAGGCCCTATTATGTTCTGTCCCTAACCCTGCCCCCTAAATATTCATCTCGCTCCCTCGCTCACGCTCTCTCTCTTCCAAGCTCTCCCGCGAGAGTTTCCCTATCTTGCTCATACAATGAAGTGTGCGCTATTGTGTACACACACATACCCCTACGTATACACACACTGTATACCCCTACGTATACACACACTGTATCCATGCTACATATGTATTGATAGATTTTTGCGGAGCTAAGTAGCGTCGCTGATATGACTGGAAGTTCAAACTTTCACTCATTCTGGGGCGATTCCGAGCCTCGTATGTATTATCACGCGATAGAATCGCGCAATGTGCAAAGACGGCAATATTTTTTTTTTTTAATACAGAGGGTCGAAAGTATGGGTGCGCCTTATATACGTGTGCACCGTGTACACGCGACTATACGGTAACTGGAGTACCAGCATTCAGTAATGGCTGTTCATGCATGCTATTTTTTTTGGTTTCAGCTCCCATTTCCACACCAGCCCCATCTGTCAATGGTGTGTCTAGTTCTGAAGTGAATATCACCTGGACGCAGCCTCTGGACAGTGAGATTAGAGGAGTGGTCATCAGCTATAGAATCTACAGATATGTTACGTCAAATGACCCTTTCGCTCCTCCAGAGATACAAGTGGTAAGTTACATACTACAGAACACAACTAACAGGTACTGAGTACAGTACAGGTTACAGGCAGTTGTAAGTTCTGAAAATAGTGAAGAGTAAAATTTATTATGGCAGAATTCTTTGAAGATTCTTAATTATCAAAAACTGCAGATAGATGATACCTGTCAAATAAATTTGATATAAATTGCATAACAGTTCTGTAATAAGCGTAGGAAGATAAAGCAACTGGGCAGATTGAGTTGTTCATCAAAATGTGTAGTCCCATCTGTGCATATTTGTGTTGATGGTTTTCAGTGATGTGATTTCATTAGTTCCTGAAGGTCACTAGTTTACTGCACAATTCACATTGATTTTAAATATCCTCCAGAAGCAGTGTCTGTACCATAACTCAAAGATTACCACAACATGAAAGAAAATATCTCTACTGTATCATTTGCAGTTTCTTCAGTAATGCAAAGTAAACATTAGTAACTTCTTCCTTGCACTCCCCTCAACCTACAGTTGGAGTACTCTGGTGATGGTGCTAGGATGTTCTTCATTCTCAGAGGTCTTCAGCCTTACTCTATCCATTCATTCTCTTTGGAGGCCTGTAACAGTATCGGTTGCATCTTCAGTCCAAGGGCCAGTGGAAGAACACTTCCAACTGGTAAGTTCAGAACTAATTCTATGGTAGTTACATGTACATCCCAAGAAGATTCTCCTTATTGGTCTGTCATTTCATGGAGTTCCAAATACATGTAGTTCCCTCCTGTAGGGATTGTGTGTGGGTGAGGACTATTCCGAACCCCGTGATTTAACCTAAGACATTTGCACGTGTCACAACTATCTCTCTCATTACGCTATGGTTGTATGACACATCCAAAAGCTATTTACCTTTGATACATGTAGTTTTGATGTCTATGGTTCAAACTTCAGACATGTACTGGCAAAATGAAACTATACGCCAGTTTTACAACCCTCAGTAGATGGTTATTTATTGATTGTGTTTTAAATTATATGAGATATTGTTGAATGCCCTGCAGAAGGGCACAAACACAGTTTTTTGTCAAGTTTTTCAATGTTAGTTTTGTCATTATATTATATCCATTTGTTAGGCACACAATGAAATAGCAAAATGCAAATATTGTCTGTTATTTGATTATATTCTCTTTTAAACTAAGAAAAAACCTGCCATTTTCTGATGTTCCTGGTGCTTCAGAAAAACAACTAATTTTCTGGTTTCCCTTTGCAGCCCCTGAAGGACAAGGACCCCCTGTAGTGGATGGATTTAAGTCATCAGCCATGCAGGTCATGTGGAACCCCCCTCTCATGGAGAATGGACCGGACCCATCCTACCAGGTTCAACGTGTTGTAGCATCACTGAGCAGGACTCCACCACGTGTGGAGAGGGGGGCTAGGTTCACTGGTGGAGGATACTATCTCTTTCCAGGGAATATTCTTCCTTTCTCATCATACACTGGTATGAATAATCAAAGTCTTTATTTAGGGAAATGTTAAACTCTGGCAAATCCCGTCTGAGAAACCAAATATTTGTACGATTCCGGGAAGTGAAAATACCTATTTTTGGATGAATTTTGTGATAATTGCAAACCTACATATAATGGAACAGAATGGATTTGACTAGAGCAGTTGACATAGGGTCCTTTTTTTCCTAAGCTCTATGATGGACAAAAGAAGGTTTTCCCATTGTTTGTAAATAAAGTACGTGAAAAAGCAACATTTTGATTTAAAGGTTATTCACATGATACTGTATGCATACTCTAAACTCAATTATCATGTTGACAAATTAATATTTTATAGAACATATTTGATAGAGATATGTACTACCTCATTTGTTTTAGGTATTGAGTTTGAGTTCAGAGTGGGCCGCCCTGGCAGTGCCCTTTCCCCCGTCTCTGCCCTCCTGATGTTTGCTGCATCGGATGGTGAACAGGAAGAGATGATCGTTGTACAGCTTAGAGAGGGGCGACCATGGTTCATCTTTGACCCTCAGGGTGGTATAGCTGGTGCCACACCAAATGACGGTGGTAGAACATATGATGATGGCGCGTGGCATAGAGTGGTCGTCTCTCGGGCTGGGAGCGTGGGAAGTATAACTGTGGATGACCTATACACTGGTAAGTAATACAATATGATAAGACAGATTACTATATAGGATTAGTACCAAGTATCCTCGGCACTAGCTACCTTTGACCTAGAATCTACAATTACTTGTCTGTACAACACAGTATTCATTTAAAGAGAAGAGTTTTGCCAGTCTTGGTTGGTGAAAAGATAGCAAGAAGTTTACAGTAACTAAAATCACCTTTCAGGACATGTAGATGAACAATACAAACTTTTGGCTATCGTTTGTCAAGTTGTTCATTACATAATATGGTTAGTTGAGGAGCCAAATATGAATCCACCTTTGTAAATTACGAACACTTTCTGGTACACGTCTTTATGATGCAGGTACCGTCACTGCCCCTACACAGTCAAATATCATTGGAGCAACTACAGGCCTCTATGTGGGTGGACTGCCCTTGAACTTTGACCTTCGTAGATCTGAAACTGGAGATGTGGCTATTGTGAGGAGGAATCTGATTGGCTGTTTGAGAAATATCCGAGTAGAGACTGCACATGTTCCCACCCCCATTTGGAGAGATTTGGACTATTCCGATGCTATTGAGAGAGTACAGGTACCAGGGGGCTGGCAGGGATGCCCCACTGATTTGGAGAGGGGTGTTCATTTCCTCGGCAAAGGTAAAAATAATGGATGTGGTATGAAAATGGTTCCTTTTTGTCTCAAACTGCTCTTATAAATCTATCACTCTTTACAATGATTACTGTGAGTTCTCAGTCCAGCTGCACTGCTACATTTACATGTACATGTAGCTTGCTAAATTGTTAATATTATTGTGTTATAAATTGTTGTGAATGTTAGTTTGTCTCTTTCTTGCTAATCTCTTTCAGTATCCCACCATTTTTTCAAATATAAAATTGCAAAAATCTACCCCTCTAAATTTTACATACATGTATGAGTATTGCTCTATCCTCTAAAGTGATATGACACATAATTGTAATGCTCTAAAGATCTCATTGGAGCTGTGCTCTATCCTTTCATCATGACAGTATATGGCATTTTCAGAATTAATGCAACTGCATATTGTATTTGTATCTGTTCTATTCACTAAAATTCTCTTGCAATCCGTTCTATTTTAATCCATCATCTATAACATCTTTTAAAAATACAGGATACCTTAGCTTACCCGAGGGAACCTTCAGTGGAGGAAACAGCTTCACCCTAAGCCTGGATATAAGAACTCGGTTCCAGACAGGCCTTTTGCTCTTTGCATATCATCAGAGCGGCAGCTACTTGTTAATCCACATAGTAGCTGGAACCTTGCAGGTAATTGTATCCTCCGGCATTCTTTGGATTGTCCCTCCTTCAAATCGCTGCCAGTGCTGGGGGTTACATTCGCATTGCGCGGCAATGGACATTTCTAGTTAAAAATAAAGGAACAACTATTGTAATTAGAAGACTTTGCTTCTAATATTCCTCCCCTCTGCACCAAAAGTATATCCATTATTTAATACTTTTTTGTAGTTTAATTTAAAAAAAATAAAATCACCTATTCCCTATGAAGCTTATTTGAAAGCTTTAAAGTGTATTTGATTGTTTTTCCCAGCTACACACCCTCCAATTGTTTTGTTTTTTTAATTGTTTGCAAACACTAACATGTTACTGTTGTTATTATAACTAGATTCATAATTGAAGGGAGCCATCACATATTACAGCCTCTGCAATTACTGTCAATCCAGATTTTTCTGATTTACTGAATATACATAAATTGTAACTCAAATGTTTACTTTTCCTGTAAATTTTAAACAGATTAGAATTCAAACATTTCTAAAGAATAATGACAAGCAATTTACATGTAGGTATCATTTTGATTTGTTTACCAAGATATGTTATGTTGAATATAGAGTTGTAACATTGGCAAGAAATTTAATCAATAGATTGTTTTACAGCTGTTAAGTTGTTTTATTCAATCCATATAGATACAAGTATCTACTGGTACTGGCTCCCCAGTCACTCTCACCCTACCAAACACATCTCTCTGTGATGGCCTATGGAAGACCATCTCCATCACTAAGATAGCCAGTCAGCTGTCTGCATCCATCAATGGTGGAGTATCATCTGGTATTCAGCTACCATCCATATCCCTTACATTCTTATCTCAACTTTACCTCGGTGGTGTGAGAGGGGATTCAGAAGCAGCAGGTTTTCTTGGTACTATTGGTGTTAACCCACAAGGTAGACAATGAAAGGCCTTCTAAGTTTGCAAGAAGAGATGGATATAGATTAATTAACTATTCAGTAGATTTACAAGCAGGAATCAGGATTTCACATTAGGTGTTCCTCTGTAAGAGTGAACCTGACACAATATCAAGTTTCTTTTTTAGGTACAATGTCCCCTTTCCATATGCATCTGGTGAATTGACAGGTTTTCTTATGAGTAAGATTATACAGTGGTAAACAAAGGTGGGAAGGACTGTCCACACATGGCATTTTAAGGGCAAAAGTAAATGTCTTATGAACATTGAAATCTGATGATAGAGAGAGTAGGGATGTAGGGAATTAATTTCATATTAGCCCATGGAATTGAAATGGGTACTTCAACTATTGATTGTCAACAAGTTTTAAGCATGTAAACAAGGACCAAACTAGATCAAATCAATTTTCTGCTTCATTTATACACCCACCTACATCATTGCTTTGCATTAGTTATTCAGAGCAAGATTCAAATGCTTCATGTACATGCAGTATTCCAAGTTTTCAACACTCTCATTGCACACCATTCAACCATAATCCATCCCCTCATCCAGGATTTGGAGGCTGCATGAGACAGGTGAGCATCGATAACACAGCGATGAATCTAACCCGTGATATGGGAGGCATCCTTAATGTCTACTTGGATGGATGCCCTCCTATCACAGGCAGTAGTGTGCAGTGCTCAGATCCTCAATCAGAGTTGGTGTATGATGGTAGCAGGAGGAATTACACGGACAATGGTCTTAGTGTATTTACAGGTATGTACCCCTTGTGTGTTGCTTTGGATTACTTATTTGAAGGTATATGACTGAAGATAAAATATAAATTGTATTTGAAGATAGTTTTCTTTTCAAACTTCTATTTTGCGAGTGATATATGACTTGTTTTTGTGCATTATAAAATTATCCAAAAGCATTTTTTGACATTGCTGTTTTACGTACATAAAATTGATTTTTAAAGGTTGTATTTTCTCTTCCAAACTCTCTGTCACAGATGGTATATGACTTGCATTAGTGCATTGTAATTATCCGACAGCATATGATGACATTGCATTTTCATCATAATACATGTACACAATGTAAGTTCAGAATGTAAGGTACTACAATTATTGGTTAGGAATCTTTCAAATGTTTTGTAGAAAGTTAAGACTAACACAGTGTAAGTGCCTTTCTTCTAAATCTTCATGAAATTCTTCTGTATATTTCATTTTGTTTTCAGAGTATTTGTACCAGGTGAGAGCGACTAACATGGCCGGGTCTACTGATGGTACATGGACAGCAGGGAGAACCAGAGAAGGAGGTTCGTTGAAAAAATAAAGAAGACAATACTAGGAAATTCTTGAAAAATATATTACTATATACATGTAAGCCATTTTTTTGGCTTGCAGATATATTCAAACATGACAGGAACATAGACATTTTAGGAGTTGTTTTCCCATCATGATAATTTATACAGGCTACTTACAATACATGTTGCACATTCAGTGCTAGCTCATTTTGGTGTATTGTTAAAGTTGCCAACAATAATTTGCCAAATTTGCAAAAAATAAAGCCCTCTTGAAAATAAAGGTTTATACATTTCCCAATAGTTGAAATCTGTGGTATATTAATAGACTATATATTAGAATATGAATGAAAAAGTGTTATCTGTATGTTTTGTTATTTTTTCAGCTCCCACTGGTCTGAGCCCACCCATTGACCCAGTCTCCATCACTGGATTTGTCATCCAGCTACAATGGCAGAGACCATCGGGTAACACAGGTCTACTCATGCAGTATATACTGTCAGCATACAACCAAGATCTGCCTGACATACCACCAGTCCAAGCTGTCTTTACAGATACTACATTGCCAGAGAACATAGGTAAGGTACTTCATAGAAACAGCCAAGGACTAGAAATCTAAAAATGCCAAAATACCACTTATAGATTGCTTGGTGCTTCCATTTTTGAAAATACAGAAAAGGAAATGCAGAGAAATTGACCATGCTGACCAAAAATGCACCTTTTTTGAGCTCTAACTTAAAGTCACACTCTGTGACCTTTTTGGTGGTTTTGTGATGCATGGTCACTAAATAAAAAATGTTAAATTAGAATTTATGATTTCACTCGCAAGCTTCTTTAGAGAATTTATTGAAAAGAATAGATAAGATTTCAGTTATAGTGATAGCGTCGTCATATATCCAGAAGTCTTGATATCTTAAGCTACCTATAGTGAACTCTGGTTCTCATATCTTGCTGGAGAGACAGAGTGGGGGACCCTAGAATTTGGGTAGAGATACTGTCTCATCTAACTTTAATATCTTATCTAAGTGTCATAGTCGAGTGGTTTAAACACTTGACTGGAGATGGGAAGGTCGTGGGTTCCAACCCTGGGGCGGCACTACTGTTCTTTGGCAAGACATTAATCTATATTTGCCACTCTCCACCCAGGTGTTAAATGGGTACCGGCAGGAATTAATTCCTTAAATGCTGTGAGCACCGAAATCGGTAGCCTAGCTAGAGCTGGGGTAATATTGGAGCACCTTGAGCACCATTCATGATGGATATGAGCGCTATATAAATATCCAATATTATTATTATTATTATTATCTTGGTTTGACGATTGTTCCCTCAGGTAACATCACTGATGTAATCCCATACACCAACTATGATGTGACAGTGATGGCATGTACAGCTGGTGGTTGCTCAGAGAGTGCTGCAGTCAGTGTTAGAACTAGAGAAGAAGGTAAGCCAACTAGACAATATGATCCTCAAGGATTCCATTGGAATCATTGGATCCTCCTATTACCACAACCTATGGCATAAAGTTTACAGCATTACCATTGCTTGGAGCAGATGAATTATAATGAATAAAAGTGCTTTTGATGTTAAGCCAATGTCTACTGAATTCCTTCATTCCCGTAGGCTGAATACAGGAACCATCCAGTTCATGGAGGCTGTGGTTTCATTATGTTCAGTATTCAATATCAGTACACTTGTTAATGTCTGGGACACTAAATAACCTTAGACTTGTCCATAACTAACGTTATATCCTGCATAATAAAATTCTCGTGCAAGGATGGGCCAGGAATGTCTCATGTGACATAAAATACTTGCACTATGAAGAAAAAATGGATATGGCACTACGTCAGACCTCCGTATATTTTTCGCTGTACCAATATTTTGATGTCACTTTTTCGTTATTCTGGATATTTTGAAGCTATCGACAATGTATCGTGATAATTTTTGTGCGTGGCGAGCCTCTCAGTGTATATAAGTCTACTCTGATTCTACATTTACTTTTTATTTTGTATCTATCTAGGCTTACTCTTGTGGGATATAAATCAAATATACCATACACGCTTTTCGAGGGTCCAGTTGAAATCATGGATTCTTTGGTAACTGGCATAGTTGCTATTTTCTTTGGGGCTGCACTGCTCACAAAATAGTGCTATGCCAGTCACCTCAGAGAATCGATAATTTCAACTGGAGCCTCTCAGTTCAAGGTATATTTGATGAATATATTTACCCTCCTACGTGTAACTATTGCTAACTATTTCATTATGTACTGATTCTGTGATAGCTCCCTCTGGTGTCCAATCACCTGAAGCCCTATCCAAGACAGCTCGTACCATCACGGCAGGATGGGCTTTACCAGACCAACCTAATGGCATCATCACGTCTTATGAGCTACAACTCAACGGTGCTTCAGTCTACATTGGTACAGCACGTAACTACACCCTGACAGGCTTAAGTGTCTTCAACCCTTACAGACTTGTTCTTATAGGTAAGACTGAGTGTAATGTTTCCCTGAGATTATATTTGTTGGGACATGCCACTGTCACGTGAGTAGTGACATTAAGAACTTTTTCAAAGATTCTGTTTCTTATAACATTTTATTGAGCTACATTTACATGGAAAGAGATGACATTTGTGACTGAAAATGATTACATTTTGACGATCTAAAAGTTGACTTGTCATTATTTGTCTAGACAGATGAAATTTAATCAAAACCCCAGCTGTAAATGCTTACAAAGTGTCTGCCATAATTCTATATAAAGCTCTACAATATTGTACATAGAAATATTGGCATCTACATGGTGCTCTTATAAAATTTGTATCACAGTGCTTTTTACAATTAATCAGGGAATTTGATTTTTATTAAAATATGATGGACAAGTGCCTAATCCCAGTTTGTGGCCATTCTCATGAAAGATCATAAACAATATTTTTTAATGGTACATTACAAAAGGAAAGGTAACATTTATTCTGTCTCCCGCTTTCCAGCGTGTACTCAGATTGGATGCTCAGCCAGTTCAGAAGTTACCATAACAACCGCTCAGCTCCCTCCATCCTCTGTCGACCCTCCCACCCTCTTTCCTCGGAGTCCACGGTCCATCGAGGCACGATGGACACCGCCCTCTCAGCCCAACGGGGTATTGCAACGTTATGTCCTGTATTCATCGACTGTGAGTGGTGTGGTCGGAGAGGCAGTCTACAACACATCTGATCTCTTCACTGATTTCATCCTGAATGATCTTACACCAGGCACTATCTACTATCTGTCAGTGGCTGTAAGTACATGTGTTCTACTCTCCTTTAGAGTTATTGGGTAATGTAGAATTAGCTCTCTCTTCTTACATTATTTATCAGTGGCTGTAAGTATCCACTTCTCACGGTTGGTTATATGGTATATTATAGAATGGTCTCATTTTAAAGATTGGTTTAAAGGTAGTTCTTATTTAATAAATGATAAAGAATTCAAAGGGAGAAGTAAAAGGCATTTCAGGACAGCTCATAATTTGTTTTTGATACTGCCACATTGTTGATACTTTCCTGATTAATTCATTCTAATTTGAAGCAAAGACAATGTACCGCCCAGCGAAAAAAATACACGAGAGTGGTGAGCGATTTAGCTCTCGTAAGCTTTAAAAGAGCTCTCGTTATCTGAAAAAGAGCTCTGGTAAAAAAGAAACAAATACATAAGAATTGACGTGACAAATCACATTTTTATCACGGAGAGCTCCTGTAAATGAAAAAGTGTTATTTCAACTGGTATCACTCTCAAAATGATACCAGCATTTTTATACATGGTATGGTTGACATAAAAATCTTTTCTGGAAATTTCCTTAATCAGGAGAATGATAGAGATATAACATCTGTAAATAAGCAGATATGATTATTTATGTCGGACCAACCTTTAATGACACCATCTGAAAGACATGACTCAGTGTGTCAGTGAGTCTGTTTACCCCCAGATCAGCTTATATCTCCTTGCAAGATATTACAAACAATCCCAATACCCCCCTCCCC
This sequence comes from Heliocidaris erythrogramma, assembly GCA_025617745.1. Taxonomy (NCBI): domain Eukaryota; kingdom Metazoa; phylum Echinodermata; class Echinoidea; order Camarodonta; family Echinometridae; genus Heliocidaris; species Heliocidaris erythrogramma. The sequence goes on along the minus strand of CM046855.1, from coordinate 54,010,949 downwards.
ATGCAGGCATGTACAGGTGGTGGATGCACGACTAGTGCACAGAGCAGTGTCAGAACTGAGGAGAGCATTCCAGAGGGAGTACCGGCACCAACCATAACAGCCACTAGCCCATTTGAGTTAGTGGTTACATGGACTCATCCAACCCAGCCTAATGGTATGTCTGAAAATATGACTTGCACACATTATTTGCATTAAAAATAGCTTCCCCTGGCTTTCGAATATCTGAAAAGCTTAGTCCAGAGCTGCCAACCAGTACGGATTTTCCGTATTTGTTACGGAATTCGAACACAAATACGGAAGTACGGATTTCCCCTAAAAACTACGGATTTGAAGAAATCTGATTATGCACTATTCGTCTTATACGTTGCGCACATGTATTTGTTATCACTCATACTTTCACACTCATATTGTATTATTTTCGCTGTTCCCGGAACTCCGCACTGTGTACATACCTAAAGTGCATACAGAAAGGAGACTGCGAACGTACTTTCACCGCACACGCAAACTTCTAGCTCAAGCTATGAGCTCAAGCGCTAGCGGTGCGGCTGCTCTTACACACCGAGGCGTTAGGCAGCCGGCCAGCCTAGCCCGCGGGCGGCACGGCGCGGCTGCTGCTTGGTGTAAGGCGGCAGTATGTGGAGCTGCTCCGTAGTGGAATCGAAAGGATGAATAGGGAACGTGAGTTTATAGTTGTTTTTTTATGTTTCTAGATCTAGATAATTATATTATTCCCATTGATAATTATTGGGGTGTCATAAAGAGTAATTTTAGGACATTTTTTGATCCAACTTATACAATTTTGGTGGCAGTTGCAGTTGGTATTTGGTATTTGGGGATTTCATCGCCAAAATACGATTTTTCAGCTTGAGCAACCAATACAACAGTCTTTAAAATTGTAATCACTATACACATGGGAATTTAAAATTGGCCGAATCGGTAATACCACTGTGATGTAGCGGTTGGACAACTCTCCCATTTGTTCCAACTCACACAATGACTAAAATGTCAATTTTTCAGAAATTATTTCTCAGTAGTATCATTTTCTTTTATGAGGACCTGTAACTATATGCTATCTACATTATATTCTGAGTACTGCCCCAAATGAAAGGCGCTTTGGAGAAAACCACAAATTAATGGTATTTTTATGTACGACAAATGGGAGAGTTGACCGCCGGTATGTCACAATCGACTCACCAAATTGCCAATTTGAAATTTGCATATAATCAGTGATCACATTTCCAAAACATCCATAATTTTCTGATTTCTTTTCAAATTTTCACCATCCTGTTTTTCTTATTTTTCTGCTTTCACACAATTCATCTTATTACCAAGGTTGGATTGTCCTTCAACTTATCCACTAAACTCATGTCACTATTTCTTTGTATCTGTGTAACAGGTGAAATCCTCAGCTATGCCTTGGTTCAGAACGGCATCGTGATTCAGAACTCTACCTCCATGTCCTACACCGCATCCAACCTGTCTCCCTGGAGTCTTCATGTCTTTAGGGTGGAGGCCTGTACCTCTAAGGGGTGCACCTTTGGTCCCGAGGCATCCGGACGTACCCAAGAGGCCCCGCCCCAAGGCAGCATTGACCTGACAGTGTTTACAATGAGTTCTAGGAGTGTAAGAGCTACTTGGACCTCGCCGGCCCAACCTAATGGGATGCTGGTCTATGAGGTTCTCTTCACTGGACTCTATTATGTGGCACCAGGTAAGAGAAGTAACACAAATGGTGTTGCCAATTTGATATTTGTCAGTTGTGGTTAATAATGCTTGTTTTGTGTTACCTTTTTAGTGGATTAAGTATTATTTGAATGTAATTTTCAAATTTACATGTTTTACTTTGAGTGCTTCACAATCTATTTCAGTAGGTGGGTAGTAATTTTATTGATCAAACTTTTTTTTGTGTGGTGTCACTGAATCAAACCTGAGCTAAAGTAATATGTTTTTGCAATCAAATTCTTGTATATTTGCATTAATGCTAATTTGCTATCAAACCTTTTAATTTCTGAAATCTGAACTTAACCGATTATTTCAAAGACGAAAAATGTCTTTTATAATATTGGTAATAGCAACAGTTGAGTTTCTTTGAATAAAATATGTTAATGACCTTGCCAAGCATGAGCACTTGTAATTAACCTTAATAATTCTGATTACCAAAAGCAGTTTTCAGACATTCCATTGACTTTTTATCCTCTTCCTCTTTTAATCTTGTGAGCAGAAGCCAGCAATTATGCCGTTGTCACAGAGACAAGAGCCCTCTATAATGGAACGATAGCCAATGAGATTGTTGAGGTGACTGGTCTAATTCCGTACTCGGCATACACCATCCAGGTTAGAGCGTACAACACAGAGGGCAGCATACTTAGCAATGAAAGGACCGTTACCATGCCTACTGGAAGTAAGTCATGTGATCAGAAGTGAAAAAACTACTTTGTGCCCTGTGGCTTCAGAGAAATAATAAAAGAAATGCTAATATTAGATAAATGTATTTCTAATGCTGTTTGTTAACTTTGATTATTCTTAAGTTAAAGGGTTTTTGGTCGCTGATTTGCACAACAATATATATATATATATATATATATGATGTAGAGTATTTACCATTTAAAGGTCATAATTATAATATATTAAAAGAAAATAAGATTATGTTAAAAACATTTACAGGGAACTGGGAAAGTATTCTTTTATTTCACTGAAATTTTGAAGAAGAAATTTGGAACATTTTTATTTGACTTGATAATAGATGACTTTGGAGTTGTGTCAAGATTGGACATTTTTTAGCTTTATTAAATTTGCTTTTTTTTATTGTAGTCATAAACAGCCAATGTGAAACACTTCATGAATTCACTCCAGTTTTAAGCAAAACTCAAAAGCAAGCATAATTCACCATTCCTACCTATAAATCCTTTTCTTATCTGACAGCTCCTGATGGTGTGTTGCCCCCTACATTGATTGCTACTGGACCTACATCCATCCAAGTTACATGGACGGAACCTGCTAGGAACAATGGCCCGGGAGTCCCATCATTCCAGCTTAGATATAGACCTGCTAATCAACCAGGAAACCAGATTGAGTGAGTCTATCACTATAAACACGATGACAAAGAGAGCGGACAAAATATACAGCTCCTTATTGTACCCTCCACAATTGCTCTGGTAGACAAAAGAACATCCCTTCATTGCTTTTATGTAAAATAAGTAGAACGGGTGAATATGCATACATGTGATGCCTGTTCTACATATTCTTGCATAATAGCAATGAAGGGATGTTCTATTGTCTACCAGAGCAAGTGTGGAAGGTACAATGAGGAGCTGTATATTTAGTCCGCTTCTTTGTTCGCCATGTTCATAGTGTATACCCATTTCGCACATGGGAAACTACATGTACACGTATATGTCATTTACAATTATTTCATGTGCATTATAGAATATTTGATATAAAATAATTATTATTTTAGAAAGGCAATACAAGTTACATGATTTTCAATTATAGAAATGGATTATTCCGAGTGAATATTCAAAGATGATAAATTAACATTTGATGAAAAAGTGGGTCCGTTTGCAAAATGATCTTGAGTTTTTTTTAAATTAATAAATGTTAAGAATAAGGTCAAATTCACTTTTATTTTAATACTGAATAAGTATCTTTGCATGCATTGATATAGTTTATTAACCCATTGTCTAATGGAACCAGGTGGTCCCTGTATTAAGCCTAGAGGAATGAGATAATTCAGTATTCATCGGGTTAATTCAAGTCTCTCTTGTTGTTTTATAGTGTGTTTAGTAACTCAGTGAGAGTGACAAGCTATACATTGACTGGTCTGCAGGCGTTCAATGAGTACGAGTTCAGAGTGATTGCTATCAACAATGCTGGCCAGACACTCAGTCAATGGGCTTCAGTGTTCACCAGGGAAGATGGTAACTTGATTCTTCATTTCAATTTGTAGTAAAAATTATATAATCAAGGATGCCACTTTTCAGACAAAAGTAGGAATACCTACTTTTTCAACATATTTTTAGCCATAGAAAACCACTTTTTATGTACAGAAGGACCCATTCTAGATGATTTTTCCTACTTTTTTTATCAATTCTAAGTGGCATCCCTGAATAATGTATTATATACCTCATACATAGATTCTTATTCACTGATAGGTCAAAACTATATCACATGACATGGTGTATCTCGATCTGTCATTGCATCAGAGGGTTTTGGCGTTCTATCGGTGACCTAAGGTCAAATGATAGGACGCCAAAACCCTGTGATAGAACGCGTAACCCCTCGGTGACTTTTGCACACACGTACACAAAATTTGGTTCAATTTTTAAGAGGCTTTCGCGAGTTGCTAGGCTACGATTACGTTAATCAATATACGCGCAGTGCGTAAGAATTCAACATTATTATGTTAGAGCTAGACCTGCAGCTAGACCTATTCTTGAATCAATGAAAAGGATGAGGTATATAAAACAAATATGGCTGCTTTGTAATCGGATGGTGGTGGAAATTATCACTCCCAAGGTGGTGTTCATACCAGCCCTTCTATCACCCCTGACAGAAGGGCCGGTATGAACACTACCTTGGGAGTGATAATTTCCACCATCATCCTCATGAGTAGTCAATATTTGTATAATGGAATAATGTGTAGAGGAATATTTTAGTTTTGCACATTCTCCCAATAATTAAATAAATAGTAGATAATAATAAATAATATTAATATTATAGTAAATAATATTAAATAAAAATTAAATTTGCAGTTTAAAGGTCAATTTTATTATATTTTATTTTGTTATATGGAATAAATTTGTTGAATTGTATATTGAAATGTGTATTACAGGACTTGAATGGAACATGGCAAAGTTTTAGGCAAAATTATTTTTCATCTCTTGATTTTCTTTTACTTCTACAACTATTTAGCAAATGCAATAGGCAAGAACAATTTTTTTTTAAGATATCGATTTAGAAATCCTTGACTCATATTTTTTTTGTGCTTGTGTTATAGCGGCTGGCTCAGCAAAAAGACTAAGGCACATGGTCAAGCATTTGCCAACATTTTTTTGGTAAATAAATTGACTAGTTTGTATAATGTACATTATCCATATGGAGTTGTCATCAAAGCATAAATTTGTTTCTTTCTTTCTCTGCAGTTCCTGGTCCTATAGACCCACCCATGGCTACCGATGTTCAGGCTTACTCAACTGTTGTCACGTGGGAGTTTCCCGATTCACCCAATGGCATTATCACATCTATCACACTCTACCAAAACAGTGTACTGAAAACCATGGTAAGTCATGATAAAAACTAATTGAGAATGGAAAGAAGAACAAAAATTGATTGATTAGTGCTTCAGTGTTATACCTTTAATCAATGCATGGGAGTTTCCTGATATATACAATGGCAGTATCATATCTATCAAGCTCTATCTAAACAATGTGCTGAAGACCACAGTAAGTTACAATCAGTGATAAAAATATTCATTTGATTAATAGTAGTCAAATGGAATAAATGATTTGAAACCATTCTGTGATTTACCATTCAGTATATTAAGACTCATAATAATACTCAACATCTTTTTGAAAATAATTTTAACCAATTAGCAATTCATAATTTAGTATATTAAGATTGACAATGCTGTGTAACACTGTCTTCTTCATTCCTCTTTATTATCAGCTTCCTGGTAATGCTACACAGCTCCTCATAGATGATCTGACACCGTTCAGTGACTATGTGTTCGGTGTTGAAATGTGTAACACCGTTGGATGCACCAGAAGCCCTGACTCAATCACATACACTACACCACAAGCTGGTAAGTATTCACATTTTCACCATTTTGCTACCTAAGTAACAGTATCATAAAGGCAGCAGGATTATTACATTGCAATGTGAACACAATTTTTGACTTGCGTTCACATCATCAGCTGAGAGCCATAAGGGCATTAACTTTTGGGCAAGTCCAGGGTATTTGGGTCGTCAAAAGTATCATTATTCTTGATATTCTAATCCACACTATGGTAGGACAGATATATTAAAATCTTTGATGTAGTTAGTAATGTATGAAACAAAATACCTTTGGACTTGCCACCTTCTGACCCTTATTGTCTTTCCTTTTCACGGATATTTGTTTATTACTTTCTTCATTTTGACTTGGTGTAATTTCGAACTTCATGCCTGAATATTTCCCTCTCTTTCAGCCCCCAGCGGTCAGTCGCCCCCAGTGCTGTCCTCCCGCACTCCCACCTCTGTCCAGCTGTCCTGGTCGCCCCCGTCCATGCCCAACGGTGTCTTGACAGGATACGAGATTGAGCGGCGCCATCAGGGTTTCACTGCAATCTTCTCTGTGGTCTCTGTAGCCGCTGGTGCTCCAAGAGTCTATTTGGACCTGTCGCCAGCCATCACACCATACACGGCCTATGAATACAGGGTTAGGGTGACCAACGGTGCTGGCAGTTCCACTAGTCAATGGGCTAGTGTTGTCACAAAGGAAGCTCGTAAGTATATCAGCAGATACCGTTTATAAAAAGTTGACTTTATGAAAAGTTGATCTACTTCTTGCCACCATCCTTATATGAAAGATAATGCAGTTGAATGTCACAGCAAATTTTTGTGGGGGAAAATGAACAGTGATGATTTATTTCAGCTGACTGCTAGGAAAGCAAGGATATGCTTGTAGTTTGTAAGGGAGCTACGACTTCAAGTCTTCTGAGGATTGATGCCTTACCATAAGGCACTAGTGCCTAGACTTTGTTTCGAACCCGGACCTCCCAGCTGCTCCACCACTGCTCTACCACTGCGTCATCTCACCTCCTCAAAAGTAATTTTAATGATGAGAAAAATGTTGATGATTATAATATATTATAGATATGTGGCACATAACAGTAATGTGTGCAGGAAGGAATGGCATGGGAGATTTAGAGAGAAGGAACAGGAAGTTTGACGGTATAGATGAATTTTAAGAAAACCTAGAAAAAGTCTAGTGCAACATTTAGCTCTTCCATTCACCCATTGTATATTTATTGTGGATGATGTCACAATAAAAGAATGGTTGGGAAACATGCTCCTATATTATTTGACACTAACCAGATTCTTAACTTCAACCTTGACCAAAAACTATACTTACTGTATCTACCGTAACCCTTACCTTAAACCTCGCCTAAAACCCACTTGAAACCCTAACACTCAGCCTATATCTTCGACAAAATAAAACCCTGGAGAAATTGTCGCCAGAGCATATTTAGGAGCACGTAAACAATATATAAAGACTTTTTCTTTAAATATTGTATTATATAAATTATGTACCATCCCCTGCAATCTATTTCTTTTCTCTAGCTCCTGGTGGTGTGCGTGAACCCTCGGTGACTGTCCTAGGTCCTGACTCAGTGATGGTCTCTTGGGAGGAACCAGCTCAGAGTAATGGAGAGATCTTGAGCTATACCATCAGAATGCCTGATCCTAGGATCTACTTAGACCAGACCAACCTCACCTTTTATATCGTCTACAACCTTGTACCTTACACAGACTACTCTGGTATTAAAGTGCTGTTATAAAATTATTTGATGTTTATGAGTTCGATGGTAAAAGTATTTCATGATTTGCACTGCAAATTCATGGTTGTTGATGAAGAAATAGACATTGAAAAAAGAATTAAATACACAATAAATGGCAGAGGTGTTCAAAAGGTATATATGTCACAGAGTTGCCACTTTGTGTTTTATTGATTACAACTTTAGAAATTAAAAACTTTATCTTTCATCAGATTTTCCTCATTTTTATGCTTTTGTTTAAGTTAACATGGTGCCGAAGTGGACTTTTGCTTTAATATTTTCTGTGTTCAATCTTGAAGTCTTGATAACGCTTTTCTTACACCGTGAATAACTTGATAATTTATTCCTTCTTTATCCTCACAGTGACCATTGAGGCCTGTACAGCTGGTGGCTGCTCACAGAGTAACCCCACCGCGGTCAGAACTGACCCCACCCTACCGTTTGGACAGACCCCTCCCAGCGGCGATGCTATCACCCAGACCTACACCTCTGTGATCTGGTCTGCTCCTGTTAGACCAAACGGTCCGAACATTCGTTATGAGCTCCACAGACAGAAACTAAGACAACCTCTGACTATAGGTATGTGTCATGCCCTTGAACAGTTTTGGTAAAACCCCCAAAATTCTTTGTCAGAGTTCTTTAATTGTAGTTTGATAAATAGCATGGTAGTAACATTTCTAAGCTGTTTTAAAGTTTTTCCAGTTGATTTATTATTTAACAACTGAGAGCTAAAGAGGAATTCATGTACCCAACCTGGCATGTCAATTCCCTTGTGGGGCAGCCATTGGTAAAAGACACTTGTGCAGGGAGTCTACAAATCCTGTAAGGTTGCTGTGAGGTGCATACTGGCAGACAGGGCTTCACTTGTATCCTCAGTTTGACATTTCTTTCAGATATGTACCATAAGAACTATCTGAAGAAATAATATATCTGTAGCGCACTCAGAGACATTATACATGTAGATGTATTGGGCACATTATAAATCCATAATACTGGTATTATTATTATTAAATAATAAAGAAAGAAAGGAGACGAGTGACCAGAGCTAGTGTCCTGTCCACGCTGTTCTATTACCCACTGCAAAAACTCATCAATTGGACAGAAGCTTCATTCACACGACTTCAAGGGTTTGGAACAGTCTCCCAAATCATGTTGTTGGAACGCCTTCCTGCACAGGACTGAATTCTTTTAAAAGGCGTGTGCACAGATTTCTTTTGGCAAATCGCATTTCATGACTTCAATGTTTTACCTATTGCCCAATATTTTTCCTTAAATTGCTTTTTATATATTTTTTAAATGAGTTGCAGTGAACCATTGATTAGCCTTCTGGATCCTTGGTGTTTTGGCTGGCTATTGTTCACATTTTGCATGTTATATACAAAAAAAAATAAAAAATATATAGGTCCAGTTCTAGGACTCAACTTCTGGGAGTTCATCTACTCTGGAGAGGACACAACATTCCAGGACTTTGGTTTAACCACATTCACTACATACATCTACCGGATCACCGTCTACAATGACATAGGGTCAGCGACCTCTGACCCGTCTGAAGAGGTCACGACCCTTGCTGGTCAACCCACGGTAGCTGGAACAATCGGTGCTGTAGCAAGGGATCATATCTCAGTCTTGCTGAACTGGACGACTCCTTGTAAGTCTTATGAATCATTGTGGCCTTTCTTCCTGGAAATTGGTCCCCAGAACAGTGACTGAATACTATACAACATATATGTTAAGTTATACTTACATAAAGTTGCTGAAATGTTTCTGCATAGACCATGTACCTAAAGGCTCCGGTTGAAATTATGAATTCTCTGAGGTGACTGGCATAGTCCTATTTTCTTTGATGAATTTGAGCGCGCAACCCCAAAGAAAATTATAGTAACTATGCCAGTCACAAAAAAAAATCATCACATGCTTTATTTTTTGTCATCGGATTTTCTTCACACCTTTACTAATGTGTTTCTCCATTATTAAATTTTATTGGAACCCACTTAATATAAAAATGGACTTCCCCTTGATAAACATTTTCTGTCTATGTTACTCTGAATTTGAATAAACATTTGCAGTATTTTATGTCTTCTTTCCTTTGATTTTAGCTTTACAAGAGCTTCAGGGTGATGTTGTAAACTACTTCATCTTGGTCAGCTCTCTTTCTGGACAGTATGATTTGACCTATGACCCTGGTGTATCCAGTGACCTCTTGACCTCACTCATGCCAAACACAGAGTATGAGTTCCATCAGGTCATCTACAATGGGGCCTACAACATCACAAGTCTTCCTGCTCTAACTCAAACACTAGATGGAGGTTGGTGCAACTTTTTTTTCCAACTTTCTTTTTCAAATGATACAGTAATAATTATGGAATGGAATGGAACACTGTACTACATCATACAAGAATGACTTGGAGATAATGATTTCATGTTCCTGTTTGAGCTGATTGACATTTTAACAAAAATCTACTCTCCCTTTTAGTTCATAATGTATATGTGTACATTTTCCCCTTCTTCAAGTTTGCATTTTCTGTTAGACATATCACTGGGCAGGGCTCAAAATCAGTAGTGCTAGCACATTCAGTCTGAATTTGATCATGATATGGCAATCAAGCAATGCCCCTGTACGTACATGCAGTTATCTATGCTAACATGTTCTCATTCTTCATGCATTGCATTCACCATTCATGAATTAGCTTACATTGTGCAGAAATGTTTTAGTCGAGTGGTTTACACACGTACTGGAGATGAGAAGGTCTTGGGTTTGATCCCCGGCATAGCACTTGTGTCCCTGAGCAAGGCATTTTATCTGCATTGCTCCTCTCCACCCGGGAGTTAAATGGGCACCCGGTAGGATACAAAAGTCATTGTGGATTGATCAGTATTGTGAGCATATGTATAATATAGTGTGCCTGGATGGAATGCTCCCCAGGGAGTGGAGAAGGTGCATACATTGTGTGTGGGCAAGCATGAATCCAATCACTGGGGTAATAATATGTCTGCAAAGTGTTTAGAGACACAGTAGATTATTGGGCGTTATATAAATCCAGAATATTATTATAATTATTATTAATATATTGTTATCATGTATTGTCATGATATGATATTTGATTAAGATCTTGAAGAACCATTTTTCATTGTATTGTATTTCAGCTCCCGAAGATTTCGCTGCTCCCTTGATCAGTGTACTGAGTCCATCAGCAGTCAATGTAATGTGGCTACCTCCGACTCAGCCAAACGGTGACATCACACAGTATGTGATCTATCTGGATGGGCAACGTCATGGTAGCGTTGAAAGTGATCAGCTACTCTACATCATGGCTGGCTTGCAACCATACACTGTTTACTCTATACAGGTAAATCAACAAAAATTATTTGATTAATGTAAATACAAATAATTGATGTGAACCTTATATATCTCCTCCTGGTATGCATGGTAGGGAAAAGCATGTGTACCGCTATATTCATTTTCCCCTGTACTATATACCAAGAATGCAGTTTAATGTGGATTGGAAATAGTGCTCAGAGAAGACAGTTGCTCTTTGAGTGTGTAAACATGATACCATTAGTATTATCATTCACGTCATACCCTAAAATATGTTCACATTTTCTTTCCACATTTGAGGTTGAGGTGTGCACAGTATACGATTGTCTGCTGAGTAATGCCACCGTGGTAACTACCCTTGAGATCCCTCCATCGGGGGTCTCTGCTCCTAATCTACGTGTTCTTGGTCCAAGAGCTATGGAGGTAGCATGGGCCTCCCCCGCATCACCAAATGGAATCATCCTAGGATATGAGATACAACGGAGGGAGTATCAACCGTGCTCAGACAGGTAGGGAATAAAAGATATGTCACATTCTGTATTATCTCTTACTAGAGTACAAAGGCAGTATTTTCAGAGATTGCTCTGTTATCATTGTATTGAATACTTTTGTGGCAGTTTTCTTCTGTTGAGATTTTAAATTCATTTGAAATATTATAGGATTTGAAGGTTTGCATGGTGAAGTTGTAATTCAGAAAAAAGGTTTACTGATTACCTTCAATGCAGGTACCTTGATGTTATTTATCCTTTCAATGTAGGTACTTTGATGTTACTGTTACTATTTCTTTCTATACTAATTCCATGATGTTATTGTTTGCCTCCATTTTAATAAGTGAATTGCTGCTTCATATATAAATTCTGCTGATTTATTCGCTCTTCTCATTCTCCTGACGACGGCCAGAGCATTCTGACCGAAACGTGGAGTTATTCCAACTCACATGGTTGTACCGCAAACCTTTTTTCTGAATTTGAAATATTGTTTATTTTATCCATTAGAACATAGTGAGTGATAAATTCTTTTTGGAAATTATGCGTGAATATTTCATTAAGGAAATATTAATCAAGATGTATATGTTGCTGAGTAATTATCTTGTTTGATTGGACTGACATTATATTTCATTTTCTTGTACATTGACCAGATATTATCATTACAAATAAAACATGGTTTAAATATACAGTATGGCCATGAGACATAATCTATGCTTTTTTCAAAAATGTTGGTAAAAATGTTTCCTTGTATCTAGAAATATAATTGTTATATATTTTTGTTTTATGATCTATATTATCCAAGGCCATCCACTCCTTCAGATGACAGTGAATCAAGCTGTGGCTATGTGGAATGCCTGCGTTCTGAGAGTGTGTGTGGTAACCAGTGTTATTCAGGTTTACAGGTAAGTCAAGATTAGAAATGTTAAAGTTTATAATGCCTTTAGATGACCTTTTTAATGATTCCCTCAGTGACCTTAGCCTGGTGATTTGGTAACTGATATAAAGTAAATCATTGTAGGAAAAACTGCCCTCCTTACACTCATCTAGAATTCAGGGTAACTTACGTATGTACATGAAATTTCCAAACTGTAAATGGATGTTACTTTTATGCACTGTTAGAGAACTGGCTATCATTGATACCAGTCAATGCTATTGAGTCTAATACAGGGCAGTAAAAGTTAATTAATGTGGCTGCACTTACTCCTCTCTCTCTCTGTAAGAACTTGCAATAACTGAACAATACGAGGACTCAGGGTAACTTACGTATATACATGAAATTTCCAAACTGTAAATGGATGTTACTTTATGCACTGTTAGAGAACTGGCTATCAATGATACCAGTCAATGCATCTAATACAGAGCAGTAAAAGTGAATTAATGTGGCTCCACTTCCTCCTCTCTCTCTCTGTAAGAACTTACAATAAACTGAACAATCCAAGGACTCCTTCATTAAGTTGAGAGATTAAATAGTATGAGGACCTCTCTCTCAATGGAACATAGGATTGATACACAGCCTAATCAATGATCCAATATTACCCTTCTCTGAAAATCCTCGCACCTATGTCCTGTAATTAAGCCAGGAGCAAATTTGGATAGCTCTTCTTTCAAAGCTATTGTTGAATATACAGATACCCATGGTGTTTGGATAATGATTAGAAGGAGATGAGGCCCAGGGGCCTTTTGAATAGATTCTTAGACATTGGTCCCTGTAATTAAGCCAGGAACAACTTTGTATAGAACTTCTTTTGATAGTTTTTTGTTGACTACAGATACCCTTGGAATTTGTTTAAGGAAAAGAATAAGACGGGGGGGGGGGGGGGGGGGGGCATATTCTCTATGGATACAAAAGTAGTTCATTAATGGAAATACATTTTATTTGTAAGCCATTGCAACTTTCACCTTTATTGTAGTGAACTGTACTGAGTTGTTTTTTTAGCTCACCTGAGCCTAAGGCTCGAGTGAGCTATTGCGATGGAAATTTGTCCGTCGTGCGTCGTCCGTCGTCCGTCGTCCGTTAACTTTTTACATTTTCATCTTCTTCTCCAAAACCCATGATCGGAATTCAACCAAACTTGGTAGGAATCATCCTTAGGGGTAGGGGACCCAAAGTTGCTAAAATGGTAGATGTGGCCCCCAGGGGGGCCCAGGGGGAGGGCCCCCAATTGTAAAAGCCATGTAAATTTAAAACATCTTCTTCTCCAGAACCAGGCATAGCTCAGACTTGGTATTGTGTATAGAGATATCTCTATAGATGAAGAATGAATGTTGTTCATGAAATTTCTCTGAGTGGCCCTATAGGGGCCCTGTGGGGGTAACATACTGGGGGGGGGGGCGCTGCCAGGCAAAATGTACATTCTGATCTTCTTCTCCAAATCACATGATCGGAATTCAACCAAACTTCGTAGGAATCATCCTTAGGGGTAGGGGACCCAAATTTGCTAAAATGGTACATGTGGCCCCCAAGGGGGCCCAGGGAGAGGGCCCCCAATTGTAAAAGCTATGTAAATTTCAAACATCTTCTTCTCCAGAACCAGGCATAGCTCAGACTTGGTATTGTATATGGAGATACCTCTATAGATGAAGAATGAATGTTGTTCATGAAATTTCTCTGAGTGGCCCTATAGGGGCCCTGTGGGGGTAACATACTGGGGGGGGGGGGGGCGCTGCCAGGCAAAATGTACATTCTGATCTTCTTCTCCAAATCACATGATCGGAATTCAACCAAACTTCGTAGGAATCATCCGTAGGGGTAGGGGACCCAAATTTGCTAAAATGGTACATGTGGCCCCCAAGGGGGCCCAGGGAGAGGGCCCCCAATTGTAAAAGCTATGTAAATTTCAAACATCTTCTTCTCCAGAACCAGGCATAGCTCAGACTTGGTATTGTATATGGAGATACCTCTATAGATGAAGAATGAATGTTGTTCATGAAATTTCTCTGAGTGGCCCTATAGGGGCCCTGTGGGGGTAACATACTGGAGGGGGGGGGGGGGGCGGGCGAGTGCTGTCAGGCAAAATTTACATTCAGATCTTCTCCAAAACACATGATCGGAATTTAAATAAACTTGGTAGGAATCATCCTTAGGGGTAGGGGACCCAAAGTTGCTAAAATGGGACATGTGGCCCCCAGGGGGTCCAGGGGGAGGGTCCCCAACTGTAAAAGCTATGTAATTTCAAACATCTTCTTCTCCAGAACCAGGCGGGGGGGGGGGGGATTATGTTAATTTCTAACATCATCTCATGTACATCCTCCTAGTTGTTTCAATTTCTAATATATCTCCTGGTGGTGCTAGAGAGAACATGCACCAGATGTGAATTGATCCACCTCAGGTGAGCGTCGTGCCCCCTGGGGCTCTTGTTTTTTACTTCACAACAATTTCTATAAGAAATACAGTTATTTTTTTTTTCACAAATTGTGTAAAAGTTCAATTTATAATTGTGTGGTTAAGTAAGAATAACAATTTTTAGCCATTGCTTCACTTGTTGTGGAGGATAATGTGATATAACAAAAAAAAAAGGCTATGATATGAACAACAACTTCTTCTTGACAGGCATGCTGTGATGGTGTCCTGCATGAGTCCCAGCTGAACTACCAGTGCTGCGACACCAACTACCTGCCAGCACCAGTCAACGCTACCACACCGTACATCTGCTGCGGTGGTCAGTTCCACACCGAGCAGGTCAACCATGAGTGTTGTAATGGTCAGTATGTCCGGGTGTTCCCCGGTCAGATCTGTTGTCCAGACCCTGATGAGAATAGAGTAGCCGTTGGGTCAGGTGATGCATGCTGCGCAGGGGTGCCTTATGATTCAAGTGGACCACAGATATGCTGTGCAGGTAAATCAATATGTCTTTAGTATCATCATGTTTGGCATTGGGATAATTTGGTACCAGAGCTACATGTAGCTCGGCATCTTGCACTGATTAGTTTTCCAAAGTTGAAGCACAAGCTACACACCAGACCTCAGGTATTTTAAAAGAAATTCATCTCGTGATATTTTCTACATTTTCTCTTCAATAACTATTTTACATATTCCAATCAAATAATCTTGAGAATACGAGTTTTTACATGACATACTCAATGCAAAATTGTCACAAAGTGTTTGCGATTGATTCAGCTGATTATGAGTTGTCCCTAGTGCTAAATTATCACAAATCTTTCTGTTTATGCTGGTTATGATAGATTTATGCACGCCAAGAATTTATCAGTGAATGTACAATATATCTGCATTATTTTTAACGAAATAAGTTTTAGCTCTGTGTTAGTAGTACATTGCTATCGTCTAAAGGGGCCAATTTTAGTTTCCTTTAAAATTTGATGGAGTTGTTTTTGAGTGAGGAATATCCTGCTGATATGCAATAGCCTGATTTGAAAAACTTAGTTCATGCAAATACATACATTTACTTGTATGTAGCTCTTCCCAGGCACATTGTTTGCACATATTATGTGCTGTATAAGAATCTTTCTAATGTTGTGTGAACTCTTTAAATTCCCACCTTAATTTTCAGGAGAGTTTTATGACAGGAGCCAAGGTCTTTGCTGCAGTAATGTCTTTCATCCTTACGAGGGTAAAATGAGAGTTGATTTTATGTCATCACTAAATTTGTTTTCTCTCCTCTGAAACATGTCTTTTTACAAGAAATAGGCAGATCTATCACTAACACGTGGGTTATTGGTATCACTGAACTATTCAATATGGTGTGGTGTCTTTCTATTATTTTTTTTTTTTACTAATTCCTCACCTTCTAGGAAGCATAGTGCAAGGTAATGAAATATGTTAATGCATGATGTTGTTAAATATTTGCTCACTAAAAACTTCAGAAGTGGCGTATTTCGTAATTTTGTCTTGTGTTGTTGCTATATCTTACTGGTATTACCAATGATTGTGCAATCTGATTGTATAAATGTGGCACTGAACAGCTTTTTTATGGAGGTTTAGATATATGCCAAATAAAAGCAATAAATTAAAAGGCTACAGTGTACCTCATGTTACTGGTTTAAAATACACATCCAGAATTTTGGACAAATGATATGTAATTTGAAGACATTTTATTTTGAGTCAATAGGATATTTTTGAAGGAACAATTTGTTTAAAGACACATGTACATAAGTATGATTTTGAAGAAAAAATTGGAATGTTCCATAAGGTACATGTATATGAGAGTAAAATCTTCCCGATGGTTTTTATTAGTATTCTATGATTTTTCCAAAATAGAGGAGAAAAAGAAATAGGGTCACTATTTTCTCAACATATTTCTAAGCCTTATTTTTGTATATTTTGCAACACTTGCACTCATTTACATGTTTATTGCCCATATGTAGAATTAACATATAGTTTGATAGTACACATGTATTTTTTTTGTCACTTTCTGTTGCTTTAACATATCGATGTACACATACTTTATTTGATTACTATTTATTTTCCTCTTGTTTTATCTCAAATCACTTTAAGTTATTTTGTATGTTTATTTACTTGATAGTTCTCATCACATTTCATCTTTCTTTATTTACCTGTTAATATATACAGAGTGTTTCGTAAAAAAGGAAACCCAACTTGCTCCAGCAACATTTCATCAAATAAACATATTACTTGATTTATTGTAATAATCATAAAAAGAGGAATTTTGTCCCCTTTCATATTCTACCACTATTTGTGATAAAAGAGTCTGGGTTCATTGAACTAAAACAATTTTAAACCAGTAATGTAAAAATTGATTTGTGCACGAGAGTGTAGGATCTATTCATCTGTGCAATGAATAGCCATTCATTGAATTTCACTCTGCTTTCTCGAGCACACCCTTGCCTGGACGGACAATGTTGTCATTTGGAAGGACATTGAGGCTTATTTTGGACTCGTTTCTCATTCAAGGTTGCATACATGTTGAAATTTGAAGAAGGAACCAGAACTAAATCAAAACCAGACTGGACGAATTTTACTTGCATCTTATGTAAATAGGACACTCAGCAACCCATGTCTGTTAATTTTTCTACTACTCAATGGGAAAAGTTGGGTTTCCTTTTTACGAAACACACTGTATATGTCTCTACACTTACTTATTAATTATATAATTTGATTAATCAAGTGTTCATGTAGATTCTCTCCTCACTCTCTCTCTCTCTCTCTCTTAATCCTTTCAACTTTGTCTTTGAATGTACATGTACTTGTCCAGAAACAGCATTACAGAAGTATTTCATATCAAATGGATATAAGATGTATCATTTTGAAGTTAAAATTGATGATGGCACCATTCTATCTTCTTAAGATAATAATGGCTTGCAGTTCATTGTTTTGTATCAGAAATATTATTTATGTATAATGTAATGTGAGGCATTAGTGGTTCTCTCTCCCTATAATACCATGTATATCCAAAATATGGGATTATAATGTTACTTCTGCAGAAAAAAACAAGTGTTGAAACATGAATATGCTATAGTAAATGTAGAAGGGGCTAAGAGTAAAGTACATGTAGTTGTTGTACTTGGATAGAAAAGTCTGACTTGTATGTTCTTCATACTCCTTACCATTAAACAAAGAAAACCTAAAGTTATTTTAGTTAATATATACAAACTAGCTGTACATGAATTATTTGGGGGGATTGGTTCCCTTTCAGATATGGACTTCCTAATAAGATGAATAATATCTCATTAGTAGAGTTTATATGCTGACCGTCTGATGCCCTTTGATTGCTCTACAGGTCAGTTTGCTGATGGTATGAGCGGTCAGTGTTGCGGAGGCTCCATGGTGCCTGCCTCCCAGACTTGTTGCTCCGAGAGGGACATGGGCGTGGCTTACCTACCGGTAGAAGGCAATGCATGCTGCGGCACAGAGTATGTCAATATGACAACATCACTGTGTTGCACTAGTGAGAGGGGCGTAGCTGAGGTGAGTTATAAAACGAGGCTGAACATCTAAAAGCCCAGGGGTGGTATTCTGAGATTTATTGTATCCCCCGGCAGTATGGTGATGCTGCCCTCATTGTTCCGTCCTTTATAGGGTCAAAGGTCATTTTTCCATTTCTTGCACTCTGTTCACTCTGCGGGCCACATTTCTCAACGGATTTTGTTCAAATTTTGTATGGAGATGTATCTTGGTATAATCTACACATGTTTAATTTTTGGTGATGCTGCCCTCATTGTTCCGTCCTTTATAGGGTCAAAGGTCATTTTTCCATTTCTTGCATTCTTACTTCTGCATTTCTTGACGGATTTCGTTCAAATTTTGCATGAAGGTGTCTCTTGGTGTAATCTCAAAACCTATAGTTTTTGGTGATGATGCCACCAGTGTTCCGTCTTTTATAGGGTCAAAGGTCATACTTCAGGGCATGGCGTGAGTGCACTCTGCAGGCCACATTTCTTGATGGATTTCTTTCAAATTTTGTATGGAGATATATCTTGGTATATCTCTCAACACATTTCTTTCAAATTTTATATGAAGATGTGTCTTAGTGAAACCTACACATCTAAATTGTTTGCTGATGCTACCCCCACTGTACCACTTTCTATACAGTCAAATGTCATATTCAGGTTGTTGTTAGGGTCAAATGTCATATTTTCGTTGCATGCATTCTGGAGGACACATTTGTTAACTCATTTCTTTCAGATTTTGTATGTAGGTCCATTATAGATTACACCTCTACAGTTTTTGGTGATGCTGCCTCTAGTGTTCCGTCTTTCATAGGATCAAAGGTCATATTTTAGTGGATGGCTTATGTGCGCTCTGAGGTCATATTTCTTCCGAATTTTCTATAAAAATGCATTATAGTCTAATCTGCACAAATCGTTTTGGTAATGCTGCTCCTAGTGTTGACAATATTCCGGGCCACTGGCGGCAATTTCTACACCATGCTTTTGTTTGAGGGAGGGGATGGGGGAGGGTCTTTGTCCCTCCTTCAAATCGCTGCCAGTGCCGGGGGATACATTTCGCATTGCGCGGCACCAGCAATGCACATTTCTAGTTTTATCTTGATTTTAGTGAAAAGATTTTAATTGTCATAACAAATTTTAAATTGCAACATTTCATTGGTGTTTGCGCAGATGAATTCCGCGTACGCAGCCACTTTTGCGCAGTCATTAACCAATGATGCGCCATAAGCGTACATTTGAGAATACAAGCATAAGAAGATATTTTTCATTCCTGTGTATATGGTAAATAAACAATATATATTACTACAAAGAAAACACTTTTCTTCTACCTGGTATACTGACATAATATTGTGCACAAGGAATGTTGCATATTTAACTTAAATGTTTGACATCCTCGTTTTTCCCATTATAGTTTATTCTTATATCAAGTAGGCTACTTTGTGAATTTCTCAAGACATTTATTGGACTATTACCTCTTTTTTCTTTCACAGACCTATACGTATGACACACCTAGTGCCAAAGAGCAATCAAACGACCAGTGTTGTGGATCTCAGAGGATCTCCCCATCACAAGCATGCTGTAATGAAGTCGGCTACAACCCTGGCTCAAGGGTGTGTGCAGATCGTAGCTCTACAGCTCAAGGGCATTGTGGGATTGGGACCGTGTGTCCAATCAGTCAGGCTGTGTCTTCATATTGTGACAGGTATTGTTTAGATGCAAGGATTAGAAAACAATAACGATACAAGTGCAAACCTAAAATCAGGACAGTTCCACCTGTTTGAATTCAGATTAAAGTTAATTTTGAGCTCTTTTAAGTCCAGTCAGATATATATTCAAGTTATGAAATTTTTTGACGAGAGTGAACATTTTCATTCAATTTGAAATTTCTCCTCCGAAATATTTTGTATGTTATCCTTTGTTTAGAAAACCTGTGAGGAATCATTAATTCTTCTTCAAGGACTTAATATTTGTTCATGCGATTGTACAGTAAGACATGTATACCCCAGCAGCAATCTCCAGTTGATCGTAATTTCTAAACAATGCTGTACCCAACAGTATGTTAGCCTAACTCTAACCCTATCACAAATGGCAGCCCGAGACGTATGCCCCTATATCTTATGAGGAAGTAAAGCCAGGAGTAAATATCACATAGTATTCATTCTTTTCATAAATGCCTTTGCCAGAACTCCATATAACCTTGAGATAAAGATGGAAAGCATTTAGTGGAAGAGTGAAGTAACCAGACAATAATCCCATTACTGTCTATAATTTTACTTCTACAGATGTGATTTTGATGCTAATATTCAGACCTGCTTCTCAGTCGATGCCTCCTATATTACTTCATCCCCGGGTAGTCCAGGAACTCCTACTGGATCTAACGCCCTCTGTCCATCTGCTCTCATCTCCATCTATACCACAGGACCAAATATCTACTCTTATCTTGGTAGGTTGTGCCTTGGTATTGATTTGGTACAGTGAATCCTGTATATAAAGACCGCTCAAGGGAGGATAGAAAAGTGATCTCTATAGACAGGTGGCCTTCTTGTACAGATAACCTTACTACAGGTTTCAGTGAAAAATGATGTTCAAGGGAAACACAAAAGATGGTCTCTCTGCAACAGTTTTGACTGTATTTTCATCAAAAGGCAATATGTTACAGTCTTTTATATAGTACTACTGTATAAGCCATTATTGTAAAGAATTTTGCAAATTTTTGCCTGGGCGTGAATGAAACAAAACGCCAAAAATGAGCTAGCAGTGCATGTGCGAACATGCTTTCAGATTTGAGCAGCAGACGTCCTTTATTTCATAATATTATATTCATTCATGCAGGATCTGAATGAATATGCATTATATATATTTATTCACATCCTCTGCGAATTTATTTCTTTTACACTTGAACTCAAAAGAAGATTTTTGAACTAAGTTGTATGTTTTGAAGACAGATAATAATGGTCTTGAATGATAGTTTTCTAACATGCTAGAATATTCTATTTTTCTTCTATTGAGCATGCAAGTCACAGTCTTTTTATACTTACTCATTCTCAGATCAAGGCCTTTCACCCTATACATGGTATGAGTACCTGATCTCTGCTATCAATGCTGCTGGTAGCTCTAATAGTGGTCTGTCTAATGCTACCACTGATGAGGATGTTCCTGCCCAGGTCCAGGCCCCAAGATGGTCCGTAGAGCTGGGTGTCCTAGACACTATCCAGCTAGCATGGGATCCACCTCAACAACCTAATGGTAAGTCAGAGACATACCTCATAATTTGGAGGACTCAAGAGCTGAAAACAACCACAGCCCCTGAGGTTTCTCTTTCATGAAATTATTGTTGTATTTGTACCGTTAATAGTACTTATCAAACTGGTTCAAGAATGTAGCCATCCTGATTGGTCAAATAACACCCCGTGACTGTGCAAACAAGCACTAACGCACGGCAAAAAGGCTCTAAAGCACGGCTGAGCTGCGCGTACGCGTACCTCTGGTGCGTGCAAACTTAAAACGCAATGAAATCGCGTTTGTCATTTTAGCGCAGGGATTACATGCGCGCACTAAAACGTGCATGACTTTTGTTGGCTGTGCTTATGTGATGTCATCCAGGAAAGCAAATGGCAGCCTCCACGAGTGTGCGACTCTTGGCATTTCTATGGGGTTCGTAACCATTTTTATAGACTTCATAATCATATTGCCGACCCGTTTTATAAAACTATTAATACATGGTTGTGAGTTTGTGCGTTAGTGCGATCCGGCAACACGCAGGTTTTTATCGTGGTTTCCAACACACTCGGCTTGCGCCTCGTGCGTATAGTACACCACGATAAAAACCTTTGTCTTGCCACATCGCACCAACGCACTGCCAACCATGTATTAATAGTATAATAACACATGACTGTCATCTTTTCTTGAGAGTCTTTGATAAACCTCACTAATGCACTCATGATCTAGAACCTTCTCAAAGTATTGTAGTGGGTGGCATCTTTTTGTGGTGGTTATGGTTAATAATACCTACATGTAGTCCATAGACCCTTTCTGAAAGTGAACATTTATGTTGTAATGTGAAATAATTGTATATTTCCTAAAAACTTAATTTTCTCTTTATTTTTTTTGCTCAGGTATAATTGTTACATACATTCTGAGAAGAGATGGTATTGAGATTTACCGAGGAGCTGATACATCACACAGCGATAACACAGGCATCCAACCTTACCAGCATTATACATACATCTTAAGTGCATGTACAAGGGTGGGATGCGCTGCTAGCCAGCCAGTAAGTCAAGAAACATTACGATTATATTGATCAAAAATATTGTGATTCCAATTCAAGTGTTAATTATGAAGATTTTTCATTTGCTCTGAAACAATTTATTCTCAAGCTTTTATAAATACATGTATGTCAATGCAATGATCTTATAAGTCATTTCAAGGAGAGAAATTTTGGTTTCCAGTTAGGGTTAGGGTTGGATTCAGGTTTAGGGTTGGATTCAGGTTTAGGGTTACATCAGGGTTAGGTTTAGATCAGGGTTACCCTAAGCCTAAAGCCTTAACCCCCTTTGCACATAATACAGAAGTAAGTATGTCAGCATAGGACCAATTTTATGTAGGACCAGGGGGGTGTTTCATAAAGCTGTTCATAAATTTACGAATGACTTTACGAACGACTAGAACATGTTCTGGGTGCTAGAGGCTACTAACCAGATTCTCAATAATTTAGCACAAGAACTGATCACCAGTCGTGCGTAAAGTCGTCCGTAACCCCCCAGTAGTGTGTAGGCCAGTAGGGTGTAATTAGTACACTCCAATCATTTGGTATTCTTCTCAAACAGGTGGTAGCAGCTACACTTCAGGCAGCCCCTGAGAACCTGTTTGACCCCACCCTAGCAACCATCGGCTCTGAGAGCATCCACATCTCTTGGCAGGAACCTGGTCTTCCTAACGGTGTCATCCAGGAATACAGCATCCTCCAGACGGGTGTGGTCGAAGCTATCTACCGAGGTGGACCGGAAGTCTTTCAGTTTACTCACACAGGTGGGTAGCCATGATATCAAGAATCTGCAGTCAAATCTCTTTATTGAGATCATGCAAGGGAAATGAAAATTCAGTTACTACATACAGGTGTTCTTTCTAGACAGGTTTAAAATTCTATATCGTGTTTTGAGAGCCAGAAGGGCGTTAACTCATATGTTTTAACACAGAGTTAACGCCCTTCTGGCTCTCAACACACGATATTATCCTCCCATTAAGATACATGTATCAAGATGGAGTGTTTTGCTGTTGTAAACCAATTACTTTATAGTTAAATACACTGTTCTGAAATGCTTACTGATACCTGATATGCTTACTGATATTTGATTTTATAGTTGACCTTTACATGTATGTATTATGATGGTTTGAGTGTGTAAAGTGTTAGAAATAGAATAGAAAGGCAGTCTTGATAGATTTGTGTAATTATGATTCAGATTCTTCTTGCAGCAATAGAATGAGCGTAAGTGTCGGCTTATTGCAAAATGATGATGTATAATCATTTTTTTAATCTTTTGCCCTTCTCTTATCTCTTTCACAGATTTGGAACCTTACACTATATATGAGTATAGACTACAGGCATGTACATCAGCAGGATGTTCAGAGAGTGATCCTCTATCAATCACAACAATGCAAGCAGCACCCAAAGGTAGTTTGAAATAGTCCATTACACCCTGGCACATCTTAAAATGTGGGGAGTTTTTTGTTTTGACTTTTTATTTAGTCAAGGAGAAGAGAGTTCAAGTAAATATGAAGGTGTTCATTCAGAATAATTTGCAGTGACTTATGTGTTTTCGTTTATCTTCAATTTGACTTTGTATTTCTATTAAGACTACTGTTGCAAATTTATGTTAGGAATCTTATGCATATTAATATAAGATTGTTAAGTTTATGCAGGCACGCGCAATGCGATGGGCCGATGAGTAAAGGCTAGAAATCAAGGTAAATTTCTAGGTTGTTAATTAATTAATTAATTAAGTAATTCTGTTAATTTATGTGGTGATTATGACTTTGATCTTGGTGTGATGCTGCATGAGTTGTGTTTACACCCCACACCTTGACCTATATACATTATTTAAAAATCACCCTCGTGACATATGTTTTCTCTTCTTTTTTTTCATCTTTTTCTTCTAGGTCTTGCATCACCAACTCATGTGGTCGTCAGTTCTACAATACTGGAGTTGTATTGGTTTGAACCATCCCAGCCAAATGGCATCATCACTTCTTATATGCTCTATCGCGATAGTGAGCTTGTCTACAGTGGCAATAATTCTGTGCTTACGTATGTCGATACTGGCTTAACACCCAACACCAGATATGAGTATGTGGTGTTGGCTATGACCATTGCAGGAGGATCAAACAGCTCTGTCCACGTTGCCCAGACACCATTTAGTACACCAGAGGGCATACCAGCACCAAATCTAACTGTACTTTCTGCCAGGTCAATCAGAGCAACATGGACCCAGCCAACTGTTCCAAATGGTGTAATCAGACAGTATGGAATCGTTATTCTGAGCGGAACTCCGGATGAAACAACCAGATTGGTGACCCCCTCTGAGACAACCATTGTAGTTGATAACTTGACACCCTACACCCTCTATGATATGAGAGTTCAGGCTTGCAACAACGGTGGATGTGGAGTTGGACCAAGAGCTTACGCAAGGACATTTGAAGCAGCACCAGAGGATCAGGGTCCCCCAACCTTGGTATCGACAGGACCAAGTGTGGTAGAGGTCTCTTGGGATCCTCCTGCTAGACCAAATGGTGTCATCCTGCGGTACTTTGTATACCGTAGACTGTATGGAACAACACAGGAGCTTCTTGTGTTTTTAACTACAAGTGAGCAAAACTTTAGGAATGCAGGAGGGGGATTGTCTGCATTCAATCTTTATGAGTATAGAGTGAGAGCAGAAAACTCCCAAGGATCCACAGACAGTTCCTGGACATCCGTTAGAACTCAAGAGTCCATACCTGTAGGTATTGCCACACCTTATCTTATAGCTGTCAGTCCATATGCAGTGCAAGGCACGTGGTCACCACCCACTTCTCCAAATGGTATCATCGCCTATTACCGTATCGAGTATCAAGAACGACCAAGTGACCCAACTGCCACACCTGCTGTTGTAACAGCTGCTACAGTGGAAGGCACTGTCCTGCAGACAACCTTTTATGGCCTTTCTCCTTTCACATCCTACCAGGTCCGCATTGTTGCTATCAATGGTGCAGGAGAAACAAGTGGTCCTTGGGGGTCTGTAACAACTCGTCAGGGTGTCCCAGGAGACATTGGACAGTTCACAGTGGAGCAGCAGTCAAATGGTTTAGCTCTACTCTTGAGATGGGATGAACCTGGACAGCCAAATGGTGTCATAACTAATTACTTCATCTATGAGGATGAGTATCTCATCACACCCATTTATACCGGCCTCACTAGAGAGTATCTCTTCAGGAGGTTGACTCCTTACACTGAATATGTGGTTGTACTTGAAGCATGCACTAATGTTGGCTGTGGAAGAGGTAATCCACAGTCTGTCAGGACTGCTGAAGTAGCCCCTGCTGATCAAGCTCCACCCTCCCTGGGCTTTGTGAACTCTACAGCAGTAGTCTTAAACTGGAAGGCACCTGTTAATCCAAATGGTGCCATCACCCAGTATGACGTTGTGAGGCGATCAGCAAGACCTGCCTCAACAGACAGGAAGAAGAGAAACACTGATGATAGTGCCTTCACAGTTACAATAGTGATTCATTCCGAGTACAACACAGATGCAGAAGACTATAGCTTTATTGATAACTCCTTACAACCGTATCAGATATATGAATACCGCATTCGGTCCATCAACTCTCAGGGATCAGTGGAAAGTGACTGGGTTCAGGTAGAGACTGATCAGGCTGCTCCAGTTGGTGTTGCCCCTCCCACCGTCAATCATATCACCAACACTCCAGGATCACTTGTCATTGGATGGACTCCTCCCACAGAAAGCAATGGAATCATTACTGGATACAGACTCCAGAGAAACAGTAGCACTCCATTCAGCTTTGAGGCAGACTATGGCTTTCAGTTTACAGACATGAATCTCCAGGCATTTACTGTGTATGTCTACACTATCACAGTATGCACCCAGGGTGGCTGTACAACAAGTTCAGCTACCGCAATCAGAACCTTAGAGACGGCTCCTACATTTGTTGATCCACCAAGTCCAACCCCCATCAGTTCTAGTCAGATCATGGTTAACTGGACAACACCTTCTATCGCAAGTGGAGAGGTCGTGCAGTACCGCCTCAAGGTTGATGATGAGGTGAGGTACAGTGGATTAGGTCTTTCTACAACAATCAGTGGTTTGATCCCACACCAGGAGTACACCTTTGTCCTAGAGGCTTGTACCTCTGGTGGCTGTACTGACAGTCCAGAGGCTTTGGCTCGTCCATTTGAAGCACCCCCTACAGGAATGAATCCACCATCCTTGAGAGTTCTCAGTGCAACAGCAATTGAGGCCAGCTGGTCCGAACCCAGTGAACCCAATGGTATCATATCACGTTATGAGTTACGCCGAGATGGCAAACTTGTGTACGATGGTGATGCCCAAAGGTATCAGGACTTTGGTGATGGGGGACTAGGACTGACTCCAGGTCAGCAGTACTCCTATGTCATCACAGCCTTTAATAGCAGAGGACATGCTATCAGTGCTGCAGCAATGATTACCACATCATCATCCTCTCCAGCTGGTCTAAGTCCACCAATTGTTTCCCCACTTTCATCACAAATCATTGGTGCTACCTGGCAGCCTCCAGCATTTCCTAACGGGGAGATTCAAAATTACACCCTCTATGTCGACAACAACATTGTCTACTCTGGAAGACTCTTCAGCTTTGACATCCACAACCTGGACTTTTATACCCTGTATGAGATCCGTGTGGAAGCATGCACCACATCAGGTTGTGCTCTCAGTGACAGTGTAGAAGCGAGAACCTTTGAGCATACTCCAAGTGATCAAGTGGCCCCTTCTCTGGAACCCTTAGCTGATAACCTTGGAATAGCAAGTGGCATCCGGGCAGTGTGGAACGCACCAAGCAACGAGAATGGCATCATCCTGGGCTATGAGCTTTATCGTAGGAGTGTGGATCGGACGACTGGCAGGAGGTCTGACCCCACCATGCTGGTCAATACCACCCTGAGGGAGTATGTAGACATGGACCCTGCTCTGATCCCTGATGAAACCTATGAGTACTTAGTGGTATCCTTCAACTCTGTAGGAGAGGCATCTAGCCCTTGGGCCTCAGTCAGGATGCTGGAAGCACCACCACAGGTGAGCTATTGTTTTCTGCTCCCATTTTCTAATTTCAAGTAAAATAAACACAGAACTTCATGAATAAATTACAGCCAGCAACCGGCTTACTTATTCCATTGTGCATATAAACCTCTAAAATTGTAGTCATATAAAAGTAAAGGAAAGAAACTTGTGTTGGTGTTGTGGAAGTTGTTTAGTTTTTCCTTTTATCATATTCCTTATGAATGATAGAATTTGCTACATTGTATCAGAGGTGTGTAGATATAACATGTGTTTATATGTTCTATTACTTTGTTCCTATTTTAGGGTCTCTTACCTCCTGTGGTGTCTCAACTAGAAGCTACTAGTCTCACCTTAACAATTCAAGAACCTAGTCAGCCAAACGGTGCCATCCAGAGATATGTCATCTACAGGAACAGTACAGTGGTAAGTGGTGTTATCATCAGGTTTTAGTGTTAAAATGTGGAATATAATCTTAGACCAACAGCCAAAGAGCCTCAAGGGCAATAAGTACAATAAGTCCACCTTGGTTCTGCCACAACATTAACCCATAGTCTACAGTTGGGGTAATAATATTCCAAAGCTCTTTTATAGCACATAGAGACTGCTAAAATATAGGCTCATGCGCCGCATGATAGTGGTTCGAAAATAAAGATACGCAAATGTCTTAGTTTGTTTTGT
The DNA here is from genome assembly GCA_025617745.1 of Heliocidaris erythrogramma. Lineage (NCBI taxonomy): Eukaryota > Metazoa > Echinodermata > Echinoidea > Camarodonta > Echinometridae > Heliocidaris > Heliocidaris erythrogramma. The sequence goes on along the minus strand of CM046855.1, from coordinate 53,982,760 downwards.
GTACATTTTTGCCCATGAGCCTAGTGGGTCGGCAAAATTAAAACTGGAAATTCACTTTACTTGGCCAAGCGTGAAAAATTAATCTTGTGAAAATGTCCACCCTTTACCGTGCTACTGTTATTATTTGCATTTAATTTGCAAAGCTAACTTAGACTTGATGTTGAATAGCATTCCCAGAGTAATAAGAAGTTTCATGTACTAGTAACACATCCAAATTGTCCAGGTTTGTTGAGACATGAAACTTATTGTAGTCAAATCTTATAATTAGATTGTCCCTCACTTGGTATATGTCCCATTTTGCTTTCTACCTCAGCTGACTCAGACAACACTCACAAGTTTTGAAGATACCAATCTCCTTCCATTCACCACCTACTCCTACTCTGTGGAGGCTTGTACATCAGGGGGATGCACCACCAGTGATGCAGTTACCGTGACAACAATTCAGATGGCACCAAGCGGGTTGGATGCTCCCATAGTGATCAAGACTGACTCTACATGGATCCATCTTAGTTGGGACTACCCTACAGACACAAATGGAATCATCACCAAGTAGGTCAAGTTATACATTATTAGTTTGTTGTCTGCACAGGAAAGGAATTTGTGTGCTATGGGGAAGTGATGGAATATATTTTTGGTATGGAATTACTTGTTGGTATGTGTTGTGAAGGTATCACAAAGAGAAATGCATGATATAGGGGCCAACAAACAGTCCTTCATTAGGCAATACTTTGTACTGTTGGACCTGTTGACATCTGTTTCTGAATTGTACATTTATGAGTCTGTTATGTTGGTAAATATAGCTAGCTTGATCATTAATGATTTGCACATTGAAGTGTTACATCGTATTACATCTAGAAATGATTGTTGAACTATGGATGTGGTCGTTAATCATAATATTCCTGGAAGTCATATCTGTGACATATTCTACCAATCTGTCATGCCTGTTTCAAGGCATATCTTTAATAGAAGATTGCTGTGACTTATTTGCATCTACCATTAAGCAGTAGATGACAGGTTCGAATCCCGCTGGTTCCAATTTTTGATTTTCATTACAGATCGAGCATACGATCTTTAACACTGGGAGTAACGCCTAAAAATTTGTTTACAAGCCATTAATCTTGTTAGTGATATCCTTATATTTTATCTCCCTTTCTTCCAGGTTTGAGATCTTATATAGACCTGGCTGTCCACTCACAAGCCAACCGTTTGAACAGACCTGCCCTCAAGAGGACTATGTTCCTATCAACAAGGACCTGGCACTCTCTCACAATGCCACTGGTCTGAAACCCTACACTCGATATGACTTTGTAGTGGTTGCTTCTAATGATGCTGGAGATGTGCAGTCTTCTCCTGTTCAAGAAAACACACTATCAGCATGTGAGTATGACTCATAGATACATGTATATCAAATCTATTGATGAGGCAACTTGTGCGAGAACCTCCAAATCTCTCAAGTACAGCTTTGGTAGCAAAAAGAAATTGGCATGAAATGTGGTAAATGGAGTCTCACATTGTTCTCTGTGTATCAAAATATAGATGTGTGAGATCATTTCATATTTCAACCATGATTTCCAATGAATTTTAATATAAATATTTGAAAAGAATGTTAGATCACAGCTACATGTATACACTGCCCTATGCTAGGACCCTCCAACCCTGTCCCTTGTTCCTTGAATATTTGTCTTACAAATATTTTTGTGCCATTTTAGAAAAAAAAAAAACATGAGTTAGTCTATCAATAAATCACAGTTCATCATCTTTTGACGGATAATTCAGATTTTTGTTTTATTTGTACCCACAGTGCCTTTCTTTGTGAGTGGCTTGAAACCTTCCATCAGTAGTAACACCAATAACAGTCTCATCACTGTTAACTGGGCTCAGAGCTTTGTGCTTAACAGTATGCTCAGAGAATACATCCTAGTAGAGAATGGTGATACTGTTTACAGTGGTATTGCCACTGCAGTCACAAGGCCTCTCAAGGATATGGGTAAGTTGAGATATGAGTACAGTCTTCACCTGGGTACAGGTGGTTCTAAGTACATGTAGTTCTAAGTAGTATGGTATTGCCGCCGCAGTCACCATACCTCTACAGGATATTGGAAAACAGAGAAAGAAGTAGTCTTTATCTGGATATGCATTAGGAGAAATGTAATATGTATGGATTATTTTGATTGCTTGCAAATTTTGTATGTGCTATTTTGTGGTGATGATCAGATTATACCTTATTCGTATCAATTACAAAGACTTCGTAAACCTCCACAGTCACAAGCTCCTGTGGCATGCTATCAAAAAGTAGAACTTTTCCTTAATATTCCTCTTGATTTTGTTTTCTTTCAGAATATGAATTCACAGTGACCTGTGTGACATCAACAGGCAGTGTCTCCTATCCAACTATCATCTATCAGCCTCCATGTAAGTCAGTAAACCCACAGTATTCACATGATGAATTTAAACAGAGGTGTTACGCTGTCAAGTTGACATTGTTAGACCATATAATTTAACTTCAGAAGTATTCTTCTGCTTTTCCCTTCTTTTTGTTGTTGTTGTTTAAAGATATCAAGCGAGATAAATGATTTAATTCTAAATATAGCATTTTAATTAATTTCTGTTTTAAAAAGTATTACTATCTACTCGTTAGATTCCAAAGTTCTTCTTCAGGCTGGAGGTGCATAAGCTGAGGGTTAAGGGATTAATTACTTGTCAACAAGTCCCTTGTATTATGATTTCAAACCATAGGTATATGCTGCTTGCTCATCTAAAGGCATATTTGTGCTTGTTTGTCATCTTTCATTGAAATAGCCATCATTTTGAAAGTGTCTCAGTTTCATCTTATCAATATCTTATGAATTTGCGTATTTTTAATTTCAGAGCTTTCAATATTTCCCATCTATTGCATTATATAGGACGTGTGTATTTGAAAAGAGTGGCTGTATGTATTACTCCTTGGGCAGTATTTACCTTTAAGTTACACTGTAATGCAATTCTGATTTGTTTTCATATCAGCTACTGGAGGCCCCCAACCTGAAGCCCAGACACAATGGTTCTCCTCTGTGTGGTTCATAGCTATCATGGTGCTGCTTGGTGTCGTCATCATCTTCATCCTCATTGCCATTGTTCTGAGTCGTACTGGAACACGCAAACCTTACGCTAGAGAGAGGACTCCCCTTCCACCAAGACAGAGGAAAGCTCATAACTTCACCTTCTCTTCAATGCTTCCTAGATACCCAGAGTCAGAGAGTATACTGGTAAGGCTCCAAGCTTTTCTTCACTTTTCAAATTTGAAATCTCAAGGGTGTCTTGCATAAAATTTTACTATCAAAGGCATTAAAAGAACCAAATGCAATCTGAAATACCTGTTTCTGATTTGTTGAAAGCAAAGTTGAGCTTATGTTTGTTTACTATCATTTGATTTGAACCTTTTATGTACAGGTGTATCGGTATTGATGAACTAGCCTGCTTTATTGATAGACTTGGAAGTAATCTTGAATTTGAGTATATTATTCTTATAATTAATGTAATTCTTAAAGATCAAATATATTTACACTTACAATGTGAAAAGGTACGTATAATGATATCTGCTGAACAAAACTGATATAAAAGCATGATAGTTGAGTCTGAACTTCAACCTCTAAATTATTAAATACCTAATTTGGATTACATGTACATCTATCTATCTATAGTGACTACTCTCAGTGTGTGTGTAATTGGGTTTTTACAGACATGTATCAATCAAATCTAATGATTTACGGCTTGGGACCGACGCTTGATATCTACATCCAAAAGATGCAACTAAGTTTTGAACAACCTTCTGTCAGATCCCTCTCGTTTAAATCACTTTTTGTTTTGTGTGTCTTTCATAGAGTTTTATAGGCAGCATTAGCTGTAAACATGTGATGGCTGATTTAAAATGGACCTTCTGTAATCGTTGTGTATCTATTCTCTGCTCTCAGGATCCAATTCCACAGGCCATCAGCCGTCATTCCAGCATGCACAGCTTGCACAACATCTATTACAATCCAGCATTCCCTGCCCCCTCCCCACCCCGCCCTACCAGTAGGACATCAGAGGTGATGGATAAGAACTCTCTCAAGTATTTAGATGAGGATGATGGAGTAGCAGCTTGGGATAACACCACACCCCTTCCTCCTAAAATGGATTCGGGCATGGTGAGCTTGGTAAGATGTGCTTTACTTCTCTTTACTTGGTTTTATTTCTTTAAAGTGGAAACACTATGGCCCAAATTCACAAAGGAGGTTTGGTTTAAACCATGGTTTAAACCCCCTCCGGGGTTTTTTAAGCGTATGTGCCCACGGAATCCGATCCAATCATATACTTTCTTTTAGCGCACGCATGGGCAATGTGCACTTATTTGCACTTAGTTTAGTACGCTTACGGAGGTTTAAACCTTACCCACGGTTTAAGCCTCCTTTGTGAATTCGGGCCTAAGGATTTAATGCTCTGTTTTATTGTAAATATTAGACAACCCTTTTATCTCTACCAAAAACTGAATCAGATGATTCCTCCTATTCCTTCTTCATCTTCATTTCACTATATTTTGTTGTTCTTTTTGTTTCCTTTCAGTTTGATGATGATGCCATGACTCACATCAGTCAGCCATACAGCTATACAAAAGAACAAACCATGTTTACCGACACACATTTATGATCTCCAGCATGGCAGAAAACATGTATTCATCTGCAAGTAAAATATAGAGCTACATGTACCTTTAAAAATGTGTTTATAAATGTGTGTGCTTGTGCAGGTGAGATGTAATTTCAAATCACTCTCTGTTCTCTGTTCTGTAATGGCGAATGTGGGAAAAAAGATGTTAAATACAGCATTAATGATCATTGAATATATTATTTGTGTAAAGATATGATGATAGCTTTAATTGTCAGCATAGAACTGGATTCCAGATGTTGGAATAATGTACATATTAAGATGTCAATACACATCACTTTTGTACGCAAAAATAATGCAATATAATTATTGATTTTTTTTCCCCCAATTAATTTGTGTTATCAATTGTTAAGTGTTTTCTTCATACTATATACATGCCTATCTCGTGTGTATTTTCATTAATAGCTGTAAATGTTGGCTGAATGTTCTTTCCTTTATTCATATTCGCAACAAATGTTTATTCAATCACTTTTTCAAACAAAGTCCATTGCACACAAAAATCAGGAAAAACAAATCCTGATTTCCTGATATATTGTATTTGATGTACCTCCCTTTTTTATGCATATACATGGTTCTCATATTAATTTTGTATTGGAAGAAGACTTGACATCAACATCTAAACAAATATTGTTGCAGGTGTCAATTGACACTATTCAAGTTATTATGTCATTGTTCGAGACATGTTTAACCCGTTAGTCACCGAGGATTACGCGTATTGTAGTCATTTACTCAGTGAACTCAGTCTCAGTAAACCATCTTGCGGCATAGACTCTCTGCTGTCCGCAAAATCTTTCCACAGTAATGCGTTGCTTCAATGCGGATTCTAAATGGCTAATGTGTAAAGATAGCACACACAAGTTTCACCGTACATTTGTAGCAGTGTTACACGGGTCAAAGTCCACGGGCCGTCCCGGGACTTTGGTAAAACGAGGGATATGATAAAACGAGCAAGGCCATTGAGCAGCTGTTCTGTGTGGCGCAGTCGGATAATCTGGTGCGCTATCGATGAAAGGACCGCAAGTTCGAATCTCGGCAGAGGAATATATTACGAAATTTTCTTTCGCTGATTTAAAAATAAGGTGAAACTGAGTAAGAAAATACAAGTCCGATACTTGTAGGCTCTTTCATGAATATTCAGATTGGATAGCCCCAAAGGTACAGGAAAAAAATTTCGCGTCCCGGGCGGTGTAGTGACTAAAAGGTTAATAGATGAATATAATCTTGTAAATGTTTTCATGGCCCCTTAGTGAGCCTTTGTCATTAGTACATTGTATTTAAATTTGATTCCATGCAATCTCAGTGGAAAGAAAAAAATATGAAAAAAAGTTTTTGACAATTGAGCTGAAATTTATTAATGTAAAACATATATTCACTGGTATATTTTTCAAAAGGCTGCAAGATTTTTATACAAGTGTTCCCATCTTTTTTAGATTTGTATGAAGCATTTTGTAATAAGTAGAAAGTGTGGATCATAGTGACAGAAAAATGTATATTTATATTTTCAGTTGACTATTTAACTAAAATCACCTTGAACCATTTTGTATACAGTATAGATAGGTGGCTGATTATGCTATCGACTGCTTTTCAATATTTAAGAAATCTTGTTAATTATTATGATAGCATACATGTACATCATATGAGATTGGATGCTTAATTTTATATTTATTGTAAACATTAAGTCATGAATTAGAATTTTCCATATAAATGAACTGATTTAGGAACTAAATGTGTTGAAATGTATTTATTTATTAACTAAATTCATGTCAGAATGATACTTTCAAAATTAATAACATTTGATTCTGAGTTTTGTGCCATGCATCAAACGCAAGTTTAAAACATGAATTTCATGTAAACTAATATATTAGTGATAATTGATATCATGTCTTATAAGGAAAATTATATAATTTCATCTAGTTTTTCATATTTATTTAGTTTTTATTTGATTTCCAATTGCCAAAATTCTGTGATTCATACCTGGTTGAGTCGATAACATCTCTATAAAACTATTTTTTAATTTGGAACATAAATAGAAAAGTTCTTCCTATATTCCATATGACAGGGTTTGTTTATTTCTTATAGATTTTCAGTATTGTTCCTGGACTTTCCAAGAGATTATTGTGAACTTTGTGTGATTGAATATCAGCTTGTGGTTTGAATTATCATGAATTAATTGATTTAGCCTCATGAAAAACAAAATTGATATTTCCTTTGTGGGATTCATCTGTTGAAACAATGGTTGATAATTACATTTGTCCTTGGAAATTAGGCTTGCTTCCTTCTTAATAGGAAAATCCAATAAAGTATTAATCAACGCAGATGAAAATATTATTTTAGACAGTTTCATGCTCAGTTCAAGCTCTACAGATTTTTTTTTTTTTTTTGGCTGAAGTTATTCATGCAAATGCAACCATGCTCTTTGCCAGGGTGTAACCTTTGGCTGAAACAAATACAAAATGCATTTTCTACATCTTATTCATATGATTGTAATGTTATGTGTATCTTATTCATTATCACCTTGTTAAGACCGATTGTTGATGTATATCTTCTATATTATCACCTTGTTAAGACTGAATGTCTATTCCTTTCTTACAATGCCTTGACTTTGAATTGTGGTGTCTTTCACTTTTGTGATGATTGTACTTTGTATATCTATATTTTAAAAATGAAGAACAGTGTTATGAATTTTGCTGTGAAACAAAAATAAACTGCATTTTATTATTAGGAATTTTCTTTTTGATTTCCTTTTTTTTTAGTGACTAAACAACATGTTCCATCTGTGAGAAATATGTTTAAAATGAAGACCAGTTGATCATGGCCAACAAAGTCTACAGTTCTATTCTTTCTCTAATCTTTGTTTGTTTGTTTCTCTTTTAGTTCCTGTACACACACACACACACACACACGCACACACACATACTATCTCTCTCTCTCTCTCTCTCCTCTCTCAATCTCTCTCGCTCAATCTCTCAATCTCTCTCAATTTCTCTCTCTCTCTCAATCTCTCTCAATCTCTCTCAATCTGTCTCTCAATCTCTCTCTCTCAATCTCTCTCTCTCAATCTCTCTAATATTCTCTTTCGCTGAGTCTGCTTGTTGGGGAGGCATCTCTTTCCTTACCCCCCCCCCCCCCCCCCCCCCCCTCTCTCTCTCTCTCTCTCTCTCTCTCTCAATATTCTTGACAGATTAGTGAATGCTTGAGAAAATCACTGGACAAAGAATGAGAAAATTATGAATTTTTGAAAGTGAGTTGAGATCGCTAAAGATAAGGATAATCTCTTATGGGCAACACGGTCATGATTATGTAATGTCTGACATGGAGAACGGTGCCATTTATTTTGTATCCAGTAGTAGGCCTTTTCTCAGTTTAAATGTAAAAAAAATTTGTGTTTTTTCCCCAAGAGAGGACTGGTTAGAATGCATTACCCAAAATGTATCATAGTAACAAACCTGTATTATTATTATTATGGTAAAAAGAGATCTTTAAAAATAAAATTGCTACAAAAAATGGGAAATTCTTCATGTATGACATCACACATCTTGACCGAATTGCCAACTATACATTTTCTCATTTTTTGTCATCTCAAAGTTCGAAAAGTTTCTTATTCCTTCTAAAAAGAGAATTCTGAATTTCTGTTTCTACTCAGGACAACTTTCTAGCAATTGACAACTTCCATTAAAAAACTATTATTTTGAGATTGTTATAAAGTTTACGACACAACCCGTTCTATGTCATGTATGTTGCTGAGCTCAAATATCACACATTTTCTATCCCCAAAAAGCGTTATATAGCAAGGTTTGAAGTTTATTTTATTGAAATTAATTTTGAAAGTTTGTTGGTTGTTTATAATTTAGTTCGATAGACATAGTACAGATTGAAAAGTTTACCTAAAATATCACACGTTTTCTGCAAACAAAATGGCAATGCGTATAAAAAGTTTGAATTTTATTTCATAGAAATTAATTTTGAGTGTTTGTTGGTTGTTTAGATATCCAGTTCAATACAGATCGATTGAGATATCTAACAGTTCATTCTCGATGCGACCTCTGCAATGAGCTCGTCCAACATTTTGGTGGCAATGTTGATGTTTTGTTCTTCACAGTCATTGTTCAAATCTAGGTCAACAATGGAAATGCCATCTTTGTCTTCATCATCACTTCCAAAGTCGCTCATATCGGTGACGGTGGTTAATTTGTCATCGTCACCTTCATCGCTGATCGAGAGATCTGTGAGGCTGTCTTCATCATCCATTTCCTTCAAGAACTCTAACAAACTTGCCGTTGTAAATGAATCAACACTCTGATTATCTTGAACATGGATGAAGCCTTCAGCATCACTGAGGGAAGAACATTCGGATGGAGGGCTGCTGCACTCGCTTGTCCCATCGTCATCACTGCCGTTATACCTCGATGGGAAAACAGGATAGTAAGTGATATTTGGGATGCCCTCTTCTGAGCTCCATGATGATGTTGAGTAGCTCATTCTTTCTTCAACATCAGTATCATGGAACTAATTAAGGAAACAATGAACCAAATTTGGAAAATATAGAATTGGAATGAAGTTTCCATGAGTTTCAAAAAGGAGAGAGACAAAGACTGACAGGCTCAATGAAAGAGAAGAAAGTTTTTAAACATTTTGATAATGAAAAGTGGGAACATGAGAATGATATAGATGAGAGTCGGATTAAACATGATATGCAATAAAAAAAAATGGTTCATTCATTTTTGAATGAATGATGCTGATATGAAGATGATTTAAAGGAAACGTGACAAGCGTTAAAATATGATCACTTACCATTTTGAGGTCTGCTACGGTCAGGGCACGACTACACCTTCCACTACTGTAGTCATCCTGTGTGTCTGTATAGAAAAACAATTGGAAGTGAGTCTTTAGTTTATGAGGAAACAAAATTAAGAGGCTGTTATGATAAAGAATTTTCCTGACATTTGTTAAAGCTTAAGATTTAGAATAACTTTGTGGAGGGTGGTGACTACATTCTCAACTCTTACACCTGACATTTCTATCCAATTGACTTTTACAATGACTTCTAAACATTTCGCATATCTTAACCAAAACTGGCTAATTTGGTAGCTTAATTTATTTCCAACCTCTGTTTACATACAATCATGTACATAGACTTTTTCATCTCATGTCTTTAATTATTGTTGACATTTTTTTTATGGTTTTGCTACCATATTCTGTTTTGGTCACTAGTATTCAATTTGTTTCCAAACCATGCTTTCTGGAAAATGTTTTATCCGAGCTTCACTTTCACAAGTCAGTCAGTCAATTGAAATTCTACCAGACCATATTAGCATCTGCATAATATTTGATTTCACCCTTCATTTAGCAAACTTCTCGCTTTACTAGTTTAGTCCATATAAATTAATAGTGCAACGTCTGGACTTTACTGTCTTCGTCTGCATTTTACCGTTTTCATTACTGACATCGCCACGGACGGTTACTTTTTGTATGAGATATACACTAGTGTCTTATAGTGATATATACCCTGTATATATATTCTTGTATTGTAATAGAGAATGTTGCAAAAAAATAATCGTGGAAAGAAAAAGTTTCGGACCTGAAACGAAACAACACAGACGTCTGATAGATTTCCCCATTCTCTTTCGGAGTCTGGCAAAAGATCGACGATTAGGAGATGATCTACGGGCCATTTTCTTTGAGATATTTCGACAAAAGCAGAGCTAACGTCTTTGCATCTAAGAGAATTCGTAAAGAATGAAGCACCTGTACAGATGCGTTACTAATGTAAACAAAAAACTTGCGCGTGCAGGTAAGATCTTAGTAGCTGATTCCTCATTGGCTAAAAGTTGGTACTTACCGCGCACGTACTGCACATCCATTGTTTCGTAGGTCAATGCGCACTGGTGGTATGATAGAACATTTCCTATTGGATGAAAATTAAGACGCGATACGTAGACGTCACAATCGCTGTAAGACGCAGGCGTATGTGAAATAGCACATCAGATTTATTTCCTACACCTCTGGTGTCACGATTATTTTATTAGATAATTTATTTCGTCTTACCTTTTATACATTAAGCGCAATTTCTGTTGTGAAACCGAGACACGCTACACTGTAAATAATTATCTTCTATTAAAAATGCACACTGTCTCCTTAACTCCGTCGCGTCGTGGCGTTTTCTCTAGCCTATAGACTCTACTGAGAATACCGAGTTAACATTATCTATAAAATAATTCTTTATTTGTATCTCTCTCTCTCTCTCCCTCCCTCCCTCTCCCCCCCCCCCCCCCACCCTCTCTCTCTCTCTCTTTCTCTTTCTCCTTTTCTCTGTTCTCTTCATTTCCCCTCACGCTGTATATCACCCAATCATGTGCGTCTCACTTTCCCTTTTATTCTGATTTTGAAGAAAGTGACTATAAACTAAGCGCCCGATCTAGGTTTTTGAAAACGGAACACTGATTCCGAAAAAATCTGACAAGCAAAAGGAAAAAAAGGTTTATCATATTTTAAGGAGCGTTTTAAGGAGCGTTTTTAGGTCGATATAATCAAGATCTTGGGGGTTGTACTTCATTATATTCCCATTGTGGTTCTTGAAATGGGGCATGTGCCAAGTGCTCACCCCTAAATCCACCAGTGCTATAAACCCACGTTACTTGTTGTCATCAAAAAAATGATACGACGGATAGGCGATTGAATACTGGTAGTATATCAATTTCATTTTGAAATATATTCATTTGAATTTTCTAGAAGCTTTATTAGAAGTTTTCTAGAAGCTTTATTAGAAGAGGTTTATCGCAAATGTTGTGGCAATATTCTTCGTATTTTTCCTGGAAATGATGATGTATTGCACAACGTTACAAACTTTTCACGAAACAAATTTTGAAGGGTTTTACGGCATGCAGCCCTCAAAATAATATTTCCTTTAAAAACCAGTTTTCATTTGTTTTTGCTCGTTTGAATCCACCTGAGTAGCCGGATATTTTTACTCTACAGGGTTTCCCTCATTATAATATAATTATGGAAGAAGGCCAAGCAAACGACTAAAATACAGGAAAAGGGAAACCAAGTGGATTAAAGTTCATGGGAATAGAATTTAATATTTACTACAATAAATCAATGTACCTACCTATTTGCTAGTCTTCCGACTACGCAAGCCATTCGAGTAATTAAAGTCACGACAGTGCATATACCCCCCTAGGATCACGCCTTCCTCTGTGCACGTACGCATGACGCGCGCACACAATCCTCCTCTTTCCTTCTCGCAGCCTAAAGAGTTGCAGCTAAGTCACTATCTTGCGCAAAAATTCAGAGTTTGCTACTCTTTTAGCGAGGTTTTGGGTGACTTTTGCCAATATTTCCGTCCTAGACTTGTTTATTATCTGTTTAGTGTCGGTTTATGTCTGTCACGTATGTATTTTGGTGATATTTGAGCTTATATTCATACCTCACTTTTCACCTCTTTCGTATAGTAGCCCAGGGCATTCGCTTTGGCGTTTTGCCGGGCGCTCAGCCCTGTAACGTTTCGTTGGTGTTTCGTGTGTGTGGCTGTTGTGTGCATATACCCTTACGAGAGTGTTCTTTTGTTCGTAGTGCGTGAATGGAATTTTCCACACATTGCGCGGGAAAATTCCATTCCGTTTCACTCTCGCTTTGTACGCCCTTTTCTTTATAATTGTTTATTGTTGACTCTTTTATATCTCCTTACAGGTGATAATGAGTTCTTCGGAGGAAGAGCAATCGAGGTCTTGGTTACCTCCAGGCTCTTCCAATTCTTCTTCCCTCCCGTCCACTACTCTCACTTATAAGGGCGTCAGCCCAGTGAGTGTGTTGGAGACCTCTGTGTTTCGCTCGCCTACCAGCGAGTCAAACACGATGGTTAGGGGAGGTAAGGGCGTCAGTCTGTCTGCTCGCTCTGGTATTTTTGTACCGGGAGCGTCGAGCAAGACAGGCTGTATAGGTAAGTTAGGTGTTCATAAGTCTTCGGACCGAACACCCGTCATTAGCAATTCTAGCTCCCTCCAACTCACGACCACCGCGTCTGCAGTTGGGGGGGGGGGGGCGGTAGCTAGTATTACCGGGTCCTCTCGACCCCCGACCACCGTCGGGAGCCTGGAGGGGGCATTAACTGGTAAGACCGCTAAGCGGTCAGCTAATGATGTTACTGGGTCTTGCCGACCCCCGACCACCGTCGGGGTGCCTAGCGAGATTTCACCCAGTGTTACTGGCTTCCCCCGACATCCGACCACCGTCGGTGTGTCTGGGGGAATTACAGCCGGTAACGTAAATCCGCATCCCGCTAAGAAGACCTCCTCCTCGAGCAGGTTCTCGCAGCGGAAGACTGCTGGTTCCCGCCAGCCACTGACCAACGTCAGTGCTCCGGGTGCTATTTCCAGCAGTGCTGCAATGCAGCAGCCCGTCCACTCCCCGGCAGTCAATGCGAATCGGGGCTCTGGTCGGGGAAGCACAGTCCCTAGAGTTGCGGCCGAATTACTTCTCCCCACTGGGGAGCCCGGCCCGGACAATTTCGGTAGTGAGGCTTTTATACTGCAGCCTAACACTTCCCGTGCTTCTAAACGGCCTTCTATTACGGTGGCTCACACCCCCGCTAAGAAGCCTAAAGCCAAGAAGGGTAAATCCAAGGATAAACCCAAGTCGGGTAAGAAGGCTCAGCCCTCTCTTCCCCCCGACTCTCAATCTGAGCTGCTCAGATTAATGAGACTCTTTGCTGAGCAGCATGGTTGGGATACTAATCCCCCGACGCTGCCGGCTACTGAGACGGGTTCTCCCCAGTCAGTTGTCACTGTGATGGAGGATGTTCCCGAGTCGGACCCCGGTGTTTTCCCGGTCTCCGATATTCATGAGAACCTGGGACAATTTTGTCCGAATGCGGTTTCTCGACCTACTCCTCCCGTGCCTGCGGCTCTCGGAGCCCCGCCGGGGGAGGAGTCTGTCATTGGTCCGTGGGCATATCCACCCCCATGGGATTTTCCCCACCGGACTACTTCTCCCGAAATTGATTCTGTCTCGCAGGTTTCTACCCCGTCTGTTTCAGAATCTCAGGCCGGCTACGACCCCCAGCCTTGTCAGGCTATGGCGGCAGATGCCAAGGCCCTGTTAGAGAAGTATATGCCAGAAATTTTCCCCCAAGTCCAGTCGGACAGTGATCAGCCATCGCTGTTATTCAGACAGCATGGCCCGTCTCCTGGTATTCCTCTTACAGAGGACTTCAAACAGGAGTATGGGGATAGGGAGGCACTCGCCGATGCGGGTCGGGCTACCCGACGCCCCTTTGGTAGTGCCTTCTCTTTCTATCGGGATGATACCCAGGGCTTCTTTTCAGCCAAGGGTTTATCCCAGGAAATTATGGGTATGGGACAACGTTTGAATATCAATTTCAAGTCTCAGTCCTATAGATCCGCCGAGAAGCCCCTAGTGAACTTTGAAACCAAAGTCAGGTCGGGCTTAAGGCTTTCGGCGTACCTGGGTTCACTGTTACGCCTTCGGGCCAGATCAGTTGAACTGAATGTGACCGAGGGGGACTCCAATTTGTTGGATGAACTCCTGCTTTTGTTAGCTGGACTTCAGTGGTCTCAGCTCTCATCAGCGGCGATTGACATTACGCATCAACGCCGCAAGCTGGCGCTCTCCACACTGGGAGTGCTAGAGAAAGACATCCCGCCTCTCTTGCGGGGTATCCCTTCCTCTCATCCCAAACTCTTTGGGGGCCAGTTTAACGAGGTCTTCCTCAAAGAGATAGAGGGTCGCAAACAGGCAAAAGAGATGGCCAGACAATTCTTGCCCACTCAGCCTGCTCGGTCCTTTCCGAAGTCTAAGTCGGTCTCGACAGGCGCTAACCGCTCAAATCGTCGAGTGACTGTGACTATCCCTCGGGTTGAGACCCCTACCCTGAGCAACCGTGGTAGAGGCTCGGCGAGAGGAAGAGGGGGGCGTAAGACCGCCGCCAAGGGCACGGTCAGGCCCAAGTCGGCCTTTTGATACCTTACCCCGAGTGCTTGTGGACAGTGTAGGCGGGCGGCTCCAGAGATTCCTCCCAGTTTGGGAGGCAATCTCCGGCGACGCCTTCGTACTATCCGTCGTGCGCGACGGCTTTTACATAGATCTGATAAAGCCGATTCCAAACGGCGCCATCAGAATCCGCCCGCCTCCAATGTCAGCCCTTTTCCAGCAGCACATCTCCTCAGAGATCACCACGCTGCTGGGAAAGGGCGCTGTAGAAAGGGCGAGAGATCATCCTCATCTCTGTCTCTCCCCAATTTTTGTCATTCCCAAGCGCTCGGGAAGTTTACGTATGATTCTAAACATGAAAAGAATCAACAGGTTTATACCTCCAGTGCATTTTCGCATGGAGACCTTGGCATCTATTCTGCCCTTGATCAAGCGGGACGACCTTGCGATCTCCCTCGATCTCAAAGACGCGTACTTTCACATTCCCATTCACTCTCTGTCGAGAAATTTGCTGGGATTCGCGTTCCAGGGCGAAACGTTTCGATTTCGTGCCCTGCCCTTTGGGCTGAGGCCGGCCCCTCGAGTCTTTACTCGAATAGTGTCGGCCCTGGCCGCGTTTCTACGGAATCGCGGCCTCCGATTATTCGTCTATCTAGACGATTGGCTCCTAGTTGCAAACTCAGAGTCCCTCCTGTTGGATCAGTTATGCCTTTTACTGCGACTAACGCAAGACTTAGGCTTTCTGATAAACTGGGAAAAATCGGAATTATCTCCCACACGTACCCCGGTGTACTTGGGTGCGGAGATAGATATCCCGAATCAGCTTGCCCGCCCCAGTCGGGACAGAATTCGGACTATCACCATGACCGCACGGTCATTGCGAGTAGCCCGCAGGGTCAGAGCCAGACAATGGCTTCAATTCCTGGGCTATCTGGCCAGTCTAGTCGACGTCTTACCAGACTGCAGGCTGTTGATGAGGCCCTTTCAGAGGCACCTCCTCAAGTTTTACAGACCGGGCAAAGATTCTCTTTTGGGGTGGATTCCACTCCCAAGAGATATCAAGCTCCTTCTCGCCCCCTGGTCGAACAGTTCGTTTCTTGCCCAAGGCAAGCCTCTCTGTACACCTCTTCCGTCAGTTTCTCTGACGACAGACGCCTCCCTTCTCGGTTGGGGCGGTCATTGCCGGGGCGAGATGATTTCAGGGGACTGGTCTCACTTGAGAGTTATGCCCCATATCAATGTTTTGGAAATGATGGTGGTCAGCCTGTCTCTTCATCATTTCAGGCCCGGTCTTGTTGGTCGCACTGTACTCGTTCTTACGGACAATGTCACAGTAGCTGCCTATATCAATCGCCAAGGCGGCACTCGGTCTTCCTCTCTGAACACCTTAGCTGCCCAGTTGTGGAGGTGGTGCCGGTCTATGAACATTATTCCGGTAGCCTCCTACATTCCCGGTCAGGAAAATCTGATCGCGGATTTTCTGTCGCGGGGCAAATGCCTCCCGTCAGAGTGGACTCTTCATCCGGAGGTGTTTGCTCTTCTCCAAGAGGTGTGGGGTCCTCTGGAGATCGATCTGTTCGCCTCCACCCTCAATCACCGACTCCCGAGGTATTGCTCGCGGGTTCGGGATCAGGAGGCGTGGGCGATCGATGCCTTTTCCCTCCATTGGGGAGCTATCCGGGGGTACGCTTTTCCCCCCATTCCTCTGATCCCTCAGGTCTTGAGGAAGGTCAAGGAGGACAGGGCTTGGCTCTTGCTGATAGCTCCACATTGGCCAGCGAGACATTGGTTTCCAGACCTGCTGAGTCTCCTGGCCGGCCAGCCGTTTCCCCTTCCTCTCAGGGAGGATTTGATAATTCAACCCCTCTCGGGGATTGTTCATCAACGCCCAGCGGTCCTCCACTTGACTGCCTGGCCGTTGTTGGGGAAGACGCCAGAAACTCGGGGCTCTCCGATAGGGCCTCCCAGTTTGTAATGAGAAGCCGTAGAGACTCCACTAGAGATCTCTACAACTCTCGTCTAGGGGCCTTCTTTTCTTGGTGCGAGAATCAGGGTGTCTCGCCACGTGAAGCCCCTATCGGTGTTATTGCCGATTTTTTGATCTCCCTTTTCGATAAGGGTAGATCGATTTCAACCATACGTGGCTATCGTTCGGCTATTGCCGCCGTCCACGTTGGTTTTGCTGATGGTTCGGGAGTCTCCAACTCCCCTCTTTTGGCTAGGTTGACTCGCTCCTTCTTCTTGCAGCGTCCATCAACTCGTAGCCTGACTCCTTCTTGGAGTCTACCCAAGGTCCTTGACGTGCTTGCGAAGCCACCTTTTGAACCTTTGGGTAAAGCGTCCTTTCACCATTTAACGGTCAAGACGCTATTTTTAGTCGCTATTGCTTCGGCACAGAGGAGGAGTACTCTTCATGCTCTGTGTATAACACCGGGTCACATCCGTTGGGAAAACCATGGTGTGCGACTTATACCCAAGCCCTCCTTTATTGCCAAAAATCAGACTGCTTCCTCTGGACCAGTTGAGATCTTTCTTAGACCGCTGTCGGACCATTCCTCAGTGCAGGAGGATAAGGTCTGGTGTCCGGTGAGGGCCTTGAAATGGTATTTAGATAGGACTAAGACTCTTCGTAAGAGTGATCAGCTTTTTGTCATCACTCGAGAGCCCTTTTCCGCCGCTTCCAGAGAATCCATTTCTAGATGGATAGTCGAAGCGATCCAGGCAGCTGGGCCGGAGGCCCTATTGACTGATGGGAAGCCCCGTGCTCACGATACCAGGGGCATCAGTGCCTCTTGGGCTCTTTTCCAAGGGGTGCCCCTAGTGGACATTATGAGGGCAGCCTACTGGCGTTCCTCCACGTCCTTCACATCTTTTTATTTAAAAGATGTTCTGTTTGAAGAGTCTTTTTCTAACAAGACGTTGCAAGCTGCAACGTCATCCTTGGGTTCCTGTTGACCTTCCTCTTGGGACATGCCCCCCATTTGAATCTGTGCTGGTCTAGCAAATAGGTAGGTACATTGATTTATTGTAGTAAATCAGTAAAATCAGAATTGATTTTATTATTTGCTAGATAAATCTATGTACCTACCTATGTCCCACCCTCCTACCCCACTCCTTGCCTAGCAACATGTCAAAGTTTGTCTGAGGCTGCTCGTAAAGAGGAGGATTGTGTGCGCGCGTCATGCGTACGTGCACAGAGGAAGGCGTGATCCTAGGGGGGTATATGCACTGTCGTGACTTTAATTACTCGAATGGCTTGCGTAGTCGGAAGACTAGCAAATAGGTAGGTACATAGATTTATCTAGCAAATAATAAAATCAATTCTGATTTTACTGGTTACTCTTACGTTCAGTGAAGCAATTACCTGCCTTACGGGAATCCGGATCAATTTCTGTGATTTTTGTTTCTATAAAATGTTTTTGAAAATCTTACTCACTTCATTTTAAAACTGGTTTTCGTTCAAAAATAATAATGAACAGATAAACAATATAATAGGGAATATAAGAACTTAAATTTATTTGAATAAAAATGGATGGAAGGGGAGGTGGTGCTCAATATGTTGTTGTTTTGTTTTGTGGGGTTTTTTTTAAATTGAAGTAGGTGACAGTTTAACATTGAATTAACTATAACGTATAAGCTCAAGAAAACAGGCACTCAACTTCACCAAAATGAAATTTTAATGAAATTTAAAGATATTTCTCCTGACTCAATTTCCGTTAGATCTCATCCCGGCCTCACTTCTCTCACTCTCTCTCTCTCTCTCTCTCTCTCTCACTCCTATCTGCCTCTGTATATGTCTACATATTCTGGGGGTGGGAGATAGAGATAGAATCTGAGGAGAGAGAAGGAGCGAGAGAAAGAAAGAGAGGAGAGAGAAGGAGAGAGAAAAAGAGAGAGAGAGAGAGAGAGAAGCATCAAAACAATACCATGTTATAGGGCTAGGAGACAGACCACGCCCACCGTGCTCTTTTTTGCCCTTGTGTTCGGGTTCGGATATACTATGCCTTGCATGCATTGGAAATGCACATAAACATGCTTGCCTAATAATTGGTGTTTGCGTGGCGTATGTGTACTCATCAAAGAGCTTATATTTTTAGAGAAACTTAACTACACGATACTTCCGTATTACAATTGCAGGCTGTAATTTTTCGTCGTGTCAAAGACGGAGGCGCCAAAATTTATACAGGCCCAATGCAGAAGTTGGCGTGAAAGCCAAGATCTCACTTTTCTCCCTATTTCTCATCTTATTTCATCCTCTCCATTGCTTATTTTTGCACGACATGCAGCAAGGATTAACCCAGTAGTTCCAAAAACATTCATTCAATCCACTGAATAAAAGCCTAAATCCTCCAGGGCTGTCACGTGCTTCTATAATTTTATGGCAAGGTGTTTATTTTCCAATCACAACAAAACCATGCAGATAAAAGTTTAGAAGTATAAATAAAATGAAAAATACAGTCAATCGCTTGATAGCCCACTCAGCTTTGTTAATATGAAAACATCCAGATGAAATTTATATGCTTCGGCTGCCTGCCATATAGGCGAGAGCGACCCGGCATTTTGAAAGTGCCAATATAATAATATCCTATAAACTTGGGCGCGAAAAAACATTATGCGAGGGTCGGTAAATTAAGGCGACGAGCCTTAGAAACCATTGACAACTTGACATGTTTAACACTTTAAACCCCTATAAAACACTAGGCCTTTTTCTTATGCAAGGGTCTGGATTCGAGACCCCTCATGTAGCAATATTTTTATTTATATTGGAGAATCCAATTATACAATACATAATCATGCCTCTGGCGAATTCATGAAGAAAAATTAAACAAGCGATTAACAAAATAAAAATCAATATTACTGATCAAGTAACTGATCTTGGAACGAAAGTTGAAAATTGATATTCCATGAATAACATGATGACTCCTAGTCCAAAGAAGGTGAATAATTTCATCAGCATATCATTCGCTGCTTTGCCACAAATCAACTTAAAGTCTGAGGTCGCTGAATAGCCCCGCATAAATTTTCAGGACCGTGCTCTGGAGCTTAAAAAACGTAAAACCACGGAAAATTCCCAGGTCAATCAAAGGCCATTTCCAGGCGTTACGGAATGACCGTCCGTATCCTTCACAAAATACTTCAAGTTTGAAAGAAGAACATAATAAACATCATATATAACTCTCTAATACAAGAGTGAATTTTCACTATATTTTCACTCCCCCGGGAATGACGTTAGTGATCACTTGTTTAGGAGTGAATATCGAGTGCTCTCGAGGAGGAAAAGTGCATGTGGAGTTTCACTTTATTTTCACTTCCCCGGGAGTGACGTCGGTGATCACTCGATTTTTTTTTGAGAGAGAGAAAGTAATGAATATTTTAATATTGATAGTGAACTACAATAACATACACTCTACGAGGTGCTTTCACTATTGAGTTTCGTGTCGACCATTCATCAAATTTATGAAATATTAACTATTATATTGCTTCATTACGGAATGACACAAAAAGGATATGACTTTTCAACCGGAATAAGCATTGAACATTTAACTTTGAATATGCATCCCCAGTTTCCAATATTCATGTGGCATTTAGCTTTTATTCCGGTGACAGGTTTGAAAATATTTGAAATCATGATACAAAATATTAAATGAAACAGCGTTACAGAATGACCGTTACGGACTGACTTAAAGAATAGCGGGCGGACCCCGTAAAAACTGGGTCCTCTCGCTGTTCATATTAATTAAGGACCGCTATTCAAAGAAAACCACTATTCATTTAACACGCGTTATGAATAGTGGTCCTTATGAACGGAGGTCCTTATGAATAGCGAGGTAATTTGTCTATGGTTTGCTCGCTATTCATAAGGAACACTGTTCATACAAAACCGGTAAGTCACGCGTTATGCATGGATAACTGCAGTCCTTATGAATAAGTGGTCCTTATTATGACTATAGCAAGGTTACCCCGCAAAATCATACCGGTAGTTTGAAACACAGATTCAGCACACAATTATTTTGATAACTTTTGATAATGTTAAATATTTCTTCGACCAAAAGCACATTTTTCATGTATTAGCCGTGCCTTGATTTACCTATCAACCATCGAAACAAAATGATAGTAAGTCCTTTTCTCAAATAATTTGAAAAAAGGACTATAAGAGAGTATGTGTTTTGGGCGTTACAGAATGACAGTTTTTCAGTATAGTTATCAAGATTACTGAAGTAAATGGGAGGAACTCTTTGGCCATCAACCCAAAGAGAACGATTGGTCAATGATTCATAAGAGTAACTTTTGTTGCACAATGACTCAGTTAAGCAGTTTGTATTTCAAAATATTTCATAATGCTATAAGCCAGTTCGGGGTTAGCGCATGGTACAAATGACCCCATAATATCCACAGATATTTTAGACATGGAGGGTCCCTTTATGTGCACTTCAGAAAAATAACTCTGGGAGTGATAGAGGTGCCTCATGAATAGCTTTTGTTTCCCCCTTTAAAAAGAATACTTCCACCTGGATATCATGGAATGCACCATTAGTGCATAATTGAATAATGATTACATGACATTCATGAGCACATATCGAATATTAGTGTCAGTGGGTTTTAGAATTTGGTACAGATGACCTTTATCTGCTCATGCTCAGATTGCATCTCCGAAGTGGCTTATTGGTTTTAAAGGAGAATGAAACTCAACATGCATTAGCTGATAATCATGTTGGAAATTGTCAGCCTGTTCAAAATATCTTGAAAATACTCTGATTTGATTACTCAGTTAGGAGAACAGGCTCTCTAGTTTGCAGATTTCCTGCTAGATATTATCCCATGGGGGCTGCCATTTTGAAGAAAAAAACTATGATGTCATTGCAGTACATGTCCATTTACCTGTACACAATGGATAAGATATTGCATAATGAATAGCTATTGTACAACTAAAGCCACCCATGCAAAATGACAGTCATCTTGGTACCCCCATTGTCTTGCACATGCAGGTGTGATATCTAAGAGCAGTTGTAGGTCTTTGTCACTTCTTTGAAGAATTGACAAACCTCTGTCACACCAAGCAACTTACAGGTGCATGCCAAATCCTGCTTAACGAGAGAAACAGCTGAACCAAATATCTTGACACAAATAGGTTATATGACAGGATAAAAGTATCTTCATTTGAATGTACATAATGATCATGAGTGTGATCGCAGCTAGTGTACAGGTCAGTATAGGTATCTCACAAATAGAACTGCTCTGACATTACTTTGTAAAGAAAAATGAATGAATGTATGAATGAATTTATTACCATTTCTAAAACAATATATGAAACATATTTACAAGGCATTTACAAATGCGAATAGCTGAAATGGCTATAATGAATATGTGGTTCCCTGACAAAAATTATGTAAATGTGATATAATTAAAGACTACGTAAAACACTAAGTAAGTTTTAAGAATACAAATACTTTACCAATTAAGGTCTTACAATAATCAGTAAAAACTGTAAATACTGGCAAGAAGAGTATGTATATATACACACACGCAATCAACATCAATAAAAGCAAAAACAAAAGTTTGTTCATTGAGTATAAACAAAATACCTGTATAGATATAAAACTATAGGTTATACACAAATACCAAGGGGGGCGGGGGAACATGCAGAAAATGGCAGCCTCCATGGGATAATGTCAAGCAAGGAAACTGCAGCTTTTGGAGACACTGTTCTCCTCCTTAAATAATCAAATAAGAGTAATAAGTTATTTGTAATAGGCTGACAATTATCTACATGATTATAGGTTAATGTTTGTTGTCTTTTATTCCCCTTTAATGTATTTTTGTTCAAGATTGGGAGAAAGGAGTCTGCTAATTGTTATTTTTGTTCAGATTTTCAAGAAACTTTAGATCACTGTCTTGTTTTGTGACTGTAGAAAAGTTGTACCACTGTGGGAAAAATTGGTGGATATAAAATTAACACTAGCACTGATGACGGTTATAATCTGACTCTGTCAAAATTTATATTATTTGTTTGGGATACAGTCAAGCGACAAACAGGCCTCTTGTATTTCTCTGTTTATGTTTAAAATATTATATTTACTCGGTTTCAGGGAAAAAAGCTTATTTTCGAAGCTTTTGTTTCAATGGTAAAGTTTAAACAAAAAGTAGAATATAAGATTGCCCAAAAGAAAAATAAGTTAAAGGTCCATTTTAAGTTTAATGGTCTATTAAGTTTAACTGAAATCTTAATTGACTTCTTGTTTTTTTATGTAAACTTGCCTCCCTGTAAGGACTGAAGTATGTGGATGTGTGTGAGTGTGTGTGTGTGGGTGTGGGTGTGTGTGGGTGCATATGCGGGTGCCTGTTTTGTAGTTTTAAGATGCTATTAAATTTATATACCGGTATTGTTGCTTTTAATATTTGAGCCTACTGTACTCATGCACTACCCCGTAAAAAAAGAAAGAAAAAGAAAAGATTACTAAATTATTGAGAGATTATGCAGAACAGAAATTCATGATGCTATTATCGGGTTACTATACTATGTTACTTTAACTTTGTGTATCAAGTGTATTTCAGCATACAAGTCATATTAGTATGACATTTGCTCTTCTTTTACAATTTATCATAATTGCAATGATATATTCCTTTTCTGTTTGTAATTTATCTGATTCACTTGATGTAAAACTTTCAGACCATATATAAACAGTTCATGCTCACTTATGTTCCTGCACTTTATGATCTGAAATAAAAGGTCGGAAATTTGAAACTCATCATGACTCTGATCGGAGTATTATTTTTAGCACTATACATTCATATCTTTTGTGGTAATAATGGATTCTGGGCAATGGTATATGATAGATTATGTTAACCATTTATGCAAATTTTTAGTATATTAATATCTCAATTTCATCAGATTATGAAAACTTGCATATTTACGATTAATTTGACACCAGATTTGATATGATCTGACAGATTTGAAATTTTGTGGTTCATGACTGTTTTGCCTGGAATTATTGCCTAGAACTATACCCGAGAAATCGGAGGGGTGGATACTACCGTACCCTACATGGTACTGTAATGTGTGTGCTGAGTGGAGATGATGTAATCCTCTCGATCTCTGTAATATCAGTTCTCGATCTGCTGTATATTGAGTAGGCCGCCAAAGTGTAGCCGACTGAATTTGCATCGTGTTTATGAATGGACGTACGGTGAAAGTGACATTGACGACGTCAACTTGTGTGTTTCTGAGATATTTTTGGCATAATTTTACAAATATATTGAGGTTTAGGTAAGTACAAATTCTACAGTGTCACGATCCCTTCCGGTTTTATTGTAGTATTTTAATAATTTAGAGGGTCGTTATGCGTTGTGGTGCTCGTGCCGTGCCTTTGCCTTGGTGCTGGCTCGAATCCCCGCGGGGAGACCGCCATCGGGATCGAGTGCAGGCCGGAACGACTGGTTGAAACCACAACAAGTACAACCATGAACAATATTCACGCACAAGCTTTGTGGAGTGTCTTCTGTACAGCCCAATTTAACAAACGTGGTTATATAAAAGCCTGCAGTCTGTCTGGGGCGGGGGCATACCGGGTACCGAGAAATTTGTGTGAATTATGTGTGGATGAGCCAGATTATCTGATCTTGCTGATCTAGCTGTATGATGAGATCTGTGCCTGGCTTATCAATCTGGCCATCGTTTCATCAAACTGTCATAGACATAGACATAAGTACAAGTTCGCCGACATCCCATTGAAACGCGTGTTAATTTTAATACACGCGTTTCAATGGGATGTCCACGAACTTGTACTTATGACCGTTTGATGAAACGCTGCCCTGGCACTGGTAGTGGTAGCCTAGTGGGCCACGATTTGTATTTTGAAGTGTATGTGGGATGCATATATGGAGCCAGAGACATGTAAACACAAAAATACCATGCCTCATAATCACCCATTCCTACGGCTACGCATGGTGAACCTTTGGTGTTTGCTAACTTGATTCACTGATTCTGGTCATATTCGAACTAAAAATTAAAAAATTGAAATACAAAAAAAAATATAAATATGCACAATTTCGGCAGGACTGATGAAGTTTTTTTTACCTTGGCATTCGGCATCCTTGCACATGTAGCAAGTCTATTGCTATTTGCATGAGAATCATCGACTTAGCTGCCCTGATTCAGCACTAGTCTAGCTTAGAGTCTTTGGACGTGTTTAGTTACTTTGTCCGTACTACCCGCACGTACTGTGTGTCTATCCATGGGTAGACGGTATGAAGTATTATAAGATGGCTAAGTAATTTCCACCTGGCTGATTGGTCAAAGTGTACCACGTGACCATTCTCGAAAAATGATTATCCCTGCACGCCGTGCACTTTTTGTGCACCCAAATCGACTATCCGCACGATTTTGACCCATGAGCGCTGATTCAATGTCGAGATTTTGATCTAGTCAATAGTTTTAATATGGTCCATGACAGCCATGAAAAATAAAGTTTTGATAACAATATCTTGTTTAGGTTAAAAATTATTTCATTAAAATGTCATATTCAAATATAATTTTCAGTCATGCACGTTACTGGTAAAACAAAAGGAGAATTAATATTGTTTTAACATATTAATCCGACTCGCATCCACGGCAATACACATGTAGCTCACACAACACACAAAATCTATTTCTACTGCCACCCTGGTACACCAGACCATGTTGAAAAAAAAATTGAACTTACGTCACAAATTATCCGATATCGTCGGGAACCGTACGAACTTTACAGTGGAAACTCGGTAAAAAGAGACCTAATACAACAAAATTGCTCATATAACGAGGTAATTTCTGAGCACTGTATGTTTTTTTAAACCAGTGATAGTGATATATCGAGAATCCTGTCAAGACAAGGGTAATCTCGACTGTTCATCGTTAAATTTGTACTGACGGTTGTCACTCTGTCGTCGCAGTGCGTCTGCGAAGTTGGACTTGGTCTTGGAGTAATGTAATTTTCTTCTTTGACTCTTGTCTCTTGAGATATATAAATGGCATTTGCAGATCAAAAAAAGTCAGTCAAAGTCGGAATTGTCATGGTTAGAAAAGAATGAAGAGTAGGCCTAGTCTTTAGCTCTATGGATTTGCATTATCATAATTCATATGCATATTCAGCGAAGGCTCGAAAGTCGAATAGTCTCGGAGAAGAGTCCGGAGCCAATTTTTCTACGGTAAGTGGAATATTAATTTCAAAATGTTCATTGTTATTTTGCTTGTATTCTAAATATAAATCTTCTATATTTCTGTCTCGTCCAGAGTATATTGGGCTCGCGTTAGAAATTACTTAGCCATCTTATAAAAGGAATAACGCATTTTCCAACTCAGCGTCATGCGTCATTCCTATACATGTACATCGATTCACATGCCATGCATGGACTTTACATCATCTCTGATGAGCGTATGTCAGAATGATGTATCGGTGCACATTCACATCGCTCGGCATGCCCATATAGAAAGATTGTTGGTGATTGTAAATTGTGTTTTTCTGTAAATGCATATCTTCAAATCATAAAATTTACCCCCCCCCTCCCCTCTCTGACCCTTGAAGCACATGGATCACATGGTTCGCTGTTCAAATCCCGCCACGGCGCTAATTTCCTTTGGCAAGACATTCATCTACATTTGCCACTCTCCACCCAGGTGAAGTAAATGGGTACCCGATAGGAAGAAATTCCTTGAATGCCTTCGCGCCTATAATGGCAGCTCGGCTATTAAAGCCGGGGTAATAATGTGATACTTTGTATTAAGCGCATTAGAGTATATTTGTATAGTAGCTGCGCTATATAAATGGACATATTATTGTACTATGGATTTGGCATCGTCGCGCCGCGTCCGCGTCTGCCGCAGAGATTTTCTTGTGAGCGCTCTACTGGCTGCAGGTTTTCTCGGATCACCTTCAAATTTCACATGGAGGTGCATTATGGTAAGATGAAGAAGCCTATTGTTTTTGGTGTGGGCGGAGTCATGGGCGGAGTCATGGTTGCCACATGTGGTAACCATATTTTTAAAGAAATAGTGAAGATTGTCTTGTGAGCGCTCTACCGGCTGCAATTTTTTGTCGGATCACCTTCAGATTTCGCATGGAGGTGCATTATGGTAAGATGAAGACGCCTATTGTTTTTGGTGTGGGTGGAGTCATCGTTGCCATGGTAACCTTATTTTTAAAAGAAACAGTAAAGAATTTCTTGTGAGCGCTCTACCGGCTGCAGTTTTCGTCGGATCGCCTTCAATTTCAAAACAACTAAAAAATGACAAAAGTACAAAAAGGTCAAATTTGTCAGCAGTGATACCCGAGGTCCCAAATTGCCACTTTATCCATTTCAGTCACAACATTGATTCAAATGGGGGACGGGTGACGAGTTCGGGGGATACATGTACTCGGGCTGGTGACCCCCCCCCCCCCCCCCAGTGCTCTAGTTATTATTTCAAGTTGAAGTGTACCCTTAGTCATTTTTGTGATATTTTGATCTCACGTCCAGGCAAAAGAAGAATTGAAATTGAAAAGTGTAACGTCCGTGCGCATTGACTCGCCACCGTTGTTAACTCGCCACTCACCTGTCACTTACTGTCAGAACTCGTCCTCTAAAAATTATCTGCATCGCTTCAGACTTTGTTGTGGCTACATTGAATAGGTCAAAATATATTCTTCTGCCGTTGGAAGTCTCTTGTAAGATCCGGCGCATGAATAAGAGTTGGGCGCGATCAAAGTTTAACTAGCACACACACTCCTGCAATAGCCGGTGGATGGAGCTCGGGCGACAAAGACTAGACCTCCCTACTCAACAATAGTTGTAGCCCAATATGATGACGGAAGTTGACAAAATTTGCTATCGAGATGAAGATTAAAATATACTGATCAAACTGGTACCATTTTAAAAGAGGGGGTGGTGTGATCTAAAAAAATAGAAGGGGGTGGCGGTTTAACGTAGAACCCTCTACAAGAAGGTGGCGAGTCTGCGTAGATCTGGCACATGTGTTGTGTGTATGTATGACGTGCCTGTGTGGTGTGCGCATGCGCGCAGTATTGGATTTGTAACTACAGGTAGAGATCGATGGGCGCGACTCAACAGCAGCCACCTATTGAGTCGCCATCCCGGAAGTACGTATATAGTGACGTCATTCTCTTTAAAATGGAGCATTTTCATGAATCATGCTTTTGAGATATTTTAGGGGATACATTGATGTTTTCATATTAAATCAAGATTTTGGCAAGAATAAAGTTTAATTTAGCAGTATAGGAAGTTTAAGGCCGTTGGGTGGCGACTCAATGCGCATGGACGTTAGTGTAAAGCCTTGCAGTGCAACTCTGTGGAGTGGCTTGTTTCTGGTCATTAGACTTGAGTGCCCTCCTCTTTGTAGAGTTAGAATTACATGTATGGTTAGGGCTATATCAAGAATGCATGAGTCTGTCTAATTGCAATCTAAGACCTGAGTACTGCATGCAAGAAGCTGATTTCTTAATGCCTTGCTCAAGGTTTGTATATATTTCTTGTATCAACTACCAATAAAAGATGGATATTCTTGTCCTAGACCAAAAGCTTCAGTTTTTCTGTATCATCGGTTGTTCCACTGAGACTGTGTCTGGCTTGACTAACCTCCGTTGACAAATGATTCCCCATAAGAGACAGTTATTTCTGCCAATTCTTGTCCAAGCTTCAATAATCAAATACAGGTATATTCAAAATTGTCATATTTAATATTTTGAAAGAAAAATACCTGTCTTTTCATTAGTGAGTAATGATGCATCGTATACACAATGTAGATCTATGCAAAAACATGTTACTAATATAACGTTTTGAAATGATTTTTGAGAGTAAAAGAAAGTTTATAATTATACAGATTAACAGGACAATCAGTGAATAGTGAGGGTGACATTAACAGCTCATAAATCGATGGTCAATATTTCTCTGTTATATTGTAGTCTTCATATTTAAAAAATATATATATTTGCTGTTTGTTGTCCCTCAAACTTCTGTATCTGTTTTTCTGATTTGTGTTTTTATCAAAATCAGTCAACATTTTTTTTTTCTTACCAGACTTGCCATTTAGCAACACCATCTGAAAGATGATTCATTGTATAATTTCAACCCGATAGCTAAACACTAGACTACCAAGTATTATAGCCGCCTCCTCTTCTTTAAAGGAGAATTATCCCCAGGCTTTTAAATGTAAATACGGTCATAGTGAATAAAATAACATTTAATTTGATATAAAAATCACCGTTTTAGACCAACTGATGCCGTTGTAAGAGCAGAAAATAGAGACCACTTTTTACGATGTCTACTCCTACTGGCGGCGTCCATTTTCTCTAAATTTCCCATAAAACCTTGCGCGTGATGACGTAGGGGATGGAGAACTCACTAGCTAGTAGCTAGCTTGCATGAAGCGCGCGCTGCATATACACACGGTAAACATGGTGTACTGTCAAGCGTTCGGCTGTTGTAACTGTTCCAAGAAAACGATAGGGAAATCATTCCATCGGTTCCCAGACCCGCAGAAATGTCAGCAATTGTTCAAGCGTTGGGTGACCATATTGAACGTGGAAAAATTCCAAGGAAAAGACTTCAAACTTGATCGGAAAAATGATGTGATCTGCAGTGATCATTTCACGGAGGCCGATTATCACGTAGATCTGCGGGCTAAGCTTATGCTCGGGCGAATCGTATAATCAAGCTAGTGTGTCCTGGAACACGTTTTACTTACGATGATTATTTTACTCTAATAAATGTTTTTCAAATGTGATAGTTACGTAGATAATATAAATTGATTTATTTAATTTAATTATGAAACTCTTGCGTAATTTATGTTATTATTAATAATAATAAACTCTTTTTAAAATAATGTTGGTGAACTATTGCGAGCCAATTACAATGCGCTACGGCCAACTCCATGCCCTACGTCACACAGCCCGATCGCACCGGGAACATGGCGACGCTGCTTTACTCTCGAGAACAATAAAAATCGGAGGATTCAATCGACAATTCCCGTCCTCTGGATTCTCGAATATACGATGTTTTTACTTTATCAGAAACTGTTTAGAATTCTGTTTTAGGTCAATGATAAAAGTCTCGTGGGGATAATTCTCCTTTAAGTATTTTTAGTTGCTTGATGTACCAGTCTTGTGAATGAAAATGAATTGTATTTCCTTTCTGTGGTGATATACTGGTACCCAATATCAGAAACAAGTTGGAACAGTAAATGGCAAGATTAATTAAAAGGGTATCAATAATTGTTTACCCTACCAGCAATTACAGCATTTACTGCTGTCACACTGAAAAGGGGATACAGGCAGGATAGGGGCTCCGTAGATCGATTGCAGGCCAAATGTAAACTAGGCATAAAAGTGCTGTCTGCTTAAAGAAGCAATTGCATCATAACTGACTGGAGCTCTATGATAGAATATTTGTACATCAGTACATCCTGTGGTTTGCAAAAAGGTACCTGGATGATGGTGCAATATTGTTTTAGATATCTCAAGCTTTGTACACAATGTAAAAAAAGTACACGGATGACTGTGATAATATGATTTTGATATCTCATGGTTTACCTGTGTGAACATGTAAAAAGTGACTATGCAAAGGCTTGTTGAATAGCTTTTCTACTATGGGACACAAGGATATAGTACCTGCTTTGAAAATATTTCACTTGTTTTTGCTGCCTTGTGAAATAAGCTCAGCTCTTGTTTCCCACTGAAGGCTATTCAATTAGTTTTGAACATGTGGACATGTGTAGCAATTTTTAATGTTAATTTTTGTTTTTTTCTGAACTTTATTTCAGAGGGAAGGGGTTTAATTGAACCCAGTAGGCATCATGTTTAAGGTGCAGGCATCACGTGCGACCAGCCTCCTACCTCGTATACGGGAGGCATGGCAATACAGGCAGCTACAGAAGACGGCCACACCTTCCTGTGCAGTGCTGTCCATGAACGGTTTCCATGGAAACAGGTACAGGTCTACCGTTGCACAGGAGCAGCCTGCAGAGAAAAAGAAGATTGAGAAATTGATGGTAGCCAATCGAGGTAAGAAAGGAGAAAAATGTGCATACATGCCATCATTTTGCCAACTTTAACCTCAGTATAAAGATTGTCACTATCATCAAATTTTGTCTTGATATATAATTTGAGAGAATATTATATTTTAGATGATTAATAAACACTTCTGTTGAATGATTTCTGAAGAGAGAAAGAAGAAATTTATTTCAAAAACTGTTTTCTCATTATTAAAAAAAAAAAAATTATAATTAGTATACAAAGAATATCAGTTCAAGGCCAAGTCCACCCTAACAAAAAGTTAATTTCGGCTTAATTTTACAGTTATATGTACATCCTGCTCAGTATGCAAATGAGGGAACCAGTGACGTCACCCACTCACTATTTCTTTTGTATTTTATTATGTGAAATATAGAATATTTTAATTTCTGCAGATTTCACAATTAGGAAGCTCTCATTGAATTGTGTATAGGTTGCAACAATGGCAATTACACATGTTCAGCGAGGAACCAAACCTTGTTTCACATTATAACAAGGAAAAATTAAAATATTTTGTATTTCATGTAATAAAATACAAAAGAAATAGTGAGTGGGTGACGTCACTGGTTCCCTCATTTGCATACTGAGCAGGATGTGCATATAACTGTTTTGCGAAATTAAGCGAAACCTTAAAATACCATAACTTTCTCTTATTTTACATCCTATTTTGATGAAATTTTCAGTGTTATGCTTGTTGGATTTTTCTCTATTTATCAACTTTTTGTTAGGGTGGACTTGGCATTTCAGAATGTTTTTGTATTTATAGCATAGTCCAGTAAATATTCTGTAAGTAAATAAATTTCAGTTCGATATAAAACAGATTGGAAAGAAGGGATTAGACAGCCTTCTTTTTAGATATACACTGTTTATGCATAAAATCTAAGCTTACAAAATATTTATTTTTCTTGCTCCCATTTTGACAGGTGAGATAGCTATTCGAGTGTTCCGAGCGTGTACTGAGTTGGGCATCAGGACAGTAGCCATCTACTCAGAGCAAGATAAGGGTAACATGCACAGGGGTAAAGCAGATGAAGCATACCTCATTGGACAGGGATTACCACCAGTAGCTGCATACCTGTCGGTACCTGAAATCATACAAATAGCCAAGGTAAAGTCTTACTAGGTGTGTCTCCACCAGCCCGAGTTTCCTCAAGCTCGAGATTCTAGCCTGCTCAGTGCTTCTCGAAAAATATGTCCGAGTTCGAAAAACCCCGTCTCCATCAGCCCCGAGTCTAGCGACTCCCACTCTTTCTTGGAATAAACTTGAGCTACAGAGCATGCGCACTTCGACGATGGGAAATCAAAGAAAAACATAGGATAAATGAAAAGAAAAGAGCAAAGAAATTCATAAAGAAAAGATAAAAAAGAGAGAATGAAAAGCAAAGAAATACCTAAGGAAATATAAAAAGAGGATAGAAAGAAGAACGAAGAAATACAAAAGAATAGAAAGAAGAATAAAGAATGGGGAAAACAAAGAAATACATAAGGAGAAAAAGAGAGAAGGAAAAACAAATACATAAGGAAAAGAAGAAAAGCAAGAAATACATAAGGAAAATAGAATTTTCTAGGATTGGTGTCATGAAAAAATTAGCCCAAGTCAAAACCTGAGTGCATCTTCACCTGCGAATTAGCGGGCTAATTCGCCAAATAGTGCACTATTTCACAATAAAAAACAGAGTTGACTTGGGTTTGTAAGCTTGAGATGAAACCCATGAAATAGCCCGCTATTTGCATCTTCATAACAAACTAGCTCTGGGAAAGCTGAAAAATAATTTGCGAGTCTTGTCATTCCTTTTATGTGAGTTTGGAAGAACATCATAGGAGAAATGTCCCCTGAATAGAATTACTCTTCAAATGCCTTCATATTCAAAATATGACAACAATTAGCTGGAATATTCGGGCTGAACTTTCATGCCACGTGTATGCAGTCCTATATACCCATTTCTTTGTGCCATGCATGTGCTTTTCAGCAAGATTGGGTCAATTTCTCATTATTTTGATGATTCCAAAGTCTCACACTATACTCCGATTCTTATGTAGACATGATCAACCTTTCTCAATTGCTTTGAGACAGTTTCTTTCACAATGTAATGGCATGACCAGAACTCAAGTTTATATTTAAACTTTTCAAAATTCCATTTATAATACTGCAATGTTTCTTCCTTTAAGTGTACTTTGTGAGGTCATATTAGTACAAGATAAGACTACAAGGTCAAAAGTGAAAAATATTTGTTGAAATCCAACCCAATGGAAGTATTTAATAGCTTTTACTTGCAAGTGCCAAGTATTA
Source organism: Heliocidaris erythrogramma (assembly GCA_025617745.1). Taxonomy (NCBI): domain Eukaryota; kingdom Metazoa; phylum Echinodermata; class Echinoidea; order Camarodonta; family Echinometridae; genus Heliocidaris; species Heliocidaris erythrogramma. Next base: position 53,949,805 of record CM046855.1, on the reverse strand, counting down.
CAGGGACATGTATATTGATTTCATCACTAATTTAAAGTTTGATTTATTGGAATCTAAAGTGAAACTGTTAATATTGTACACATGTATATGCAGCTCTTTTTACAGAATTTTTACCATTATTGAATATTTGTGAATATGCTATATCATTTCATATTCAATGAATATTTAGGGATAACATTCAAGGTCATGTGTCATGAGTTTCAAGGTGATTTTAACTTCAAAAGCCTACATCCCCTTAAGTACCAGTAAACAACCAATGATAGAAAAAGTGTACATTTTCTGATAGGAAATTACACAAGGAATCTAAATATGCATTTAAAATTAACATAAGGTGTAAGATGAAAGAGTTACATGGACTTGAATATGAAATTTTGATATTTTTTGTTATCTTATTGTTTTCATCAACTTTTCCTTAGGCCTTCCTATGGCAATAAAAATGTTATATTCTTTAAAAATTGAATCAGACCCTTACAACATGTATAATTTTCTAGGGTTTATGACTGTGTAATAATGAAAAAAATCACCAAAAAATGTCAAGTTGGAGCGTTGGAGCTCCAGGTACAAATAACCAAAGTCGTCCTCACCCATTAGTTTGGCTAGTCGCATCACTTAATTTGGCAGGTAAGATAGAAATTTGTACTTACATTTCAAGAGAATTACTGTAAATATCCAGCAGGCTCTGTGATTTTACGATTTGACGATGATTTTGATGAAAAAAAATGGAATTTCCTTGCCGAGCCGATCTTTCCCTATACTCTACCGTCGATTCAAATGACTCCATCGCACGGTGCGTAATGTGTTCCATTTACCGTGACTGACTCTATCACACAGTGCGATCGAGTCATTTGAATCGATTGTACAGTACAGGGGAAGATCAGCTTGGCGAGGAAATTCCACTATTTTTCATCGAAATAATTGTCAAATTGTTAAATCGAAGAGCCTGCCGAAATTAAGCGATGCGACTAGCCAAACTAATGGGCCAGGATGATTTTGCTATTTGTACCTGGAGCAGCGTTGGAGCTCCCTGGAATTACTGAGACAACAGCTGCTAGATTGCCCGACAAACAAAGGATTGGCTTGTGCATAAACTTGATTGCAGTGACTCAGTATATTGTAAATTATGTAGTCAAGCATGTATTTAAGTAAACTCAAATGAACAACAGGAGTCCAGCATAAATGTAAATGCATCAGTTACATGTGAATAATAGTACCTGTTATTTTAGGCTTCTTACAAAGGATAGTAATAGGATTAAAATAAACACAGAAAGTTTCTATTACTAATTTATTATTACTCATCAATATCAAAATTAATATCAAAATCGATATCAAAACTAATCTAAAGCTACAGGATAGCATCTCTGGACTGGAAACCATTCCAAACAAGCTTTTGCATATATACACTAACTACTTGAATCCACCAAAGTGAGACAGAAATGTACATGCAATTGAAGGGAATACTGAATGCAGTCTCAAACAATCACTACGTATTGGAGAGTATACCTCATCAGACATTCTAGATAATCTGCTTGTTTCATTGAATATAGACAAAAACATCTGGTTCATTCATTATGTATCCAGTAGAATATTATATTATTTAAAGGGGGAATCCACCCTGGTATTTAGTTAATTTGATTAAAAGCAAAAAAATGAGAGAAATCGATTAGTGGAAGTTTGAGCAAAATCCGATAGGAAATAAGAAGGTTATTAATTTTTGAAGTTGTAATCAGTCAAACACAAATTGGCAACTCCATGACATATCTTTAATGAAGTATTGGAAGCAGGACAAATGTAGTTTGAATATATTAAACACATGATCTCTAATGTACTAAAGAAAATTGCTTTGTCACTGTGAAGTTCACTTTGCAATGCTCATTGCTCTTATAAAATGAATGAGGGTAAACTTGACTACAGTCAGTATTAGTTGAGATAACCACAAGTTGAGGATGTAAACATTGTAACACATACTTTCACATACATGTAGTGTGTAAATAGATTGTTGAACCATAATAATTTTGCAGTTCAATATGGTAACATTGCTTGTTGCCCATATAAAATAGTTTTAAAGCAAGCTTAATGCCAAAGTCAATATTTGGTGAGAAAACCACAAATTTACAATGGAGACATTGTATCACATAGGTTCATGGAACCTATGTTCATGAAAACATGAAAACATTGCTGGGTGTCCAAATGATCTTTTATTGATAGTTTTGGTAATGTGAAATGCATTGCACCAAATTTGAATAGTACATTTTTCTTTTCTCCCATATTGAAACTGGGATGTTTTGACATTCTTACCAGATTTTGGACTTCTTTTTAGGGTAAAAATGCTACTTTAGTCATGCAGCAGTTATTTAGAATATTGGATGATCCAGGCAATGCAATCCATATTGGGTCATACACCAGCCCCCTACACACTGGCGTATACTTGCTCAAGTGAGCCTCTTCAAAGCATGTGAATTTAAGCCAACACACAAACAGAATTTTGCCAAATTTTCTGAAATCACATATTTCATTTCTTAATTATGCAAAAATCTGCATTGTCATGAGGCAAATAAGAAGTTCTTTCATATGAAACCAAAACTGAATTATTACCAAATTATTCGTCTTACCAGAATTTAACCTTCTCTTTAAGGTTCATTGTTTTTAGTACAAAGTTACCAGCTTCATGGGCATGCCAGTATTTTGTTGGCAATGTGACATGTATGGGGAGCATTAAAAGTTAGTTGTTTGTTTACATTTCAGTGCGTGGCAAGAGGTTCACAAAATTGTTTTCCTGTTTGACAGTGAGAGATGTGCAAAGTCCAGCCTTATAATGTAAATTCATAATAAAAACTGTTGATAAACCAGTGACCTTGTCACCAGGGTAATGATAAACACAAAAACGTTCAATGATCAGCATTTGGAAATCTCATTATCATTTCTTGGATACCCTTTCCTCAAAAAGAAAACTTGCTTTTTATAAGAGTTTGATATCATATAAATTTATATTCTTAAATATAAGAGAAGTTCTGTCTTCTGAAAAAAAAAATAATGCAAAAAAGTGAGGAAATATTATTGATCCAATTGATCCTTAAAGATAAAGTTGAGTTCTGGTCATGGAATTACAGTGTGAAAAAAAAACTGTCTCAAAGCAATTGGGAAAGGTTGACCATGTCTACATAAGTATTGTTTTATACTGCGTTGTTTTGGAATCATCAAAATAGATAAGAAATTGACCCACTCTCGCTGAAAAGTGCATGTACTGCACACAGAAATGGGTATATGGGAATGCACATAGATGCATAGTGGCATGAATATTCGGTACGAACACTTCAGCTATTTTTGGTCATATTTCGAATTAAGAGCATTTGAAGAGAAATACTTTTCAGGTGACATTTATAATGTTCTTCCAAACTGACATAAGAAGAATGAGAAAACGCACAAATTATTTTTCACCTTTCCCAGAACTCAAGATTCCCTTTAAAACTATTGGGATTTTGTTTCCCTTCAAGTTTTCAAATAAGGGTCTGATTCTCATGTAATCTGCAAGTGATCAGACAGATTCTAATATTAGCTACGTTCATACGGGAAACTACAAACGAAACTTAAAGTTTAGCTCCCATCGTGTGAACAAGACTATAATAACAGATCTGTAGAACTCGGTTTGATAACAAACTATTAGCAAGAGTTGGCATGGTATCAACATGAGAACTATAATATTTTGCACTTTGGTGTGTATATATAAATAGAATCATTGTGAGAATGAGTGCTTGTATATACACTGAAATCACATGTAGAAGCTTTGGTAAATGGGTAACAAATACATTGTTATCCGTCAACCTGAATTTCAAAGCCTGATAGTTCTAACATGATACATTGTCTGCTGATTGTGTTATAATATGTAGAACCCATTTTGTGGTACGGGTAGTATCCATACAAGGGCAGTTATACCAATTACAAAATATACATTACTCATTTGGTAACATACATGTACATGTGTTTACGTTCAGCATAAAATACTGCTTGCATCAGATTGGGTGCTTTTATGGAAAGGGCCGTCTTTATATTAGGCTTGACACACAGGACTTCTTTTCCTACCAAGCTAGGTCAACCAGTAGGTCCTGGTTAAAAGTTTGTTTACAGTTTCGGAAAATAGCGTTAAACACGGACATAATATGTACTAAAATACTGAAGCTTTTCGACATGCACTCATCAGAGTAAATTCGCATGAATGAACAGAACGCCAGAAAACGAAACAATATAATAGAGCCGAAGGAACAGTTTGTCCAAATTGAAAGAAATATGACCTTGTAGAATGAGGAGGGAGGGGGTACTCGTTTTTCTGAAGGTTCGTTTTATCGTTTATTTGATTTATATCTTTCATTGTTTAGCAACACAAAGTGGATGCCATTCACCCTGGCTATGGTTTCCTATCTGAGAGAGCAGACTTTGCTAAGGCTTGTACAGATGCAAACATTAAGTTCATTGGTCCTTCACCTACAGTGGTACATCAGATGGGCGATAAGGTCGAGGCTAGACAAATCGCCATTGCAGCAGGTAAAATCTTATTTTATAGTAATGATAATAATAATAATAATAATAATATTAATAATAATAATAATAATAATAATATTATTATTAATGATATGATATAACAGTTCTTGTATAGCGCTTAATGATAATACATGTAAAGTGCTTAGAAATGTTTTGTATTAATTTTTGTATTAATATACATCCAGATTTATTAGTATTATACCTTTTTTGAAAAGTTCTCATTGTGATTAGTGGAAGATGAAAAAGAAACAAAGCAACTAAAGAAAGCTTCATTAAAATTTCAATGGATAGAAATATCAATAACTGTATTGCAAAGTGTAATTTAAAAGTTCATTGATTGTTAATTGAGACAGCTTGTCTGTTGGGAATCAGAAGAATACTGTGGGAATGTCCATATGATATCCCATATGATATCCCATATGTTGCAAATGAAATAATTAATTCTCTTGCACCTGATGTATAAAGATCAAAGCCCGATTAGAGCTTGGAGAAGCCCAGGCTTCAAGTGAAATAACACTATATTAATATGTTTTGTTCTTTGTCTATTATGCTATTATACTCTGTTTTGTATGGGACATAAATTTACAAATAAATTGGATTTGCCCTTAACTCTTTTATGGGGCATATGATTAAATCCTTGGGGTACTTGGCATTGATGTGTAGTAGAATGACATCCTTTTAAGTGCAGTTTAGGATATGGAAAAGAGGAATGAAGCACATTGCCCTTTTGCATTTTTGACTGTGTAACACAGAATTGCACTGATATTTCTAGCCATTTGTACCATTCGTTGCCTGTGTAAGCCTTTTGGGAATATTGTATCAGTATGAATATTGAAATATCAAGCATTAGCATGAATACCCAAAATGTTAAAAAGCTTCTTTTTTTTTTTTTTTTTTGTGCAACCTGGCAGTAAATTGTGAAATTTGTAGAAATAAAATTCTTGCAAAAATTAACACATGAATATTACCACTGACCCATTGTGTTCATCTCCTGGTTGTGTTGTTTCACCTTACAGGTGTGCCGGTAGTACCTGGAACTGACGGGCCAGTCACCACATCGCAGGAGGTTGAAGAATTCTGTGAAAAGTATGGATTCCCGATCATCCTCAAAGCAGCGTACGGAGGGGGAGGAAGAGGCATGCGGGTTGTCCGTTCCATGGATGTAAGTATATGGAGAAGAGGATTCAGGGTTTGATTGATTGATCACTTGATTTGCTAATTTATTTGAGTCTAGGGTTGTCCGTTCCATGGATGTAAGTATATGGGGAAGAGGATTTAGGGTTTGATTGATTGATCACTTGATTTGCTAATTTATTTGAGTCTAGGGTTGTCCGTTCCATGGATGTAAGTATATGGAGAAGAGGATTCAGGGTTTGATTGATTGATCACTTGATTTGCTAATTTATTTGAGTCTAGGGTAGTCCGTTCCATGGATGTAAGTATATGGAGAAGAGGATTTAGGGTTTGATTGATTGATCACTTGATTTGCTAATTTATTGAGTCTAGGGTAGTCCGTTCCATGGATGTAAGTATATGGAGAAGTGGATTCAGGGTTTGATTGATTGATCACTTGATTTGCTAATTTATTTGAGTCTAGGGTTGTCCGTTCCATGGATGTAAGGATATGGGGAAGAGGATTTAGGGTTTGATTGATTGATTACTTGATTTGCTAATTTATTTGAGTCTAGGGTTGTCCGTTCCATGGATGTAAGTATATGGGGAAGAGGATTTAGGGTTTGATTGATTGATTACTTGATTTGCTAATTTATTTGAGTCCTACATGTATAAAGCTATAACTTTCCAAGAAAGGGGGTAACATTATGATGGCACACCTCAGGATGATGTATTTCTGAATAAACCAGTCCACAAAATTAATTCAAAGTTATGATTGTTTCTACCCCAAGACCTATTGACAAAAAATATTGCATTCACTTGGTATGATTTAATGTTTTTGAAAGCAGAATGCATTCCGCATATACTAGATGTTGCTATGCCAGGCAAACTTTAGGCTCTTCTTTAAATGCCATAGTGGAATATATTTGTGAACTGATCTACAGATATAGCTTTGAGTGTCATATCACTTCAGCTTTACAGCCTGAACTATGGAGTATGAAAGCTATGTGACCAAAATGCAAATTCATTCTGTTTATTTACTTCATATCTCAATATATTTACAGGAAGTCAAAGAGAACTTTGAAAGAGCATCATCTGAAGCGTTAGCAGCGTTTGGTGATGGATCCATGTTCATTGAAAGATACATTGAGGAACCTAGACATATTGAAGTTCAAGTATTAGGTAAAATATGCAATGTGCAGAAAATTGTAGTGTACCAATTTCACTTTTACCCTTTTACAATGTAATAAAAATATTTCAAATATTGGATTTGGGTTTTATGACACATGCTTCTGCAACTATTGCTTCATGGCTAATATCCTACATTAACTTATAAGCCTAATTTCAACCCAGAATCAAACACTAAACCTAAACCTAAACCTAACCCTAAACCTAAACCTAACCCTAAACCTAAGCCTAATCTAAAACTCAATTTCAACCCTTACCCTAACCTATTATCTTTGCAGAAATGAAGTACAGAGCAATTGTTGCATGAGCATATGTCTGAGTACCTTAGATTTTATGGTTATTCTTTGAAATCTGTCCTGTATGACTTTTTGTATTTTGTTTAATCCCACATCTGTAAAATCATTCTATATGAAAATTAATTTATTTTTCTTTCTGGTATCACTATGCAGTTACCAAACAACAATATTGAAATAATTATATAGAAAATCAGGAGATTCCTAGAGATATATTGATGAGTTCCAAGGGGTATGAATCAAGTGATATTGATTTCTTTATGCCATTCCTGACATCTGATCTTTGCTTACTGATTTTAATCTTCTCTCATTAAATCACAGGTGACAAGTTTGGCAACGTCATCCATCTTTACGAGCGTGACTGCTCCGTGCAGCGTAGACATCAGAAACTCGTCGAGCTTGCCCCGGCACCCATGCTTGACCCCGCCTTACGAGACAAGATGACCTCTGATGCTGTGAAGCTCTGTAGATCAGTCAACTACGAGAATGCCGGGACTGTAGAATTCCTTCTGGATAAAGAAGGCAATCATTATTTCATAGAGGTCAATGCAAGATTACAGGTGGAACATACGGTCACTGAAGAAATCACAGGGTATGTCCCCCCCCCCCCCCCCCCCCCCCCCCCCCCCCCCCCCCCCCCCCCCCCCCCCCCCCCCGCCATGTGGTGGATCGCAATACTTGCCCATAAAGTAATAAACATTGTTTTTCGACAAAGAATGTCTGCCTTTTTCCTCTTGAAACAGAAACCGATAACCCCATTGTAAAGTTAATTCTCAGTGAATACTTTTTATGCCCAATTTCTTAATGAAACAGCATTTTAAGTCAAAGTTTATCTCTTGAAAGGTCATTTTGACAACTGTTCACAAACTTAGAGGCACAGAAGAGGTTATGTATGGATTGTGTTTATAAATGACAAACCATATCCCTGATTTTGAATGTTAGATAATGCTGGATTTAGTATTATATAAGAATTACTGGAATATGAGGTCATTTTTTGCTGTAAATTATAAAGCATCAAGTCTCCTGTGTACAACTGGTAGGGTATAATATCCAAAGTGCATTAATTTGCTTTGGCATCATTCACAAAGGTATAACAACTTTGAGCTAGAAAGGCTGTTCTGATAGCTTTATAGCTGAGGGGCCCTTCTGCTTAAAACTCGAGTTTTATCCCACCCACTATCCTGATCTTACAACCATGATGAGAAAGTCCTGGTTCATATCAGATTGTACTTCTGTCCAGGAGACAATCTTACCTTGATTGTTTTTTTTTTCAGGGTTGACCTTGTACAGTCTCACATCAAGATTGCAGAGGGTTTACAGTCTACCAGAGCTTAGTCTCTCACAAGATGATATTCAAATCCAAGGGTTTAAAAATTCTTTAGCTGGAATGGTGTTTATTCATATTGATTTTCCAAAACATCTCCTCCTAATTGATCCTGTGCTTGTTTTATTTTCAGGGTTGACCTTGTTCAGTCTCAAATCAAGGTCGCTGAGGGTTACAGTCTACCAGAGCTTAGTCTCTCACAAGATGATATCCAAATCCAAGGCAGTGCCATGCAATGTAGGATCACCACAGAAGACCCTGCTAAGAACTTCCAACCTGATACAGGCAGGATTGAGGTAAGGAGACTTGAACATGATATCTAGGTAATATTTCTTTTTATTTATTTATTTATTTATTTATTTATTTATTTATTTATTTATTTATTTATTTATTTATTTATTTATTTATTTATTTATTTATTTATTTATTTATTTATTTATTTATTTATTTATTTATTTATTTATTTATTTATTTATTTTAATGCCTCTGCTCCATGTAATCACATTTATTGAAATCTAGGTGGAGCTTTTACTCATGAAGTAGGTCACATAACTTGCAGGGTAACTTTGACAGGTTGTGTATTGCATAAGAATTACTGGGTGTGAAATTCACACAGCAGGAATGTAAATCTGTGGCTAACTTGTACAACATGTAGATTATAGGAGTGATGATACTTACTAGAAATCTACAAGAAAGAATAGGAGCTATCTCTAGGCTAAAACTTTGTAAACAAAAAGGAATGAACACTACAACCAGTCATAAAGCTTTTAAAAATGAAGCATATGATAGTTTTACATTAAACATTGAGATACAAATTTCAGTTTTTCATTTCAAATGTTATTTGAGTTAATTGGTAGGCATTGCTTGCTCTTCCATTTTAATAATGACTTGTTTAGTGTAAATACTACATGCCTATTCTTTTGATTGTTCATTTTACAGAAGTATAAAACCAAGTTTATAACATCCAGTAGATAGGGTTTGTAAGTCATATCAAAGGGACTAGATATTTTATAGTGAATATCATCTCCTAAATTACTAGTGCATCCATTTGGTATATTAAAAGCACATATAACCCTGTCACCAAGGTGTCTCTATCGTGTGTGGTCCTATGCAGGTTTTCCGTAGTGGAGAAGGAATGGGTATCCGTATTGACAGTGCCCTAGCCTTTGCAGGTGCTATTGTTTCCCCCCACTACGACTCCTTACTTGTGAAGCTCATCTCACGATCTAGAGACCATGAAAGCTCAGTCAGAAAGATGCTCAGGGCCTTGGCTGAGTTTAGGATAAGAGGAGTTAAGGTAAGATACACCAGCTACTCTAACTCGAACTAAGGGTATTGGTATGAATTATTTCGTGAAAGCTCATCTCACGATCTAGAGACCATGAAAGCTCGGTCAGAAAGATGCTCAGGGCCTTGGCTGAGTTTAGGATAAGAGGAGTTAAGGTAAGATACACCAGCAACTCTAACTCGAACTAAGGGTATTGGTATGAATTATTTCGTGAAGCTCATCTCACGATCTAGAGACCATGAAAGCTCGGTCAGAAAGATGCTCAGGGCCTTGGCTGAGTTTAGGATAAGAGGAGTTAAGGTAAGATACACCAGCAACTCTAACTCGAACTAAGGGTATTGGTATGAAATATTTTGTGAAGCTCATCTCACGATCTAGAGACCATGAAAGCTCGGTCAGAAAGATGCTCAGGGCCTTGGCTGAGTTTAGGATAAGAGGAGTTAAGGTAAGATACACCGGCAACTCTAACTCGAACTGAGGGTATGGGTATGAATTGTTATTTTGTGAAACTTATCTCACGATCTAGAGACCATGTGAGCTCATTTAAAAAAAGATGTTCAGAGCCTTGGCTGAGTTTAGGATAAGAGGAATTAAGGTAAGATACACCAGCAACTCGAACTCGAACTAAGGGTATTGGTATGAATTGTTAGTTTGTGAAGATCATCTCTCGATCTAGAGACCATGTGAGCTCAGTTAAAAGATGCTCAGAGCCTTGGCTGATTTCAAGATAAGAGGAGTTAAGGTAAGATACAGAAATAACTCAAATTTAAAAATAATTTGAAGTTCTGATAGTGAAAAAATTTGGAGTTTTATCAAATGTTATGCATGTAATTTGTTAGTGCATTTATAATTGATAAAACATTAGATGGGAGGAGTAAGCCTCAACTGAAACATGATAGCTTTACTGTGATATATATACAGCTGATATTTATGTATCTTTTTTCAGACAAACATACCATTCTTGGAGAATGTGTTACGGCATGAACAATTTGTGTCTGGTAAGGTCAATACATCCTTCATTGATGAGAACCCACATCTTACGAGAGAATTCAAACCAAGTCAGAACAGGGCACAAAAGCTTCTCCACTACTTCAGCAATCTCCTGGTCAATGGTCCTGCCACGCCCCTTGCTACCGGTCTGAGGCCAGCTAATGTCACCCCTCCTATCCCAGAGGTCCCCTATGGTAAGTATACCACATGGCCTTATGGGGGATACATAGAAATATTACTTTAGTGGTCTCTTTGTTAACGATCCTGCCACACCCCTTTTGCTCTAATATGAGGCCAGCTAACATTACATTACCCATCCCAGAGGTGCCCTATGGTTAGTATTACACTAAAGGAAAAAAGAAACTTATAAAAGTTCAAGAGATCACCAAATTAAATTCTCTGCATGGAAATGTACCACATTTGGATATAATGTTGATTCAATGCATGGCTTTAAATGACAGTCAATAACAAAAAGTTTTCTTCAATGCCACAAAAGAAATGTGCACTGAAGCAAAGGACTCTCTAATCCCCAAGTCACAAAGACAAACTGCAGCCTTATACACCATATGCATGTCAATGAATGAAACAAAAGAATTTCAAAAGGGATTTGCAAGTTCATATCCAAACAGATTAATAGCCAGTATGTCCACCTCTAGCTTGCTGGCAAGCTGTACACCGTCTTCGCATGCTTCCGATCAGATTCGCGATGGTAGCCTGGGGAACATTGTTCCATTCCTCTTGCAGTGCTGCAATGAGCGTCTCCCTATTGATGGGTTGATTGTCACGCCTTGACACACGTCGACCAAGCTCTTCCCAGAGATGTTCAATTGGGGAAAGGTCTGGTGAACGGGCACACCATGGCAGAACATCAATATCCTCTTGCTCGAGGGGTGCAAATCCCTTTTGAAATTCTTTTGTTTCATTCATTGACATGCATATGGTGTACAAGGCTGCAGTTTGTCTTTGTGACTTGGGGATTAGAGAGTCCTTTGCTTCAGTGCACATTTCTTTTGTGGCATTGAAGAAAACTTTTTGTTATTGACTGTCATTTAAAGCCATGCATTGAATCAACATTATATCCAAATTTGGTACATTTCCATGCAGAGAATTTAATTTGGTGATCTCTTGAACTTTTGTAAGTTTCTTTTTTCCTTTAGTGTATATTGAGAGGATTATTGAAGATATTGTGTAATTTATTGCAAGACCATTTAAGTAAATTTTTTGACCAGGGAAAGAGATGGAATGATTTTCTGGCCAGTTTTAATCATTTTAATCAAATAATAACATACATGAATGTGTAGTTTGAGGTTTGAAAGAGTTCCCATCCATCCATTTGATTATGTTCTTAGACAAGGCTTATCTATTGCTGCTCCCGTCCCAAATGTAGTAGTAAAAGTAACTTGAATATCTGTTCATGTGTTGAAAGTTTGAAGAAGTATAGGTAGCAGATTGACTTCTGTAGGAAATATTGTCCATGAAAAGCTGACGTAATTGTCTGCAAATTTCTTCAAACTTTAATTTGGGTAATGTCGTAGTTTACCGACAGCCCTCATGAGACTGAAGGCACATGAGACATATGATTTTGATGTTGGGGGCAATGGATGTTGTAGACTGTGATTTGCAGACCACTGGTCAACTTCGCTTTCGCCATTACTATAACCCAGCATGATTTCATTATCAGATCATATTCATTCCTTAGATTTTTTCAATGATAAACTACATGTTGATTTTTGTATATAATAATATGTATCATGTGCATGTTTTTATTTTAATTATTCATTGTTTTAATGGCTCTATGTATTCCATTGTTTTACTTACATGGAATAGATTGAATAGACTCAAAAAATCATTCTTATCCTAGATGAAAAGTCATGGCACTCACTTACAATCCTGGAAGGTAAATGTGCTGAAACAAGTTATTGTTTAAAGAAGGTCTTTGCAAAGTTTATTTTAATGTTGCTCTGGGCTTATTATAGGAGAAGCAAATGGAAGCCATCATGTATGGGGTGAGTTAAAAGCAATTGAGATTCATGGGCTTGTATTGCTCTCTGGACTTACATTCTCTTGCTACTTCCTGAATGGTATATATAGCAGAAGTAGAGCCCAGTGGCAGTATAGAAAGCATGACTCTTTGTGATTCTGTAAATTCTAACCAGAAACAATTAGCTTTAATCTTTAATTCCTAATTCTAATATATTTGTTTTTTATCAATAATTTTTTCACACATCAACATCATTAATTTTCTTGTATATATCAATGCTTTTATCTATCAGCATTATCACTATACTTCATTGGTATTGGTCGTGCAGAAAATTAACAAACCTTTATAAATCGCAACAATGTAATAACTCATAAAGAACTGGCTATGCCTGCATTTAAAATGTAGAAATGTATGTTGAACCATGGAAGAGGATGCTACATGTATGTTCAATTCTTGGATTTATTTCTGAGGATTGCAGATCTCTTGCAATTTTCTTACAGTCATGTGAGGAGATACATGAGATGGTTTTCAGCTGAAAAGAATGGTTCTAGTTATAATATTTCATGTGTTATTATCCCCTCCTATACCATGGACTGTGAATTCCAGCCCAGAACTTAACAGTTGAGGCCAAGAAGGTGTGAATTTTTCTTCCAGAGAGTTTAACAGTTACATCTGAAATGGGGGTTATATCCAGGGAAGATATTTATGCCCCATTTATCAATTGAAAAATGCATTTTTCATAGCTCAAATTTCACTCTTGAAAGGTATTTATGACAATTGTTCAAAATGTGGTGGCGGGGTTAATATATTTAGGGGCGTTTCACATATTGAGATGAGCAGTGAATTATTGTAACAATGGCATCAGTTAACATAACATAACGGTGGAGGTACTTATGATTCATATGTTTGTATGCAAGAAATTAGCTTTCCAAAGGCGGGTGGCAAGAATGAGCTCTTTTTTCTTTTTAACTGCAAAATGGTGAATTGGTATCTTCTGCATAGATCTTGACCTGCTTTCAGCATTAGTAGAAAAAAGGTATTCTATTGAAATAAAACCTGAAAGCTTGTTTGTTATTTTCAGTCAATGTTCGTTTCTTCTCCACTATCAATTGTTATTTCTTTTCTTGATGTTTCGTATTAGTTTCTCTTATCAAAAGATGTTCATTTTCTCCAGATGTATATGTTTTTATCGCTCAGTAGACTGGAGTCATTATTTTGAATAAGGGTCATTATTTTGAATAAGGGCCATTCTCAGTCATGTGTGTGACCAAAATCCTGAAAAATAGTTAATTTCAACCTAATTTTCCAGTATTTGTCTTGTAATAAGTCTCTCATTTTGGATATTTGAATAACAATCTTACCCCCAACAGATTGAGAGTACACCATTATCTTTCAGAGGTCAAAATTAGGTCACTCACATGTGTGACCTCGCACGAAAAAGGGTCTTGTTGGAATTCAAACCTACTTTTCTCATATTTCCCTTGGAGTGCAAGTTTCCACTTTTCATTGCTCTGTGGTGGGATTGCTCTGAACAGTTTAAAAGCAATTTTCCATAAATTAGTGAACATTCTTTTCTTTTAAAGCTGAAAATTTTGTCTGTTACGTGTGTGACCACTCAAAATGGTGTTTATAAATGTCTCTATAAAAAATTTATGGTTGGGAAATAACCTATTCTTGTCAAAAAAGGGAAATCTTTTTCATGTAAGAAAATGGTGATATAAAAAAAATCAATAAAATGTAATCTGATTTTGCGGTAATGAGGCCAAATTAGATGGTCGACCGTTTGTTTCACTTTACAAAAAATGGCCTATAAAATTTTTTTTTCTCTCCAAAAATGAGATAACTTATTACTGACTAGATGATATGACCAAATTATTGAGATTGAGAGTAATAGGCTTCACACTATTCAGATCTGACCCGATTGTAATATATAGGATTTATTGACACAAATTTTGAGTTACTACATGGCAATTCCCTGAAAAGTGTCAATATTTTACTCCTAGTATTAAAGAGAGATGGTAGGTGGAAGAACGCAATGTTTATATGATTATTCAGATGTTTAACTTATACCAAGCTCTTTTAGTGCCATCCATGCTATCTTAATACTGTTATATTTTGTCTCTGAAACTGTTATCTCAATATTTTCTCATTGTAATAAGCCAGTTCGGGGTTAGCGCATGGTACAAATGACCCCAAATATCCACAGATATTTTAGACAGTATGTGCACTTCAGAAAAATAACTCTGGGAGTGATAGAGGTGCCTCATGAATAGCTTTTGTTTCCCCCTTTAAAAATAATACTTCCACCTGGATATCATGGAATGCACCATTAGTGCATAATTGAATAATGATTACATGACATTCATGAGCACATATCGAATATTAGTGTCAGTGGGTTTTAGAATTTGGTACAGATGACCTTTATCTGCTCATGCTCAGATTGCATCTCCGAAGTGGCTTACTATGTTCTTGAATACTAAAAAAAAATCCACTTTTCTGTTTCTCTAATTTTCTCCTTTTCTTAAAACCAACTTGATATCGGGATGGACTTTCTGTATTTAATATTTTATAATCTTAACTGAATAACATGTAGTATGTTGGAAATCACTATTCACCTGTAATACCGTTACAATCACTTTCTTGTAAAGTCACTAAATTTCAAACTTACATGTATATCAATGAGTGTTGACAATCTGAATTTGAGCCACTCTTGGCAGCTTCTGTAGATAGATGTAACACACAAAGGGTTTTGTATTGGGAGGGGGGGGTAGTTATTTTTATTTTATTCTATTCTAGTATAGAATAGTACATGTATATATAAACGACTAACGGGTACATTAGGAGGACAGTTTTTGTTCTTTTTCTTTGTTCAACTGTCGACTTAATGTACCAACTGTCGACCTAATGTAGGGGTCGCTATTATGACGGAATAAACTCCATTGTTAGGTGTCGACCTAATGTACCCGTTAGTCAAATATATTTACTTCTTCACAAAAATACTTTCATGCATGCATGCATCTATTTTTTTTTGTTTTAATGAGAATAAAAAAGTGCAGTTTCCTTGTAAGAAAGTATACTGTTTGTTCATAAAAATGCAACACAGAACACAGAGAATGATAACCAATCTTAATTCTCTTATCTGAACAGAAAGGGCAATTCCTGTGGGCAAGAGAGACATCCTATTGCGGGAAGGACCTGAAGCATTCGCCAAGGCTGTGAGAAACAACCCTGGTCTGATGCTGACAGATACAACATACAGGGATGCTCATCAGTCACTGCTAGCAACACGTGTCAGGACGTATGACCTCAAGAACATCTCTCCCTTTGTGGCTCATAACTTCCAGAATCTGTTCAGTTTAGAAAACTGGGGAGGTAATGATTATCACCTATTCGATACATACATGTTGATACAGTTTAATTTAACTTGATTTCTATGCTCAATTAAAAAAAAAAGCAAATGGAAAGACCAAACCATGCCATCTGTTAGGTGAACAAGGTCGTGTGATGTGTTGTAATCATATGCTTATCTCCAAATTCACCAAAAGAAATTTAAGAATAAAAATAGTTCTCTATTTATGTTATGATACAGTCTCATGTCATGGCTTTTTGTATGATATCTTGAGATTAGTCAACAAGGGAACAACTGAATTTATTACAGTTTATATGAAATACAGGGGAAAATGGGACAGAACGTAAGATCCACTGTAAAATATACACATAGCCATTATACTTTAAGTGTACCAATCACCAAATAAAATATTTGTGTTCAGCTAAAATGTATAAAATCAACTGAAAGAACTTAACAAGGCATTTTATAGGTCAATAGTTGAGTATGAAAAAAATAAATGATAAAATGAAAGTATATGCGTGGCACTCAACTCAGTTTCTGTGTAATCCCTATACTTTACAGTGAGCGCGGTGGGTCGACTATTCTACTCCGTAGTCACTTTTACGTTTATTGAGTTTACTTGTAATATCTCTCGATAGAAGTAATATTTAGCATACAGAGCAAACTATTTTTGGTGAGTGGTACCAGTTCAATCAAGTTTATCATATTGTTGATTTTCATAGTTCCGTAGTTTTTTTGTGTATAAAATAGTATGGCAATACGCTAATACATGTAAATGGTTTGCTGTGATAATATTAAAATTGAATTATGCCAAATATTGATATCCAATGATTTGTGAAACCAAACCTACTCTATGTTTTGTTTGCTGATAGGTGCTACATTTGATGTGGCTATGCGCTTCCTTCATGAATGTCCATGGGAGAGACTAGAGACATTAAGAGAAATCATCCCTAATATTCCCTTCCAAATGCTTCTTAGAGGAGCTAATGCTGTGGGATATACCTCATATCCTGATAATGTTGTCTACAAGTAAGTCTGTCATTTGTTTCCATTTTATTTTAGTTTAGCCCTGTTAGTGCTTGAAATATATTAAACTGTTAATACATGGTTCGGAGTGTGTTAGTGCGATCCGGCAACACAAAGCTTTTTATCGTGGTGTACCTAACGCACGAGGCGTAGCCGAGTGTGTTAGACACCACGATAAAAACCTGCGTGTTGCCGGATTGCACTAATGCACGACCTCACAACCATGTATTAACAGTTTTATAAAACGGGTCTACAATCTTAGTGCTTTCACTTACCTCAAACTGTCATGGCATGTCCCATGCGTGAATCCTGCTCAGCAAAACATGATGTAGGCCTAGGCCTAGTACTACTAGTAGTAGACTAGTGTTGCAAACGTACAATGCTTATTTACAATGTTTAGGCCTAGCCTAGTCTAGACCGTTGCGAACGTATTATAGGCCTGCACATATTTATTTACAATGTTTAGGCCTCGTCTTAGACCTATTTGTTAGTAATGTGTAATGGAAGTGGTATTGAATCTGGTTCACCGATGTATTTTCACTTCCTTGAGCTTGGCTGAGCATGTTCGAATTTGAGCTTATATTGAAGCCTGAAGATGAAGACAAGGTACCACCAAAGAACAGGACTAGTACAAGTAGTAGGAACAGGACTATATACTAGCACTAGTAGGAATAGGACTCGGAGTAGGAATCACTTGGCACAGTTGTGTTCTTTGTCCGTTCTATCCGCTTTTCTGATATGCCTGCATAGAAATGGCTCAACTTTAACAGCTTACCGTATCTTACTCACCTAGCTTGATGGTGGATAGGTCCGTGCGACTGAGTTTAGCGAAAAGTTCAAGCCAGGCAAGCTTTGAAAATCCAAATTTCACTGCTCTTTTCGTACTGTTGGAATCCTTCCCATTCAGTAGATCGTCGAGTTCTTCCTCCGTGAGAGGTGCAAAACTGAGATTCGAAGATACAGCTATTTTTTACACGCTTCTATCGTCAAAAATTAAACTTAAACTTTCATTTTCGGTACTGAATTGCAACGATCCGACCGCGGTAGCGCTACAGCTGTAATTTTGTTGATTTGTTGATTTGTTGACAGTAGCGTGACGATCGATATCGCGATATCGATAGCGTATACGGTATAGCGTGTAAAAACATATAGCAAAATCGAGTCGTATCGTCTGCCCTACATAAATGTTTACATGTTTATGTTTACATGTTTACATGTTTACATGTGCAACAGTTCCCTTTTGCTGTATGTTATCACTTTATTTTTGCACAGTCACGTGGTGTTATCTGACCAATCAGGAGGCTACATTCTTGAACCCGTTTTATAATATAGAATATATCATCTGTCATTGTTACTAACACCAGCATTAAAGCAGAGAACTGGAGAAATGTCCCATAAAATAAGAAATAGGACAAATTATACATTTTTGGAAAGCTAATCACCAAAGAATACGATGAAATTAAATTTTAGAGATGTAAGCTTGTTCATAAAGATTATCTGGACTTTTTTTCAAGACCCCTGACAGATGAGCCACGAAAGCGATGATTCTTGCACTAGAAAAAAATGACGTCATTCTCGGGACAGCTAGCTTACGGTATACGACTTGACTGTACTGTAGCTGTATGAATCGTATATGTGTGTGTGGCTGCTGCAGTGATCCATCCAGTGATTGGTGGAATGACGGTGTGATTCCAGATTCTAACATCTGAATCAGGGCCAAAATCAGACATTTTGTCGACAAGATTATCAAAGATTGGAAGAAATCAGTAGCTTACCTCAGTAGCTTACCTCGAACCATGAACCGTGAACCGCGCTCTGTATTGACGTGATCGTGAGCTAGCTAGAAGCAAGCGTGTCCCGAGTATTACGTCACATTTCCAAGGTTGAAAAAGAAACTACTCGCGGGGCAAAAATATGCGAATATATTGGCACACATTTGAAACAGAATATTAATTTATGAAAACCTATGGATTTCGAATGTTGATGGAATGTTTAAGGGCATCTTCCCCTTTCCGTTGATACCAAATTTATTGCATTTTGATTTGTTTGTACATCTCCGAGTAACACCTTTAACATACAATTAATGTTTTTATAGTGGAAAGTGGAACATTTATAATAATAATAATAATACATTGCATTTATAATGTGCTTAATACATTTAACAATTTTTATTTTATGCTTCCGTGACAGTGTTATTAACTCTTTAGAAAATAAAGAAACAAATAATGATATTGGATGGCATTAATTATAATGCAACGTTTTAATGTGTCAGGTCATCTAATTTGTTTTACTTGTTATTTTTTTATGCCTCCGCCCACCGAAGGTGGTGCCGGAGGCATTATGTTTTTGGGTTGTCCATCCGTCCGTTCGTCCGTCAGTCCCACTTCCTTGTTCGCGTGATAACTCAAGAACCATTTGATCCATTAACTTCAAACTTGGTACTAGTATGTATAACCATTGAAAAACAATCTGGTTAGATTTCGGGATACGTAGGTCAAAGGTCAAAAGTCATAGAGGTCAGTTCTGAAATTGCAGGTTTTAGCCTTGTTAACGTGATATCTCAAGAACCATTTGATCCATTAACTTCAAACTTGGAACTAGTATGCATCACCATAGTGAGACGAATTGGTTTGATTTTTGTTCACGTAGTTCAAAGGTGACGGGTCATAGAGGTCATTTATACAGGTGTATGTGAAATCAATGTTTTTTTACCATTGTTATCACCATATCTCAACTATTTTGTATTCATGACCAGGTTGAGATAAAGTGATCAGACTTTTGGGTTATAAGGTGTAAGGTCAAATGTCAAAGAGGTCAATTAACATGTAATTAGAGGCTTTTTATTCTGGTTATCACAATATTTCAAGAACCGTGTGAGCCATCAACTGAATTTATGCGGAGGCAGGAGATGCAGTCGCATTCATCTTGTTTACTGATGTAACCTTGTTTCAAGGCATCAAGATGTGTTTTTTATCATAATTTATCATGTTTTTCCGCCATTAACAACATGGAGGAAATGACCAAACTATACTGGTTTGTTTTCATTTGGCTTACTTGTATTAGTGAAGTACCACTTGCAATATGACCCATGCTGATAGCATGTACTTGATACATAACAATGTCCAATGCTCTAAAATGTCCTCATGGTCTATCGTTAGGTACTGTGAGCTGGCTCATAAAAGCAAAATGGATGTCTTTAAGTCTTTGACTCTCTGAACTCCCTGCCAAACCTGATCCTTTAAACTTGGTTCATGATCTCTTTCTAGGCTGTCTGATCTGGCCCACAAAAACAGAATGGATATCTTCAGAGTCTTTGATGGTCTCAGCTTCCTGCCAAACCTGATCCTTTAAACTTTTGAGGTTCTTTATCTCTTTCTAGGTTCTGTGATCTGGCCCACAAGAGTGGAATGGATATCTTCAGAGTCTTTGACTGTCTTAACTACCTGCCAAACCTGATCCTTGGTATGGAAGCTGCTGGAGCCTCAGGGGGAGTGGTAGAGGCTGCTATCTCATACAGTGGAGATGTATCAGACCCATCCAGGACCAAGTATACAATGGACTATTATACTGACCTAGCAACAGAGCTTGTGAAAGCTGGTACTCACATCCTCTGCATTAAGGTATTAAGAAAAAATAAATTTGTCTTAGTTACGAGTTGTTTGGGTTCAGTAATTAAGTTTAAGGCAGAACCACATACGACAATGTAAGAGTTAATTACAATGGTATGAACTTCAGAACAATACCTTCATAAATCATATACATGCAGTTGTGAGAAAAAATTATGTACATATCACAGCCCACTGATGCTAGTTAATCAGTAATATGTGCTTTATTTTCATACACCTTTGAAAAGAATTTGAGATAGATGGCATAACACAAATCATGCTATTCTTTGTGTTAAATCATTTACCTTTTGAGATTCAGTGGATAAATCACTGGAATATGGACCACTGCCATGTCACTAGTGACTTTTGTCAAGACATCAATCTACACTTTCCAAGCTCCACCCAGATGAAGTGAATGGTATCTGGTAGGAAGAAATTCATTGAATGTTTGAGTGCGAGTTAAAGCCAGGGTTTTATTAGTATTCAGAATGATATATCCTTAGGGGAAAAGTGCTTTATAAATCCAACTCTGATCAGTCAGAATGACCACCATCTAAAAACTTCACTTCTCATTGCAGGACATGGCTGGTTTGTTGAAGCCCAAGGCTGCTACTATTCTTGTCTCTGAGCTTCGAGATCGTTTCCCTGACATGCCAATCCACATTCATACCCACGATACCTCTGGTGCGGGTGTGGCCGCCATGTTAGCCGCTGCCGAGGCAGGAGCAGATGTCGTTGATGTAGCAGTGGACTCTCTGTCAGGGATGACATCACAGCCCAGTATGGGAGCCATTGTAGCAGCGTTGGAAGACACTGGCATGGACACAGGTTAGAAAGAGGGTGGTACAACATTCTTCAGCGATAATTCCTGCACAGTCACTTTCCTACACTGTCACTTTCCTACACTAACAAAATTCAAAACTTCAACCTAACATCGTACTTAGCCCTAACCCCTAAACCTCAGTCTTACATGAAATCCATAGCAACCGTTACCTGAATGCTTCCCCTGTATCTTAGACTGAAAAAAATATTTTTAAAGGATGCAATAAATGTTGCCCGAGTAAATGTTGGTTCACGATTGCTAGTTCATGAGAATAGATGGCCATATTATGCGCATGGCAAAAGACATTAGGAAATAATATATGTTTATATATTTCAGTGGCAAGTAGTCTTTTAATAGCTCAGTTAATGAAGCATCTTTGTAAGTGTATCCTGCAAGGGAATGTTTCTTTCAAATTGAAATATAGATAAAAGAAAAGCTTGTAGAGTAGAGTTTTTGTGCCTTCACAGAACTAAACCTCTCTTTTTGATTGATCAGAACATGTAAGCAGTACTAGGAGTAGAATTTATTGAATCACTTGTGAAGCACAGAGCTTATTTGCCACAAGGACAAAAATAAGTACAAGATAACAATTCTAATGTGTAATCTACTCATGTATTTTATTTAACTGACATTGACTATCAGGTGTGGCATTAGAGGAGGTATTCAAATACAGCTCATACTGGGAGGTCACTCGTCAGCTCTATGCTCCCTTTGAATGCACTGTCACTATGAAGAGTGGTAACGCTGACATCTATCGCAATGAGATCCCAGGCGGACAGTACACCAATCTTCAGTTCCAGGCATTCAGTCTTGGTCTAGGCAGCCAGTTTGATGAGGTGAAGAAGGCCTATGTACAAGCCAACCAACTGCTCGGGGACTTGATCAAGGTAAGTAGGTCGTACGTCCATGAGAGTGATGGTCTTTTAGGGTAACAGGTCTGAGACTGAGTTGATGGTCTTAGAAATAGGATAAATCATAAAAGTCCCTCAGAGGGCCTGAATCATTGCACCCTATGAGCTTATATACAAGCATAAATTGCTTTCTTAACCCCTGGTAGGATTAATTAATCACTTCTCAATAGGTTCAGTGTAGAGGGGAAATAGTACAAGTTTCCTCTCCACAAACAGCCAAACATCATTTGCTACCCGCATCTAAATATACAAGATTATCAATATGTATTGTGTATGAATGTATTGGTTGTCCCATTATTACATAATGTAGCTAATATGCATTTTTCAAGTATTCAAATTAGCAGCAGTTTACTCAGATTTAATTCACCCTTGATAACCACAAAGCCAATTAAGGCATATCAGATATACATGAAGCAACATTTGTGACCCGACGCCTCAAAACCTACAATAAGTCGCCAAAATTATTATTTTTGTTTTATACATTTTCTGAAAGTAGAGATTCTCAGCTTTCCAATGGTACATCACTTGCCTAGTTTACTCAATGATAACACCTTTAAATATCACATTTAGAATCAGTATGTAACCAGCAATCAATAAATCCTATTCATAGAAAATGGCCATTTAAGTTCGGAACAAAAGAGTGCTAAACCTTCGCTCTCTGTGTGCGCCCAAGTAAAACTGGGTATTCAAATGGCCATAGCAACCGGTATGAAGGGATCATTAGATTAGGCTGAATTTTTGCATGCTGCTCCAGGAGGACCTATTCATTACTCACTCCAAAAATCAATTTAATACCTTTAGAGGTAAAGTAGTAATTTGGCATTGAATGAAAGTATTACAAAAGCTCTCCAAACATTCATTAGCTGGACAGGTGGAAAAAAAGGAGTCATTTTAAAATGCCCCAAAAACATATTTCTATTAAAGTCGAATTACGACTCAAAAATTTGAGACATGATAGAATGATAATGAAACTACCCATTTCTATCAAAAACAGAAAATCGACTGATCCAAGCAAATTTACTATTTTGGGCTGTTTGCTACGTTGTGGTCCGTGCGACTTATTGTAGGTTTTGAGGCGGCGGGTCACATTTAATGTGTACTGTATACTTGGTGTATTCCATCGATTCCATTTTTCATAAATCAATAAGAATTTTTTTGTGTAAACAGCGGTAATTGGAGACCTAGCACAGTTCATGGTGCACAATAAACTTGCCAAGCCAGCATGGCTTTCCCCTTTGATAAGTCAGAATGGGAAATAAATCTATAAAAAGAATTTCTTCATGTAAACCACAAATTCATGTTTTTGTTGTCTTATTGATTCAGGTGACCCCATCATCCAAGGTTGTTGGAGACCTAGCCCAATTCATGGTACAGAACAAACTAACCCCAGAGCAGGTTGAAGAGAAAGCTGATGAGCTTTCCTTCCCTAAATCTGTGGTAGAGTTCCTGCAAGGCTATATTGGACAACCGTATGGGGGATTCCCAGAACCACTCAGGTCAAAGGTCAGTGATCAGAGTCTACATGGATACTATTACACTAGTTACTGCTCTCCGATTAAGCCATAGACAAAGCATTGTATGTGCAGTTGGCACTCTTTACCAAGTTGTTGTATATGGTTACTTTATAGTAGGAAGGGATATTCCTAGAATTATGTGATTGCTATATAGACCAGCTCAACAACAGCAAGATTTTGAAAAGGAAGGGGGAGGGGAGGGGGAATTTAGGTATATTTTTCAGGGGATAATGCAGTAAATGAAAATATTCTTGCATACAAACTGCCTTCTAGTTAACTTCATGTTAGCTGGTTGACCTCTTAGTGACCCTTCATTTGGCAGTAACTCTGAACCAAATCTTTGTTAAAAGTAGAATGCACTTTTGATTGCAGTAATTATGGTAGAGGAGGAGTAAGGTTTTATTATTGAGAAAAATGAAAATATGTCCAACTTTCTCAAGGGTACAGGCTTGTATATTGATTTTCAAAGTATTTATTTTTGAATAAAATTGTCACTTGAAATCAAGCTTCTTGTTTTTGTGCATTGTCCAGTATTTTTGTAAGATATAAATCAAGTGTAAATTTCTTTGTAATTTTTTGTAGATTCCTCCTTTTAAATGTCCTTAAATGGAATTCATAGATGAATTTGGAGTTTGATCAGATTCTGGAAGCTGGTTATAAAAACCCCATTATGTCACTCTTACCACAGGTAACAAAAGGACTTCCTACCGTTGAAGGGAGACCAGGAGAAACCCTCCCACCTCTGGACTTTGATGCTCTTAAGACTGAACTCATCGCCCAGCATGGGAATTGGGTAAAAGACACAGACGTCGTCAGCTCTGCCCTCTATCCCAAAGTCTTTGAAGACTTTGCCAACTTCAAGAAAGATTTTGGACCAGTCAACACTCTTGATACCAAGATATTCCTAGTGGGTCCCAACATTGCTGAGGAATTCAATGTAAGCATTTGTGAGATATTTATGTCAAAGTCCTCATCAACATCATCATCATTTTCACCATCGTCATCATCTTCCTCATCATATCATCAACATGCATGATGATGGTGGTGATGATCTTTCAGTTCAGTTTAACTTCGGCATCAATATTGCCATCACCACCATCATCGTCGTCATTATCATTGCCACATTCAGAGTCACTACTATCATTACTATATTTTGTCATTTATCGCATATTCGCACAACTTCAAAATTTAGGGCTGCAAAAGGGATGAATTATCTTAGATGTATATCATAGATGTATTATGTGGTATGTACATCCAGAATATGGTATCATTATTAGCTAATTACCATTTCTATAGGTTGAGATTGAGAGGGGTAAGACGCTTCACATCACACTGCTAGCCATGGGTGATCTGAACAAGAAGACTGGAGAGAGAGAAGTCTTCTTTGAGCTCAACGGTCAACTCAGATCAGTTCTGATCAAAGATAATGCTGCCATGAAGGTAATAAAGACACTCCTATCCATTCTTTTGTTATAAAACTTTTCAGTAGATACATGTATGCACATAGAGAATATCCTTAGTGATCAAATGAGAATGATAAAAACCTAGAGATTTAATAAAGTTAAAAATACACACAGTATGGGCCATTGTATAGGGTTGTAGGCTTCACTGCATTTATTTATTTTTACTTGTAACAGTTTCCTAATTATGTCATTTGGGTTTTCAATCTTTGAACAATTTAAACGTTTTTAGATGTAAAGTTGTCAAGTTATAGTACCAAACTATTTTTGAAATTTTTTCTTGAGTTCTGCATGCCTGTACAACAGAATCTACTGTAATGTGCATTTGGGTTGTGACCTGTTATGAATAACATTGCAAATCAGGTTACACAATTTAGTTTTATTAGCGATAATATTATTGGTAAATATATGAGCTTAAGTTTGAAACTGTCCGCCTTCAACCCTATTTTCTACCTAGGAAATGCATATCCACCCAAAAGCTCAGAAATCTGTGAAGGGATCAGTGGGTGCCCCCATGCCTGGCGAGGTCATCGATGTCCGTATCCAGGTCGGTGACAAGGTTGAGAAAGGTGCGCCGTTGGTGGTCTTGAGTGCCATGAAGATGGAGATGGTAGTCAGTGCACCCATGTCAGGAGTGGTCAAGTCTATATCGGTCAAGAAAGGAACACCAGTGGATGGAGAAGACCTTCTGGTGGACATTGAATAATGAGAGAAAGATGAAAATGGTCAGATACAGTGAACCCTGTAAAGACTGCACAAGGGAAACAAAAAAATAAGACAAAGAAGTGATCTTTGTAGATGAGCGGTCTTCCTATGCAGATGGTCGCTAAAGCAGGTTTCACTTTATACTGAATACTCTTTTTTTTTTTCTTTGAGTCTCCCGGTGGTGGTGATGGTGAAAGTTCTGTGGATGCGTCACTCGTTGTAAGCCTTGTGTCAAGAAGAGGAAGTAATTGGACTTGTACAGGAAGTAGTTACACCTGACTCAAGGATGTTTAAACTGCCTTCTATGGAATTACTGAGATTATGCAGGATTATATTAGCAATGAATTGCTGTACAGTCTTTTAAACATGCATTTTGATGGTAAGGAAAAAGAGTATGATGCAATATGGTTTGTTTATGACCTAAATAAGGATCATGTTCGAGCTATTTTGGTATATATAACATGAAACTATACATGTATCTAAGGTAAGTATTGCACCATGCCATCATGGAACAAAACAAATCATGAAAAATGGATTTCAAGTGACTGTATGGTGGTTTTTTTCAGGAGTTAGGTTATAGGAGGATACCAATAATTTATTTGTATTAATGTGTGATGAAATCATTATACAATATGTAACTGGGATGTGATGTATAAGGATATGGATTGATAGACCATGTGAACAAGATAATTTTTTCCCAATGAATTCTAAATGAAAGAACTTACATATTATTTTTTTACTGTTTCAGTAAGTTACTCATTACTAATGAACTGTAATGTAATGTGTGTGTCATGAAGGACCGTTATACATCAGTGTTATTCAAAGAATGTCATAGAGCACCCAAAGCATCATTTCTGATCTGAAAATAGTTGATTATGTGTGCTTTATAATTACAGGAATTTTAACAGAAACGTCCGAGACTTCAGTCATAGGAAAAATTATTTAATGACCCTTTTTCTTGAGAGTACATTGTGTACATTCACATTCCATGTTTGGTGATTATCTTGTAAGGAAAGTAGCCGACTTTAGCCAAATAATTATGATTGGGCTGTCGGCATTAAAATCTGTATACACTTTTACCTTTACAAGTTAATACTTCAGTCAACCTGCCAGGCAGACTCTATACCGACTCCAAAGCAACCAATTTGTGGTTAGTTTGACTAATGCAACTGTTTTGTTCAGTCAGTTGTTGGTGAGTTGTTGGTTGGTGTGGTGTTGGTGAGTTGTTGGTGTGGTGTTGGTCAGTTGTTGGTGTGGTGTTGGTCAATTGTTGGTCAGTTGTTGGTGTGGTTGGCCTCACTGGTGTGACTTGGGTATATGTATAGGATTCACATAGGAGATATACCGTCAACTGAAAAATTAATTGCCATTGATAGTCGTTAAAGAATTTACTTCACAACATCATGTGTTAGCGTATGTTACAGCTTCATTAAACCATACATAGTATTCAGCCAATCATGGTCCAGGTCTATTATCTCATGCATAGCATAAATCACATGAGCAATTTTAGTGCATGGTTAATATGTATCATGAATCTGTAACATTCATTAAACTTTCTTGAGTGCGGTGTTGACGCATGATCCATTCCATTTTATTACAGTGTTTACAATGTGTGTCTATACTTAATGCACAACTACATTCTTTCGGGTACAGTGTTAGTGCTAGGTATACAATGTTTGTTTATCCTAACATTAATATCAAACTTCTTGAGTGCAGTGTTAATGCATGTAATTTTCATTGGTGTATACAGTGTTATACAGTGAAACCTGTCTATAAAGGCTGCTTAAGGGAGACAAGAAAAGAGGTCTTTATGAGCAGGTGGTCTTTATGTACAGGTTCCTTTAATACACATTTCAATGAGAAACACTTTTCAAGGGACACGAAAATTGTGGTCTTTATAGACAGGTGGTCTTTCTATACAGGTGGCCGCTAAAGCAGGTTTGACTGTATTTGGGGTGTACCATAGCTGTATGTATATGGACACATAGTTTCATTCTTAATTGGTGTGAGGTATATGGCTGTTAAACCTATTCACTGTTAAATCTCTTTGAGTGTAGTGTCATTGTCTGTAGATAAATTTCATCAGTCCCATTCCTTGAGTACAGTGTTAGTGTTCGGTGTAGACATATCAACGCAGTGCAGTGTTAGAGTCTAGTGCGAGTCGTCGCAGTCATTTTACCTCACTACCTTCATGAAGGTGTATTTGATTTCCACAATCAATTTTTTTACTAGTCTAGACATATCTGAGCCTTTTAATTTATTTTGCAATAGCATTAGACATCAAATAGTAAAGTTTGTTATCAGGGTTTTTTTTTTTATGATACAATTTATTATTCTAAAAAATCTGTTTAATGAAGTAATATCAGGGTATTGTTATGTAATGTGATGAAAGTACTAAATTTTTGTTTTATCCTTTGATATTGGTTTTAAGATGATAAATTTGGTAGTACTTTGCTTCCATGATATCAATCCTTGGTAAATATAGATGAGGCATTGCATATTATCATAAAACACTTGCTGTTGTCGTTATCATAAGCATGAACAAACTACTATTGGAGTCTTCATATTCCACTCTTGACAAAGCTGCATGCATATATTTGTGAAGGAGAAATACATTTTCATGGACTTTTACCACTAGTTTTGCTCCTCTACAAGTGATTTTGGTAGTTATTGTAAGTACGCTGGTGGAATTGCGTAAAAGGTATAAGGTGTCAATTCTTCTCCACGTAATGATTATGGTTAAAATCTGTTAATAGCATTGATGATCATGTTCTATTTATCTTGACATGGACCTTGTTGCATTAGTCTCGTAAGTTGGCTTTATGGATTGTGCATATTTTTGAAATAGCGAACTGTAATGCCATTCTGTATACATATATATATATATATGACTAGAAATAGCTTATACATGAAGTTAAGCCTTTTTTTTGTTTTCAAAGTTAAGCCTTCTCTTTGTTTTCAATATGTTTTCCATTTCATTGCACTGAGCTAAGCTTACTTGTATGTGCTCGGGAACATGTGCTATATTCTTTCACAATGCATGTATTTAGCAATTCAACATCAATTATGGGATTTTGTTCGCCATGCTTGTCTATCATGAAATCAAGCCATGAATCATACAGGTTCCATAAAATCTCATCATTTTTTTTTTTGGTGGAGTGTGTGCACAAATCTTATTTCCCTGATATTAATTTATTACTGAATTCTGGTGCTTAACCTGATGTGACTTAAAATGTTGATGAATCTAATTATGTACATGTAGAGTAGGCAGCAGTAATACATGTGTGCATACTGCAAGTCAGCTTTATTAGAATTATTCCAAATCATTCAAATTTGTGTGTGATTATACTACAAACAGTACAAAGGGAATATTTTGAATTGGATTGTAATATAATTTTTAATGATTTTCTTTGACAATTTATACAGGAAAGAAACAGAAATTTCTTCTGGAGAAAAGAACTGTCATTCTTTCTGACTTGATTATCCTAAGTGATTTTTAAAAGGAATAATACACTGTAGTTGGTATTTACATGATAATCTTTGGAGTATACCAAATGTTATTCTTATTCTACTGCATGACAATTTGATTTAACTTGATAACTTCACAGTATGCACCCAATTCTTGTGCAGACATGACCAACCTTTCCCAATTGTTTTGAGACAGTTTCTTTCACAATATAATCGCATGACCAGAACTCAACTTTATCTTTAAGACTTGTGATAGTTTCTTGCAGCAGACCCCAGATCATTTTGCTTCCCTTCAACTGACAGGTTTGTTGAACTCTCTCTCTCTCTCTCTCTCTTTCTTCTTTTTGTAATGGAGGGTTGACTAATATGTTAAGATTGGGCTGAAGATATTTGATTTGAATCTAGTACTATTTCATTTTATAGTCCTTCTTTTTTACTTAGACCCTTATGTGCACAGTATTTATATTTTGTGATTTTGCTTCAAGTTTAGTTTTCATTTTTTTTTTGTTACTATTTTTGCAAGGCTGTGATATATTGCATCATTTTTGTTTTGATTCTGGGAGATGAATAGGCTTGATTTTAGTTTTTGATTTATAAGTACCTAAAACTGTACTTCCTCTAATAAATTGTTTGGGATTACTATGTTAAATGTGGTCAATTTATCAATGTTTCATTATTCAGTAGAAAAGCAGTCTGCAATTAGTAAGAAATGTTTATATAATTAATTTGTTGGGATATTGAAACTTATCATGAAGGCAATATTGATTGTATATGGAACATTCTATTGAAATAATATACAAATGTACTATTATTGTAAGTTAACCTAAAGGTAACAAATATATTTCCAAAAGTTTCAAAGAAATGTCATGACGGTTGTATAAGTAGAGATTTTATGTTTTCCAGATAAAACATTATATCTTGAACAAAGTAACATAGTATAATATTAACTTGTACTGTTTTATTGACTGACGTGTAGAATAACAGTTTCTTGTAAGAAAATGATTCTTTGAGTGTGTTAAATATGCATTGTGTATTTGTAATATGTGATCACCAAATTATCACCCAAAATCCTAAGTCTAACTGTGGGGAAAAAAATTTGCCAAATTGTATCTGTGTGTTTGTGTCTTCCCAGCTCAAAATAGACCTTGAATAATATATATTTTAGTGAACTATTCTTCTGTTGTAGGTAATGAGATTTACATTTGTGGTCTTAACTGAAAGATTGTCGGTACGAAGGAAAAATGAAGATTTTTTCCAAGTGACTGCAGTAAATGGTCAAGTTATGGCCGTGATTTGGACGAAAATCAGTATTATGTTCCCCCATCCAAAGTGAAAACTTTAGTAGTAATTTTATCTATTCCATTCACCTGCAATAAACTACAATTTGCGCATGTGCAGAAGTTTGTATCAAGTACAATTGACCTATGCGCACTCCAGTATGGTTTTATGTGTTAAACAACTAGCACATCCACCAGAACAGATATGCGTGCTCGTACAAATTGGGGTTATATATACCATGTACTAATTATGAATTGGCTTATTGTCGGTGATAAAGAAAGTTTGGGTGATATTTCTCTCCCAGCTTATTTTAAGATTTTTAGATTTTTTAGTTATTTTTTGTTTTGTTATCCCTTCAAAGGTATCAAACAGCCCATCGTATTGCACATACTAGATTATATTGAAAAACTCATATTTGATGTATGTGTATCATGAGCAATGTTATTTTTTGTACATGTATGTCATACAATACATGTGTATCTGTTCCTGAAATTGATATTTTTTCTCGTTACCCATTGTGACAAGTGCATTGTTGCTATGTTAAACATTGTTATGATGGACTGACTACTACAATATATTTTTTCGTGATATCATTGTGAGCAATAAATATAATAAATATTTCAGCATTTTGAGGTCTCTTTTTCATTATTCTTTGTTTAACATGGATGATGTAATGATATACATGTATAGGGGGTAAAGTAATATGGATTATCTGTTGAGAGCCAGTTGGGCATTCACCCTATGCTAAATTCCTTCTGGCTCTTGCAGCAGACGATATGTGAGAGGTTTGATTAAAGGGAACAGTGTAGTTTGGTTTATCTATCTTGCGATATTAAACCTCTAGTATGAAATAATGTATGTGAGAAGCTTGTTTAAAGGGACACTGTAGTTTGGTTTATCTATCTTGTGATATTAAACCTCTAGTATGAAATAATGTACATGAGAGGTTTGATTAAAGGGAACAGTGTAGTTTGGTTTATCTATCTTGTGATATTAAACCTCTAGTATGAAATAATGTATGTGAGAAGCTTGATTAAAGGGACACTGTAGGTTGGTTTATCTGAATGTATGACATTTGCTCCGGCGGCAATTGCTCCTGCGACAAATGCTCCTAAAAATACGACAATTGCTCCGCGACAATTGCTCCGCGATAATTGCTCCTGCGACAATTGCTCCGTCGACATTTGCTCCTGCGATAATTGCTCCGACGACATTTGCTCCTGCGACAATTGCTCCGTCGACATTTGCTCCTGCGACAATTGCTCCGTCGACATTTGCTCCTGCGACAATTGCTCCGTCGACATTTGCTCCGATCGAGCGACAATTGCTCCGCGACAACTGCTCCGTCGATAAAAATGCATATATGCGACAATTGCTCCTGCGACAATTGCTCCGTCGACATTTGCTCCGATCGAGCGACAATTGCTCCTTCGATAAAATGAATATATGAGACAATTGCGACAATTGTTTCTGCAACAATTGTTTTGTCGACATTTGCTCCGATCGAGCGACAATTACCTACTCCGCGACAACTGCTCCGTCGATAATAATGAATATATGCGACAATTGCTCCGCGACAATAAACTCAGTAAATGGAAATAAATATTTGCTCCTCGACAATTGCTCCGTCGACATTTGCTCCGGCGACATTTGCTCCGGCGACATTAGCTCCGGCGGAAAGCACTCGATCCGCCGACATTTGTTTCATTCGAGCGACAATTCCTTCGCGACATTAGCTCCGTCAAATAAAATGAATATGTGACAATATCATTGCTCCGCAACAATTGCTCATG
This sequence comes from Heliocidaris erythrogramma, assembly GCA_025617745.1. NCBI lineage: Eukaryota > Metazoa > Echinodermata > Echinoidea > Camarodonta > Echinometridae > Heliocidaris > Heliocidaris erythrogramma. Next base: position 53,917,163 of record CM046855.1, on the reverse strand, counting down.
CGACAACTTGTCCGCCGACATCTGTTCCGTCGGTCGTCGTTAATGCTTATGTATGTGACAATTGCTCCAACGACAACCTTATATAAAATCCTCATCAAAAGCGAACACAACGAATTCAGAACAATAGCTGTTGTTGGTGTTTCGGGATTTGGAAATAAACCTTTTTAAAGATTTTTTCTACCACTTTCCCTTGTGATTTTGCCTATACCTATTAATTATTCATCTATATGTTTTATTATTTTGTCCCCCCCCCCCCCCCTCTCTCTCTCTCTCTCTTTCTTTATCTTGGGCATTTTTACTAGTCATGACACTTGCTGGTGGGGAAAACAAGCCAGTCCTGTATGTGGGTTGTTGCGAATTGCTAAAGTTCATCGGTTCAATTTAATATTGTAATAGTGAGGGGAAGGGAATATACGCCCAAAATATGGGGAATTGGTGGAATTAAGTGTTCGCTCCCGGGCCTCCCGCCACGTGGAGCTTGCATAATGCCTCGCAAACAAAACAAATTGACATATACATGTATTATACTTATTAATATGGCAGTACTCTATCAAACAGAAAATATCATAATAATGCCTCTAGCTCCCTGACTCCCCGATGCAGAACTGCATGGTTTAAATATATATATATATATATATAAACAAAAATAATACAAACGTGAAAGAATAATTTATACCAGTAATACAAAAGTACGACAATCATTCTGGGTTGCCAAGTTCAACTTTTTAAACTGGTCAAGCGGGGTATTAAGTGTTCGCTCCCGGGTCTCCCTCAGCGTGGAGCTGACAAACGCCTTGTAAACAAAAACAAACAAATATTGACTAAACTGTACAGCTTTCTTTTTCTCTCTCTAAGCTGGTCATAATTATGCCTGGAACCAGCTCCCCGGCTCCTGCCGCGCTGAGCTGGTGTCGGCTTATTAAGAACAAAACTATAAAAAAAAAAACACACACACAGAAACAAGAATCAGAGCAAACGTCAAACGTATGGCAGTGAAAGGAAATATATAAACCATGATAAAGTAAAAGAACAATCAAAATAAAAACATGCAAAGGCCTATGTACGTGGAGTCCAGTGGCGTATGGGAGGGGGGGGGGGGGGACTTGTGGATGTGTCCTCCCCCTCAAAACTTGCCGTTGGTACTAGTACTACAATGCCCGTGTCGGTATGCATTCGGCTGTGCATGTGGAAGAAAATATGAAGGAAGAAAGAAAGAAAAGGGCAAGGAAGAAGTCAAAAAGAAAGATAGATAAAGAAATGAAGCAGGTGCGTCGAAGATCCTGTGGTGTGGGGGGGGGGGGGGGGGGGGGGGGCAGTTGCTACCCACCATGAAAGTGATATGGACGAGCATTTGTCGCTCGATCGGAGCAAATGTTGACGGAGCAATTGTCGCAGGAGCAATTGTCGCATATAAGCATTTCTGTCGACGGAGCCGTTGTCGCTCGATCGGAGCAAATGTCGACGGAGCAATTGTCGCATATATGCATTTCTATCGACGGAGCAGTTGTCGCAGAGCAATTGTCGCTCGATCGGAGCAAATGTCGACGGTGCAAATGTCGACGGAGCAATTGTCGACGGAGCAATTGTCGCAGGAGCAAATGTCGTCGGAGCAATTGTCGCAGGAGCAAATGTCGCCGGAGCAATTATCGCAGGAGCAAATGTCGACGGAGCAATTGTCGCAGGAGCAATTATCGCGGAGCAATTGTCGTATTTTTAGGAGCATTTGTCACAGGAGCAATTGCCGCCGGAGCAAATGTCGGTTCCCCGGTTTATCTATCTTGTGATATTAAACCTCTAGTATGAAATAATGTATGTGAGAGGTTTGATTAAAGGGACACTGTAGTTTGGTTTATCTATCTTGTGATATTAAACCTCTAGTATGAAAGAATGTACGTGAGAAGCTTGTTTAAAGGGTACACTGTAGTTTGGTTTATCTATCTTGTGATATTAAACCTCTAGTATGAAATAATGTATGCAAGAGGCTTGATTAAAGGGACAGTGTAGTTTGGTTTATCTATCTAGTGATATTAAACCTCTAGTATGAAATAATGTACGTGAGAGGTTTGATTAAAGGGAACAGTGTAGTTTGGTTTATCTATCTTGTGATATTAAACCTCTAGTATGAAATAATGTACATGAGAGGTTTGATTAAAGGGAACAGTGTAGTTTGGTTTATCTATCTTGTGATATTAAACCTCTAGTATGAAAGAATGTATGTGAGAAGCTTGATTAAAGGGACACTGTAGTTTGGTTTATCTATCTTGTGATATTAAACCTCTAGTATGAAATAATGTACATGAGAGGTTTGATTAAAGGGAAGAGTGAAGTTTGGTTTATCTATCTTGTGATATTAAACCTCTAGTATGAAAGAATGTACGTGAGAGGTTTGATTAAAGGGACACTGTAGTTTGGTTTATCTATCTTGTGATATTAAACCTCTAGTATGAAATAATGTATGTGAGAGGCTTGATTAAAGGGAACAGTGTAGTTTGGTTTATCTATCTTGTGATATTAAACCTCTAGTATGAAATAATATATGTGAGAGGTTTGATTAAAGGGAACAGTGTAGTTTAGTGATATGAAACCTCTAGTATGAAATAATGTACGTGAGAGGTTTAATTAAAGGGAACAGTGTAGTTTGGTTTATCTATCTTCTGATATTAAACCTCTAGTATGAAATAATGTACGTGAGAGGTTTGATTAAAGGGAACAGTGTACATGTAGTTTGGTTTATCTATCTTGTGATATTAAACCTCTAGTATGAAAGTATGTATGTACTTTGTATTAACATGTGGTAACGACAGCAAGGGTCAATTGCTTAATCATTGATTGTATCTCTTTATGTTACAGGCCCCAGCACATGTAAGTTGTATGTAGTAAGGTTGCTTCACCTGTTTTCTGGAACTTAATACCCACAAAAACAAATTCTGCCGGTTAGGCGCCTTCACCTCAAAATCCGCCAAGTGACGTGCAGACGGTCTATTGGACCGGAACTTGGGGGAAAAAACGAAACAAACTATCAGATTCTTTGCATACCGTACTTCTATCAGAGAATAGTTGTACTATAGCTCCCCCCCCCCCCCCCCCCCCCCCCGCTTCATTGCCATTGCCACGATACACTACATCGTGACAAAGCAAGAAAATATGATTGATATGATATTGAAATACCAGGAAGATCTGGGATGCTTTGCACAATAAAGATAGGAATTGGATCTCGATTCATTTTTTGAAATTCTCTTCCTACAATGTACTGGCACGTGTGCCTGTCTTTTATGACCACGCCCACTCTATCGAGACGATTCAGCGAAGCAGCAAACACCACAACAATAGGAGACTATTTCGAAACACTGATTATGGCCTGAATTCTACACTAATAGCCCTACATGTATTTCAATAGGTTTACATGTATGGACATTGAATTATTCTTTGTCGAATGCCCGGTGAGTGGTGGCGAGTTCTGTATAGTTTGACAAGGGTATTTACATTTCAATAGTCAACACTGATATGAATTTTGAATTGAATATTTATTAAACATTATTGATTTACATCAATATCCTGCTCATAAACATATAACAGAGTATTATCATACATATAATATATAATATATCATTATATAGAGAGAGAGACACACACACACACACACAGAATATATCACTCCGTTAGACACAAATATTTCGCTTGGCTTCTTCAGAAAAATAATGATACTTCAGTACAAAAAAATGCACTAAAGATGTACATGTAGTATGCATATAAATGTGCGTGTGTGCGTGTGTGGATGTGAGGGTGTGGGTGTGTGTTGTGTGTGTATATAAAAACAAAACAATTATAGATACAAAATGAAAAATATTTAGAGTGTATATTTAGAGTGTACAACAGAAGTATAACATGTCAAATGGAAGGTAAATGCAAAAGTAAATGGGAATTATGAACAGGGAATTCATATTAATTTAGGATAGTATGCTAAAAGATTTTATATTATAAATATTTTATAATACATGCATATGTACGGATAATGTACGCAAAGCTGTGGAATTGAGTCTTTTTGCTTTATCTACATGAAATCATAAATATATTAAGTAGGTAGCAAGCCCATTTAACACGAAATATAAGTCATAGTATATCCCCCAACTGTTATGTCAAGATGTAAATAGTATAGATAATATAAATGACGCTTAAGGTATTATCGGATATGAAATGTCTGGTAATGGATGGATAACAATGAGACATTGATACGAGCAAGATCTAGGACCCCGCCCTTGACCCATTTTACGTGTTTACCCTCCTTCATACTTGACTGGTCTCTTGAACAATTCTATAAAAAGAAATTCCAGCCTGGTACACGGATGCACCAAAATTACACCTTTCAAATTTGTCTGCACGAGTCCGGCATGAAGCGTGCCAATTTTCTCTTTCACTTTGCTGATCATCGAGTAAGGCTCGTTACCGGGCCTTTTTGAATGGGGAAGAGGTGAGGGTTAGTAGGGTCGGACCAAATTTAACGACAAGCATGCAGAACTTTTTCTTTCTAACGAGCAAGCTAGCATATATAAATCCCCCCCCCCCCCCCAAAAAAAAAAAAAAAAAAAAAAAAAAAATTGTTTGAATGATATGTCAAAGGCAAGCAAGCTAGCATGTATAAATCAAAATAAATTTTTCGTTTGCATGACATGATGTCTCTCTCCCCTAATTTTCACTCATTATGGTTAAGGAATGTACGATGTAAATGATGTTTATGAGAGCTAAGCAAACTTGAATGGCATAATACTACATGCAGGTATAATGTTTGCGCAAATACAACTTGCCTCTCCAATTAAAACTAAAGGTAAATAAAGAGTTTCTCCCAACAATATGGGGCGTTTCCACTGAGTTATATTGAAATGCTTCTTTAAATGGTTAAATGTTTAAATAATACTTGAAATGCCACTTAAATCAAACGAACACAAATTATTTCGCAAAACACGCAGATTATGATCCCATTGAAGTGTTTGTGTTCCATATCGAAGTGCAGAATATACAAGAGAAGAGCATGAAGGGGGCTAGGTACAATTTGCTTTCGAGTGATACTCCCTGTCGCTACTCAAAGAAAATCAACAGTGGGAAAGGCCCTTCATCTCAGTTGGAGAAATGGCTGACTGATTTCTCTTTCACGATTTCTTTTCAACACCCACTTTGAGTAGGATTCGGGCCATTGGTATTGTTGGTGTTGCCGGGGTGTGCACCGGATTTATTTATATCTTGGATGTAAGAGTACAAGGACCGGTTTACAACCGGTGAACTTATTAGGAACAAACATGCAGGGTATCAGCTTTACATGAGAATGCGGGAGAAAATAATGTATCACGAATATACCACTAGGCACTGACAGGGTGATACGGAATAGTTCAGGTGCAACCAACAACATACCCCCTTCAAGAATAAGTTCTATTAATATCGTTGTGGATTGAGCTTACTACATGCACAGTTATGGCGCCATTTCGGGTAGTGATGATTTGGCTCTTCATATTCTTACAATCGTCTGTAAGATTAATAGGTAAGAATACATGTATTGTGATTTCATTATGCAGTAAGGATTAATTTATTTTGTATAACTAGTGAAGGTGTAGCCCTCAGGCTTATTTCATTCTGATATCGTTATAAAATGATGTGCTAGTCATTACTGTTTGATTCATTTTAGGGATAACTCTCTGAATAAACCTTTTTGTGTATGTCGTCATATTTACATATTCTCTTGTTTTGTGTGACGAGACATTTTATTCAACCAAAAATGATGTTTCCCTTCTGTATCATCATTTTCATGCTTGGTTGCTAGGTCAGATAATCGTTGCCAAGCTTTGCGGTTGGGAAGAGGAAATGTGTCTGGAAAACACTTACATATAATACAATTCCAAAACGAAAATGACTTGAATTAAAAGTTTTACATAGCATATCCTTAAAGAGAATAAATTTGTAAAAAATTCTTACTGAAACCATAATTTCCAGATGGACAATGGACACTTATTTCGTCCCAAAATCAATATGTTTGAACTACAAGTTTATCGTTTATTCAAATATAGAGTACCATATATATACTAAATACTTGCTGCTGTTGGCTATTATGTGCCCGATAAATTACAAATTAATATAAGCCTACATGTATAATAGTTTATCATTGTTAATTAGTACGTTTTTAACAAGGGCATCACATTTCAAATTATATCTTAACAATCTCAGGTAAGTTTATACAAAAGAGTAAACTCCGTGTAATATAAGATGGCAAGCCATGCATACACGAATAGTCTTTGAAAGTTGTCAAATCTCGATTTCTCAATAATTACATTCAAATGCATTTTTTACATACATATTCTTGAGGATCATGGTTTTGATAAGTCGCAAAATATTTCAGGCATTGTGTTCTAACCTAAGGAGAGAAAAGGAAATCGGGTTTTGAATGAGTATTGTGATATGCAAAGCAGGTGCGAGATCGCTCTATTGTAGTGAAAAGTATTGTATCTTTACAATAATTCTGATCCAGCTCCAAAATATTAGCCCCACCTTGACTTGAGCTCATAAATTCATTGTGCTCTATAGCTAGAAAGGCATTGTCTGCTTTTTCTATTGAGGTTTAGTCATGACGTATAGTAACGAACGAATCCGAGCGATTGTAAATAATATCTACATTCATAATCACATTCATTTTCAGGTGCAATGTGATGACAAAAATTTTACATTCCTCCCTGTACCAAGCTACCAATTATTATTTGATAATAAATGGCTCCAAGCATTGCGAAGGCGGATCGAATAATTGTCGTTGTGACGAGTTCCTGCTTTATTGGAATAGATTAGTGAATAAATGAATATCAAATCATTAGCCTAGTTCAATTCATGTTAAAGTAGATATTCAAAGAAAATCACAAATATGGCAATTAATGTATCACTAGAAACTGGGAAGCTTACAGATGGCAATCTTATAAGTTTTATGTCAACTGCGTATCTGGTGATTATAAAAACAACACAAATAAAAGCTCTTCTCAGCATCTGGAATATCCGAGGATTCGCCAGAAATATAGCGATGTTTTGATGTCGTCACACTCGGGATCGATCCTGCTTAAGCAGACGACGTCCTATAATGAATGAACGTAATTGCAATGCAATTATTTATCAAATTATAAAGAGTTTGGTGTATTTAAACATGACCTTATTTCACACCATTATAAAGGGAAAGTGAAACTGATTCTGATAGCTAAAACCGTTTGATTGTAAATACATAGGAGAAGGGTCAATGATCAATGAAATAAACCCCACTTTCAAATTGAAAAGCCCTCCGAATAATAGCAGGATGGTATTCGTTCCCTCTTGAAACGCCGAACATGCCCCGGTGCAAACAGCTGAAAATACAATGGCGTCTTATTTTGTTTACAAGTGACTGATTCCTTTATTTTTTTAACGCTGCATTTTTCATCAAAATAATACCATACACGAAGTTAAGAGTGAGGCAACAGACTAACATTAAGACTGACGCTAGTGAAGGAAGAGAAATAAGTGAAGAGGAGATGACAAAATAGGCTCTGAAAAATGTGTAAGATGTTATGGGACATCGTCTGCTTAGCCAGGACTGGTCCAGGGTGTGTCGTCACATATCTCAGCAGCGTTCGAGGAGCTCTTCAGCTGCTATGTCGGGGGCTGTATTTTACCGTTTTATAATTGATAATAATCATTACTTCAAATGTTTCCAAGCGTTGAATTTGGATAACCTTGTTTAATTTATGCCATCTATGCAATAATAAGTATTAAGCCAATATTTAAAATCATCAACGTTCTACTTTAAAGAAATTTAAAGTGGCATCAATTTATCAAACATTTAATAAACGTTAACTGCAAATGGCTATCAATCTAGTTTTACGACACATTTTCAGGCGGCGATTGTTCCGCGTTCAATACCTTATTTATTTACTTAAAGGACCTATGGAATGCAAGTACATGATGATCTTTGATATTGCGTCTTGTTTTGTACATCACAAAATTAGTACTCTTTCTTTCTGTCACCTTGCTTCACGGACACAGGCTTTGTTCCTGCCCCCTCCCGTAGGTTCCCTCGCCTGTGGGACAAGTTGCGATCTGATGGATCACGGGCGTAGACACGCATAATTATCCATTGTTAGTGGGGGTGATCTATTCATCATCTTTCCACTAACAATAGAAAGCGTGTTCGTATCTACACCACTGTTAAGGATGCATCAGTAGTCTCTTCACTCTCATGTTTTCTTCTCTCTCTTAAGCGAGCCCTTCTTTTTGAATAATTACACCTTCCACATTGATCTCTTCTAACTCTATTTTGACCTATTTTCCCTTTTTTTTTTTTTTTTTTGCTCTACCCTGATTTCAGATATGTACAGATAATTTAGTTATAAGCATGTGTAAAAATATGAATTAATTTGTAATGTATTATTATCTACTAAAAAGCATATGAATTGTCATACTAGTATGCAATTATATTTCACTTGTAGGATTAACCATATATGTGCATACAACCCAAAACAGCAATAGCTTTGTTATTAATTTGTCTGTACAATGATTCTTTTTTTTCCCTTTTTTTTTGTTGTTAAGTCTTCAAATCCACTTCAATCCTGGATATTGTTTTAACCTGCAGCATTATCGTAGTACGCAGTGATTTACATTTCATATTTATTTATAAAATTTGGTATTTATCTAGCCTCCGTACAATATGTTTCCTCCTCTGTGTATCTCTATCATTCCCCATGTATTTTTAATTAAATTTTAAATCATAATTTATACTTGCATTACAATCTTTAATATCAAGTATATTATCTTTTTTTATTGTTGCATGCAAGATGTTTTTAATGAAATTCTGGTAAGATTTAACCTTTTGAACTCGAATTATAAGTCCGATTCCATTTCATTTTGTTTTCTTCAGTTTTTAAATAGTGGATATATGTATCATTCATTTTTTTCCAAGGCCTCAGTCAAACAGTAATTTTCATGATTTGATGACAGGTAGTTTTTTCCAGATCCGATGTAATTTACATTTGGCAAATTTCAATGCTTCACTGTATTTTTCTGACGATCATTATGTTTTCTTTTGTATAATTATATATGTATGTCGTGCAATATACATTATATTTCTCGGAATGGCATGTACGGGTTCATATGCCTACGGGCAATAGGGAAGAATTTCTCTTTTGTGAACCCTGACCCACATGCCATCCTGTCTTATCTTGTTCTATATATCTTTCATCTATTACTCTTTATGCATATCTTATTATTCGACCATAAAAACGAATACAATAATAATAATAAAATAATATATTTAAAAAAAAATTAAAATATATGACATATATTCACAGTGGCCGATCCAGGATTTCATGACCGGGGGCACTCAAAGTTCCAAAGTAGCGACTTGGGTCAGGGGCGAAGGTTTGCCAACTTTTGGAAAAGGTAGACCCGTATTTTTTTGTCTCGCCAGCTTCTCGAAAAGTCGCTCAGTGGGGGGGGGGGGGGACCTTCAAAATTCGCTCAGTGTGGGGGATTATGGGGGTCCAGCTTCCCTCCATAATTCCTTGAAAGAAATAAGCCTTTTGGGGGTGGGGGCACGTGCCCCCTGTGCCCGCCACTGTATTCAGATCAAATGGTTGTAAATTTTGTGATGTACAGAACAATATACCCATCATCAAATATCAACATGTACTTGCATTCCATAAGTCCTTAAACCGAATTCCAAACCGTGCTAACTTCGATTCAAGGCCAAACAAAATACCTTACCGTAGCCCTAAACCTAACCTAAAACCAAATTGTAACCTTAACACTATTTCTTTGACGGAGTTGATGTCGTATGATTAGTTTTTCCTATTCGTTACGCGAGAGTATGGTATGATAACACAGCTTTGATAGGTGTCACACTTTGACGGCAATCTTTTGTCAGACGATTAAACTAAAACTTAGCTGCATGTCTACCTTATTGGCTGTATTTCATTACCAAAGCTATTTGAAAAGGGAATCAGTGGCGTAGATACGAACACAATTTCTATTGTTAGTGGGGGATGATGAATAGATCACCCCCACTAACAATAGATAATTATGCGTGTTTACGCCCGTGAAGGGAATACTGAAGCTTTCAACTTGAATGTAAGCACTGAGGATAAGGGGGCCTCGATCAGTCATTCGGCTTCTGAGCTCACTGTCAAAGCTGCATTTGAAAACTTTGATTTGGTTTTTGACGTAACATTTCTTTAAAAATCCTTTTTCAGTTACAAACAAACCTATTTATTTTCCGTGTGTGTTTGTTTGTTTGTTAGTCTTTAGAAGCATAAATTGGGCTTCAATCTGTCGTTGTACATGTTGTATTTGCTTTTATAACATCATACCATGGAGAAATAAAGAATAGCCCTGCGCCGGAATACCGAAGGGAAAATTTGAGCACGTGTTCTAAATTACTTTTGGCGTAATAATGACAAGGTTATTCAATGGTTGGACGTCGAGTCTAGTCTGTCTCAAATTAATCTCTTAATGCATAGCCACCTATTCTATACCGGTATGTAAACTGCGTCATTGATGCAACCAAACATTTGACATCAAGGACAGAATTTGGCAAATAAATGCCAAGATCCCTTTTTTAGAGAAATGTTTGAATAAATATGCAATCTGTTCCCTCTTTAAATATATGACGTCAAACTTACTTTATGGAATAAAAATCAAGTAAGGATGTCCAATCCGAATTGGGGGGGGGGGGTGTCCCAATAATTGCTGGAAACCACCTAAATCTTGCTCCTTATAATAAGCGTCCCTCATCATTATCTTGATGATTATTTAAACTAAACAGGAATATTTCCCCGCTGTACTTGCTTATTCAGTTCTATTTCGTGGTCTTAACCAATAATGTCGATGGGAGGATGCAAAGTTGCCTTCCCCCCCCCCCCCCCACACACACACACCACAAAAGAAAGAAAGATAAAAATAATAATTTAATATCATCAAAGATACAGGGTAATTAGGGTTAGGGTTACAGTTTGGTTTAGGTTAGTTTTTGATTATGGTTTGGGATAGGCATAATGGTGGTGTGTAGGGTTAATGAAGATAGGAATTTGGTTTAATTAGTGTAGGGTTACTGACCGTGGAGCAATAGTCGATGGAGTATATGTGCCGTACAACTTCTTGATCGTTTCAAATGTAAAGGGGGTATCTCACTGAGCGCCGAATGCTTGCGAATGTACTAAATAGGGGTTTCGTCAGGGTTCGTAAAAGGTTGCAGAAAAGTTCGCACACAGTTTTTCTTGTATTAAAGAAGTTTTGAACATGTTCAAAATTTCTTTGCGAATTCAAATTTTATTTGCGAATTAACTTTTCAGCAAAAAGTTACAAGCGTTTGCAAAACAGTCGTAAGCCTTGTAAACGGTTGTAAGACGTGTCGGCGGCTTTAGTTCTTTTGATTCGCCAATGCTACAGCGACCACGTGATCATGGTTCCTGGTAACCATGTCGCTATGACAGAGGCAAACCCTGATTTTCGCCAACATTCGTCAGAAAAGTTGGCGAATCCAAAAATCGCAACGTTCATAAACATTCGCCGCTAAAGTGAGATACCACCTTAAGATTCATGTCTTCAGCAAATATCATATTATTGTTGGTTTCGTTCTATTCATGACAACAAACAGCTGCAACACCACAATATTTGAATCATACGCAGCGTAAACTTGTGGGGAGCGTTTCATCAAGCGTTTTGTCAGTGATTTTTACTCACAAATTTGCTCTCAGCCAGTCAAAATTTAATGCAAGGATTTCAGTAGCTTATAACAGTTGTCGGTAAAAATCACTGAGAAAACGCTTGATGAAACGCTCCCCAGATTCTTGCTTGTTACCCCCATCCTCCTCGTCAATCCTATACAAATGGATGAAGACATATAGTATATGATAACCTTGTAATTAATCCCAAATATAACTGCAGTTCTGTTGTGTCTTTTTATTTGTTTCCATTGTTCCTGTTCGACTGGGTGTTCCTCATTCTCTGTCAACACACTGCAGAGGCTGTGTAAGTATCCTCAACCCCAGGTTTGTAAAAAAAAACACACGAGAAAAATCTGTCTTTTACGTATAATTATGAGTAAAAATTGGATGAAAATTATTCAAATATATTTATGTTATACAGGCATTATAATAAAAATAAAAATCTCTGATGAGTTGCGTAGGGAGAAATACCGTGTAATACTACACAAGCTACAATGCATATATCTGCTTTTCTGCATCAATTATCATGAATTAATCCCAACCACCTTTGTTAGAACATCCGTATATAATTTGCAAATTACAAATTTCTGGTGCGTTATGAAGCATGGCGCGAATGGTATTCTAGATACACAGTTCGATGTATTTACCCGTGAAATCATGTCCGCCTGGTCGCTTCTTTTCAATATTAATGTACCATGCATAACAATAGGACATGAGTGAGAAAATATATTCGGACAAGATATAGCTCGTACATTATTCCTGGGCCTGTATTTCCAAACTACTTCATTACGAAACGTCTTTTTTAAATACATATTTCAGACAAACATTTAACAGAAAATGTAATCTCTCTAATGCATGCTGTTATTATTGTGGTCCGGCATCGAGGGGCACTGACATGGGTGGGGGGGGGGGGGGGGGTTAAATGCGAGGTAACACGGTTAATTCCATGGAGAGCGTGGGATGGGGTATTACCTTCTTCTTTTCTTGTTTCCTTTTTCTCATTCCTCTCTCTCTCTCTCTCTCTCTCTCTCTCTCTGATATGATGATGATGATGATATTTATTCAGCTTGCTTCCTTTTACAAGTCATATAGAACATTACACTCAATTATTACGCATATTTACAATGCAAACAAAATCATGCATGACAATAATATAATGAAGTGAATTGAAAGAAAGACAAGGAGACCCTGGTAAAAGCAGGCTTGTAAGATGTAGGGTCCCCTCTGCGCCTAAATAATTGGCTGGTACATACATGAGCAACGAAATAAATGTATTTAAAGGGAGTATATACATTAATAACTACTTAAGAATACGTACATTATGAAAAGAATGGGGTATGTAAGAAAAAAACAAAACAAAACAAAACCCCAAAACAAAAGACAAAACGAGCTACATACAAAAAGAGAGAATAGAGTTATACATAACAAGACGGGAGAGAAGAAAGAAAATGTGAGAAATTATAAAAGTAAGAGTACAACACAGTAACAATAGGGAATCATAGGGAACAAAGGAATAATAAGCTGACAATCTGAGAATATTTATATTCTCTTATTTATTTTCTCTCTCTCTCTCTCTCTCTCTTATATAACATAATGGCTTCGCATGCCCCTCATGGCTACACCACTGATGTAAACAAAAATTGTTACACAGGCGGGAAATCAAAATAATCGAATTTAGGATTTAGGATTTTAATATTATGCCTGTATTATAGGCCATTCATTTATTAAAACTCCCTATACTGATGTTGATCACAATCTTTATTCTCAAAACCTAGCTTTGGTAACTCACAAACTCGATATATACATGTATACGAACAGTTATTCGTTAAGAGAGCATGCAGGATTAACCCAATACGTACCATCGACCATGCCGTGGACGGCAAATCCCGCCCAAACATTAAATGTTGAACATTTTGTTTAGGCTCAGAATGGCTTGAAAATTCCTCCTCATACAGAAACTTGTGCCTTCAGTGTAATGTTTATTCCTATGCAATATATCTTTGCGCAGTTTGCTCAAGAAAAAACTCATTGAAAGATAATATTTAGCTCTTGAAAATTTAATTTTGACAATTGCTCAAAATCTGGTGGCATGGTTACTTAGTAACGGGTGCATCGTCCGATACCGGTCAACACAACAGAAATTCTAAAACTACCATTAAAATGCAATTCTTGAATGTTTAAAGTCATCGGTCTTTATGATAAATCCATATTTGGATAAAGACTCTCTGATTTGGGTCAGTGCAGCCATTTGGGATAACTATAGTCTTCCTTTTCAAAAGTTCCTGCCATGTTTCGTATGCGAAGTATTTTGCAGTACCTCATAGCCTCATGAAATATTGGCCAACATCATCGGTCAGTTTTATGCATTATATTTCAAATAAATTTCCATACATTCAAGTCCAGTCTTATATATAGTTCAAAATTTAAAGGTAAGGTAGTAAGATTTGAGTAATTATAATTGATATATTGATAGGCCTAATTGTTAATTTTTGTCTTTTCAAATACAGGGCAGCTGTAAGATTCCAGTTCCTGAAATCGTATGCACCAGTCCAGTCTAGTATAGAAGAATTCACATCGTTAGTATTTTAAAGTCTTAAAACAACAATCTTTCGCGTGAAATTGTTCATGCTGTCATTATTGTTATTATCGCTATCTCATATTCTTGTTCAGAATCTATTACTTTCTCGTTAATTCGGCGCAACACGATGAAAAATATAATTCAAGAGTTGAGAAAAATCAGTAAACCAGTAATAGGAAAAAAATCTTGTACATTTTGTTTAACATTGAAACTCTATAGCAAGAGGAAAAATACACATTGTTCAATGCTTTAAAAAATAGCAGACTCAGTGCATGGCAGGAAATGAAAAGTAAATAAGCTTCTTAAATTTTCCGGGTAAAGTAATCAATCAAATATCATTTTCCCAGCCTTAATTAACTCCTTAACTGTTTCAGCAATACATTTCTGTAAATATCATGCTCATTGAATTTCAAAGAGTCAAATTATTTTCACATTCTAAGCATTCTTACTATTTTCTTTGATTTCAGGCAACTGACTGTAGATGTACGAACAAAGTACCGTTTTACGAGTCAACACATCCGAAGTATTCAAGTAAGTATGATTTATCTGTTCACTCTTTGTAGATTATTAGTGCAGAACGAGCAATACTGATGTTCCTGGCAATCTACGTAGAAATAATTTTGATTTCATTACTGTATCAATATACATGTACTGGGCCTTCTTGCGTAAACAGTTGCGATTAAACACAACTCCAACAATTAAAGTCCCAAAATAATACACGATCCTGGTTTGTTAAAAATCAGGTTGTGTTTATATATATATATATATTTTTTGTAGCACTTAATCGCAACTTTTATGCAAGAGGCCCCTGGACTCTATTTCCATACGAGGCCATCAATGTCAATCACACGGGCCTTCTGACAACTAATTTTGCAAATTTTGAATATATCCATTTTCATTCTTTAAGAATGTAAGAATGCAATATTCATTATTTTTTCGGAGAATTATTTATGTAGAAAGTTTAGAAGGCAATCCAACCATGACAACAAAAGCAGAAATTTCTCTTTTTAAACAGGATAGGTGAAAGTTTTAATATTAGAATAACTGATTGAAGAAAATACTAATATTATATTTGTATTGTTCATTATGTAGATTAAATATCCAAGCGTATATAGATCAGTATAAACATATTAATTCAAAATCTATTAAAATTTCTACACCAGAACCTAATGGATACGATAATTAATGATGAATAATATTTCTTTTGTATTTTTTTCCAGGTTACTCCGTCACCTAGTGATCGCATCCAAGTAAATTTTGATCTCGATATAGATACGAGAAATATGTCGCTAATATCACAAAGGGATAAATTAGAGAATGATGTAAGTAGAAAAAAATTCTGTATGAAGATCCTTATTTTCATAAACCTCCGTCATCGCAAAAAGAGCACAGTTAGTGATATACATCACGAAAACATTTCAGTAATAATTAGTGATAAGAAAATCTGAATTATTTGAAAAATTGTGGAATAGATGAATGCTTCGAACCTGAATCTTATTGTTTGACAAAGAAATTGATTGTAATAAATTTAGAAAATTTATAACGTTTAGGTGTACCTCTGAATTTTTTTATAGAGTAATATAAATATTACCCTTTCCTCATCTAATCGAGAATTAATTCTCGATGATTGGGGAGGGGGTTCAAATTCACCCAAATTATATATTCCTGATTTCCACATCGCTCAAAATTGGAGTCTTTTATCATGAGTATAAAATTATCCAAACGACGCTCATGCGATCTTGATCAAATATTACTGTGACAGAGCTCAGGAATTGCCCCTGTAACAAAAGTTTTGAAAAGAAATTGTTTATCAATCATATCGGTTAATTTTCTCCTTTAATGAATAAAACATAAACATTATTTTGTCAATTTTTTTTTTGGAAGAAGAATAATTTTATAAGGATTTTCTGATGAGTAAGTCATAGAGAATGTGTGGAAAAAGAAGTTTAATTTAATCGAGTTTTATCCAGTATTTTGATTTGTTATATTCACTTTCAGTTATTGGCTCCAAATTACATATTCCTGTTTACGAATTCAACGGGGGCACATGAAGCGTTTTTGGTGGACAGTGATTCTGCATCTGTTACGCCATCCTTCTGGGACGGATGGCATCAGTTTGCTCCAGATATACTATATGCTCTGCTTGTAGGACTTGTTCTTTTCGCTCTGTTCTGTACGGCGGTTTATTGTCTGGTGAGTAATCTCACATCGTTATCATCATCATCGTTATCATCATCATCATCGCCATCATCATCATCATCATCATCATTATCAAGCTCATCAACATCATTATCATTTTCATCATTATCATTATCGTCGTCGTCATCATCATCATCATCACCGTGGTGATCCTTTCATCTCCATCATTGTCACCGTCATTAATACCACCAGCAACATCATGATATCTAAATAACATCAAAACCACATCCATTTTCTTCCACATTCACCCGTTCATCACTCCCATCACCTTCAACACTTACTCAGGTGATATTGTCTCTGCTGTTAGGATTTCTTTGACAGATTATCTCAAGAAGAGAAGAAAATAAATATGAAATGGAAGCATCGCAGGACAAATTATTCACTATCTCTTTTAGATGATTTTTAAAATAACATGCCAATATGTTTATGGGTAGGGGTTTATTTTAAGGCAGCGGTAACATAATGGGTTTTTGTTCCCGTTGTTCGGTTTTGTTTGTTTTTTTCACTGACGGAGAGAGAAAAAAATATTCTACGCAAGTCATGCCTATATTTAGTACGGCGTATAGTTCATTCCGTGAGTATTTACATAATAATACCAATAGTTTGAAAGGACGTGGTATCTTAAAATATGATGTTTAAACAGGCCAAAGAAGTACACTCAAATGATGTGAAACAGAAATAGAAAAAGAAATGTTATTGCTCATTGTTATGCGAAAATAAGTAGTAGACCCTAAGGTAGAATTTTGAAGAAAAAAGGTCACTCCGGGATAACAGTCTCTTCCTGTTTCTTATAGAGTGCAAACTAACCCAAATATGTTTTGAATTAAATGCTTTAGTTGACTATGAAAATCTTTTTTCTATTGTTGACGTAAAAACAGGTCTCCAAACAAAAGAGGTTGAAGAAGAAGTATAGCTCTGACCGAGAAAACGGAATGCCGCCCTCAGTCGGCCATTTGAATGGAATCGACAACGAAGGCTATGTGACAGAAATGACCCAAGTTTACAGAATAAAGGTATTGCCATCCAATAATTTAAGAAAAAAATGTTACTCGGCTTCATTATACCTTTGAAGTTTGTCTAGAAAATAATCCAATTTACTGCTTTATCTGAATACCAAATCTTGATTAATTAGTAAAATAATCTCAAGCTTAAATTTATAAAGTATACTAGTCTGGGGGCCAGTCCCAAAATAGTCATCCAATTTTACTCATAATATTCGACCCCCTAAAGTTACCTATAGACCACCTAAGTCATTGACAAAAAAGCTGTCAGCCTGACCACTGCCATCGGGTTTAGCCCCCAGAGTCCCCACAAAAGGCTCCAAAGTCGGGTCGATTTCATTCAATTCCCCCACGCACCAACTTTGTCGGAAGTAGTATGACTGGACATTACAAAACACACAAAAACTAACAAAACTTTCCGTCGGGATGGGGTGTCAGGTGGCCCCTAGAAATTGGGGTAAATGTTTTCCCTTGAAGTCCAGGGACCAAATTTTGTCAGACCCCCTGAAACAAAAAACACCAAAGTTCCCTTTGTGAATAAAGACATGATCGTTAAAAATCTCAGGCCGAAAATGATAAAGTATACTAGTCCCGAAATATTCATCCCATTTTTACCCATAAGATTTAGATGGTCTGAGTAATTGTAAAGGGTCAAATCTTATGGGTAAGATGGACTATTTCGGAACAGGCTCCTGGCTGATACTTGATTAAAAGGTTATTAATAAGGACAAAGTGGATAACGTTTTTTTCTGTTACTTTTCTTCCTCATTTTCTTCCTTCTCTTCTTGTTTGTCTTCTTCTTCTTCTTTTTCTTCTTCTTCTTTTCTTCTTCTTCTTCTTCTTCTTCTTCTTCTTCTTCTACTTCTACTTCTTCTTTTTCTTCTTCTTCTTCTACTTCTTCTTCTTCTACTTCTTCTTCTTCTTTTTCTTCTACTTCTTCTTCTTCTCTTCTGTTCTTCATCTCCTCGTTCGTCATTGCACTTTTTTCTGTGCCCACTTCTTCATTCACCCAGAACACAGAAGCATCCCCTATTCCTTATCATCCATCGAGAGCGATAGAGACATCGTTCTCTGTAACTGAGCCTTCATCGACGGAATCAACAGAACCTCAATCACCTAATCTACTGCAGCTCCAACCGTCTCCTCCCGTGCATTTCCAGCAACCTGCAGAATTCAAATCAACGACTCTAGATCAGATCCCAAAGTCATCCTCACTAACGCAGTCTCATCAAGGGGATCGACCACCGCAGCGTAAATCAGTCACGACCTCGGAAAGTCCAACATTGAATGACTTCATGCCGCCGCCGTCTCCTTCCCTTGTGCGTAAGATTGTTGAATCTGTGCGTTCAACTCCACGATCTTCTATTTCAAAACAACCTCCTTCTTCATCCTCACCTCGAAGATCTCAACAACTAGATCAAGTACCACTTCGCATCGCTGTCACGCCGTCAGTGAGTCCTACACATTCTGAAATGCCTCCAACGTCGTCGAACTTGACTCAGAAATTGGCGTCATTACAAGGATCTGTTCGATCTAGTATTTTAGGAGTTTCTACGACCACGACACCAGAATCGTCGAGACGGACATCGATCATCGGACCTTCTATCTATGCTAGGCTACTTTATGCAAGTTACGCGGTTCCACCCAAAAGGATATATAATTATATCTGAGTGGAAGAAAATATATGGTCTATACATCTCAATGAAATATAATGTCGAGTGCAGTGACTATATGACATAGAAATAGATTGGATTGTGCTGTCGAGATCATCACGCAACAAACAAAGTGAGAGATCCTCAGTCCAAATCTGATGAACTTATCTCCACCAAGCTGACGTGTCCTTATTAAATTCCCCATGCCAACCATACTGAAGAAGGCTTTCCCCATTATTTTTAGGTGTTACCCTTTAATCTGCTTGACAGTGGCGTAGTACAGAGATGGGGGTACGTACCTTTCACAATCGAATAGCAAGGGGGAGAAGGAAAGTGGTAAAAGAAAAGAAGAGGGGCAAAGGAAATGTGAAATGAAATTGGTAGGACCTCCTACCACACCTTTCCCATAATCAATGGCCTTGCTTATTCTTATTCCATCCTCCTATATAATAAATCCGCCCCCTAAATGATGACATGACCACCTTAATGAATAGAGCAACGCTACGCCACTGCTACTGGAGGAAATTTCAAGACACATCTAGTTTATTTTTTTCGAATGAATTTCAAATGAAAAGGAAGCAATGATCCTAAATTGGAACTTTCTTAATTTTTTTTTACATAGGTCCACAGAACATAAAAGAAATTCTTTTTTTTTTCTTTGAAAAACCCACACTTTAAGATCAAGCCTTCATGGCTCTCAAATTTAAACGAACATTTATTTTAGTTCTTTAAACGAGTTGAGAGCTGTGGGAACATCTTATAATTATCACCTCCGCTATTCAAGAGAAGAAAGCCAACCCCCCCCCCCCCCCCCCCAAAAAAAAAAAAAAAAAAAAAGGTGCAAAAGGAAAAGAGCGAGTGAAGTATTTCTTCCCAATATGAAACTTCCTTGATGATTATGACATATTGTACGCTACATTTATACGTCTAAAACCTACAGAGTAAACGACATAAACAGACAAAAGGCATATTCCTCTTCAACACACTAAAAGAGAAACTAATATTCGTTTTGTTACCATTCTAAAATGTACTTTATACACAACTGAATCATTGTCAGAGAGAGTTTCAAGAATGCTATTTCTAAGCTGTTTAAAAATAAAATATACTCCGTTGATAAAATTGGTGTTAAATCATCATATGAAATATTAACTTAGGTTTGCATCATTTCAACAATATCTAAATAAGGTTCTGACTGTATAGACATTCCATATTGAAAAATAATAATGTCATTGATACTCCCATAGTCATACCGTTTTTAAAGGGAAATCCAACTTTAATGGCAAGTTGCTCTGAAAGAAAGAGGAAAAGTCAGAGAAGCAGATTGGTGAAATTAATTGAATTAATGAAATTCTCGTACCAAGACATGTAACAATATTTTACGCTTGAGTGAGAAAAAGCCAGTGTGAAATGGTGCAAAATCCATGGCTGACAAAAATTTGCATTGGTTCTGACTGGTATAAGTTGATAGCCTTGAAAACGATTGGAAATTTTCTTATTCTAATTATTAAAAGGAAATTTATGAAAGAATAGGCTTTGTTCTATGTATGTCCTGACATATCAAATCCAAACTTTATGGTTGACTGAGAAAGAAGGCTTGAATTAAAAAGTTGCCAAAATTGATATTTCAAGACACCCAATAAAGATGTAAATTGCTCAATGAAGCATAAAAACTGTGATGAGTTAAGTAAATATCTCATCAACAGAGAACTAAATCTGTTTTTTATCAAAATATGAAATTTCAAAGCCTTTACATGATGCTTAATTTTGCTGATACATGACAGAACAAATACAAATTCTTGTCAAGTCTTGTTTTTGCTGGACTTTGCTTACTCGATTGTAAAATAACACCAGATATTTATGTATCATTTAATAGAAGAGACCCTAAGTTATCGACATGTATGAAATTTTGTTTCAAATATTTTGAAATATTCATTTTGGGAGTCTTTTTTCCTCACTGTTAACTTTTTTCTGGAACGTACTATAAATTATGTGAAATATAATGATCCTGCTTGAATTTTACACCGTATCTATAATTCTAGTTTGTATATAGGTGTACATGGAACATGCTTATGTACACATATCATAAAGACATACTTAGACAAAGAGACAGCCAGAGAAACAGAGAGAAAAAACCCCACTATATTGGAAATGTTATGATAGAATGTTTAACTGCATATTTTTGTTTTGTTTTTTCTTTGGCCCCTTTTCTGAACTCTGGTTAACTTAAACTCCAGTCTAATACCCCTTTCAAACCAGTTTACCCGCTTAACTTCACCGCTGAAAACCTTAAAATTTTACGAGCACGAATTCCTGCAGTTACGCGGGGAAGTGCACGAGCACCATTCAGACCGACCTCACTTACCCGGTGAAGTTGCCATTGGTTACGAATTCCACGTTCGCTCGGCCGGAAGTCGGGTCATTCAGGGCGCGCGTGTTTGTGTAATTCGCGCAGGGTTTTAAAAATGAAAGTCGCCGTCGGTTATGGCGTCGACGTCGTGTGCTGCACCGACTGTAAACATTAACGTAAGGAGTATTATGACAAAAGTTAAAAATAAAAAGAATAAAAATCCTCATCATAATCATTGAAATATGATAAGTATTAACATCATATTTCCTGTGCAGTTAATGTTCAGTTTCAGGAGAATAGGAATTATAAATATTATTACAAATAACAGTTACAAACAGCTAAGACGAAGGGCCAGTTATGTTCACACGTAGTACATAGCATCGATGCTATGTTAGCATCAATGCTTTGTAAGTTTCAAAAATATTTCCAGTACGTTCAGACAGGCCGTGATCGACTTGCTTCTATCACCCACTCGTGACTATTCATCGCTCACCCGCTGCCAAAACAATAATTACTGCGCCACACAGAGTGACCCGAGTATAATTGGTATACATGGTCAAACGCGCGGAAGTTTGTGTACAGGGGTCATATGATGCGAAGCTTTTGTTTTGAATATTTCATTTGCCTTCATAAATCAACATAATAACACAATAACAATTCATTTGAAATATCGATAATACAATCAAGTAGCAAATACATGTGTTATAATGCTTAATTTTAAATAAACCTTGTACATGTCAAAATTGACTGAACTCCAATCTTATGCCAAAATAAAACACATGCATGCACATTATATTCTCTGGTAAGCACATGTAAATCAATATCTAAAGACCACATCATACTTTAGCTAAGGTCTGATTCTGAAAGAGCAGATTCTCAGCTTTAAAATGATATATAACTCATTGGACGTTCATAACTCAATGTACAAAGAGAAGAATGCACAGTCCCTCATAATGTTACTTCTTAATAAGGGTTTAAAGTTTGCAGTCTATTGAAGCACTCTGACTTGCAAAGTGTTGTGCTAAGGTGACAAATGGAGGATTAGAACTCAATGAAAATTTCTATGAAGGGATTATCAGATCGTCCTAAAACTTGGCGTACTACATAGACATATCCTGTTTATCATAGTGCACAAGTATCAATGCAAGAACTTACTCCGGGAGATTTATGGGAGATTAAAATGAGACAAGTATTTCGGGTCGTGAAAAAGAAAAGTAATACAACAAAATCCAGAGAAGACACACATAAGTCTGATAAAAAGCTGGCAAAAATACCACTTCTAGATTGTTTGGTGCCTCCACATTTTAGATTAATTAGAAAAAAGTATACTCTTTCAGGAAATACCCAAAACTAAAATTTGACCATGCATGCCAACCAAAAAACATTGATTGATCTCTAACTGAAAATCACACAGTGCGACTTTTGGGTGGTTTTGTGGTGCCTGGTCACATATATAAAAAAGAAAAAGATAAAAAGAAGGAACCCCCCCCAAAAAAAAAACCCTTCCTTACCACACAGTATACACATTACCCTACTATACCCCTATTAAATCACATGAATACATACATTACATTACAGTACCAGATGAAACAGACAGAATGATAATAGAAAAAAAAAGTAGGGAAGAGGGTACATCACATGAATACATACATTGCATTATATTATAGCACCACATGAAACAGATATAATTATAATAGCAGCGAGTGAAGATAGCAGCGATTGCGCTCACACGACAAATAGTCACAAGCGCGGTGGGTGGTCTACCGCAAAGCGTCGATGCTTTGTCGCTGGATCCTGAGATTTACTCCTGCTAAACTCACTGCAAGAATAGTTTGGAAACTCGCTTCTATCTCGTGACTATCTGCGTTCAGACAGCGTTTGGTCTCGACACTATCTGGTCTTCACCAAAATAGCATCGACACCTCGATATCATCGATGCTATCGCTCTACGTGTGAACGTACCTTATATATGTTATGCGGCTGCGAAGGTCGAGCTGGCCTTAGCGCGCGTAATCTCGGTGACAGGGCGGAAGTGACAATTGACCTCAGACGTATTTCACCGGTGAAGTTCTCCGCTTCGGCTTCACGCCAACCACTCGCCCGCTCAAACTCTCTTCACCTGCTTAATTTCTCCACCTCGGTAGGTGGTGAAGTTAAGCGGTGAAGTTAAGTGGTGAAGTTAAGCGGGTGACTTCTCCCATGTCCCTTTCAAACCAAAATTTTCCCCGTGTAACGGGTAACTTAAGCGGGTGAGTGCTTGGTTTGAAAGGGGTATCAGTTAAACCAGAGTTTGACTTAGACCGCACTCCACCCCGTAAATTTCTGTACAAAGTTAAACCACACTTAGACAATAGTCTAAGTTAAACCGGAGTTCAGAATGTGATTTTCTACACTCTGGATTAAAAGGCAGGTTTAGACTGGGTTTAAACCACAATTTAAATTAAACTGGATTTCAGGATACGGGACATTGTGTTTTCAGTCCCGTGACAAAAGTTGATAGGAGAGAGTTAGACAAGAGAGAGAGAGAGAGAAAGGGGAGAGCGGAAGAGAGAGAGAGAGAGAGGGAAGAAAAGAGAGAGAGAAAGAGAGAGAGAGAGAACTGGATAGATAGATGGAGAGACTTCGATAGACAGACAGGAGAAAGAGGAGGGAAAGATAAAGATAGAATCTGAGGAGAGAGAGATACAAAATAATTATCGGCAATCTGAACAGAGTCTCGGCTAGAGAACACCACGGCGAAGTAAAGGGACTGTGAGCAATATGAATAGAAGTTAGTTACGAGAGAGAAATGTTGATATAAAGAAAATAAAGCAAGCATCTTGCCAAAAGAATGGAACTAGTCTCGACTAGCACTTGTGCTAACTTCTAGTTCCAATTAGCAACTATATCTTAGTATAAATAGTGCAACTGTATGACATTCAGTTAAGTGTAATCACGTACTTGATTATTCATTGATCTACAAACATGACTACATATTATTGCAAATCCATTTATATAAATTTCATGTAGAAAAGTACTTTTTTATGTATATGTATTCATGTTAATATCATTACTCTTTATATTAATGATTATACTGTCATTCATGTGATGTGTTGTTAATAAACTCAAACTCAAATGGCTCTAAATGAAAAAAGATAAGACGAAATAAATTATGTAATAAAATTACTGTGACGCCAGAGATGAAGCAAATGATTGTGACGTCTCGCGTTGTAATTTCATCCAATAGGCATGATAGGGAAAGTTCTATCATAGTACTACCAATGCGTATTCACATACGAAACAACGGATGTGTAGTGCGTGCGCATTAAGTACTAAATTCTTTAAAACGGGTTCAAGAATGTAGCCATCCTGATTAGTCAAATAACACCACGTGACCGTGCAAAAAAAAAAGTGATAACATACGGCTAAAAGGCTTTATATTCCACATACAAAGAATCTTGCTGTTAGATTGGTCAAAAGGTAATCACGTGATAAAACGTAGTTTTCCCCATATCAATCGACAGAGAAGAAAAGTTCGTGACCTCGACGGAATAGTACTTATGTGTTTCGCTGATCTCTTCAGTCCGTTACAGAGTCACAATGCGTTATCAATATTTGGGTACGCGCGAAATGAAAGTGCATGACATCTACGAATAGTCAATTGAAAAGTGCGTGACCTCTACGAAGAGTCAAAATGGAAAGTGCGTGACCTTTACGAATAGCTCCATAGGCGTACTGAAATAAGCGCGCATTAGTTGCCCAATCGCGCGCTTAAAATGATAAAACAATTGTGCGCACCCAGGTAGGGGTACGGTTTATGGTGGTTAATGGTGGTTTTAACATCTTTTATGAATTTATTCGGACCTAAATCATAAATGTCTTTCTCGAGAAGTAGAGAATAATTGTCTTTCTCGTACCAGTTAAATGTTTCAGATGCGGAATATAAAGCAAATAATCACCTTTTGATTTCAGGCGATGAGACGTACTATCACTTCCTCGGCGATCTGAATGTATACGCTATCTTTCCTCAGCGGGGTAACCTCGCTAGTCATAAGGACCGCTAGTCATAAGGATCAGTGGCTCATAAGGACCGCTAGTCATAACGTGTAATTTCCTATACCTGTAGGGTCGCTATTCATAAAGCGAAAAGGGGGTCACTATTCATAAACTCATAAGGAGCATTATTCATAAGGATTGCTATTCATAATATGAGAAGAGGGTCGCTATTCATAATCGAATAAAAGGGTCATTACTCATAAGGGCCGGTATTCATAATAAGTCATAAGGGTCGCTATACATAATACAGATACAGGGTCGCTATTCATAATACCAAATCGGGGTCGTTAATCATAAGGGTCGCTATTCATAAAGGTCAATATTCATAAGGGTCGCTATTCATAATCGGAGAAGAGGGTCGCTATTCATAATCAGAGAAGAGGGTCGCTATTCATAATCGGAGAAGAGGGTCGCTATTCATAATCAGAGAAGAGGGTCGCTATTCATAATCAAAGAAGAGGGTCGCTATTCATAATCACAGAAGAGGGTCGCTATTCATAATCGAAGAAGAGGGTCGCTATTCATAATCAGAGAAGGGGGTAGCTATTCATAATCAAAGAAGAGGGTCGCTATTCATAATCACAGAAGAGGGTCGCTATTCATAATCGAAGATGAGGGTAGCTAATCATAATCAAATAAGAGGGTCGCTATATATTCATAATCACGAAAGAGGGGCGCTGTTCATAATCGAAGAATAGGTTAGGGTTAGGATTATTTGTCAAATATTGTAATATGATTTTCATTGTTCAATGAACACTCAAATATGAAAGAACAAAAATAATAATATTGGATGGGATCTAGACACCCCACGGCTGTGTCGAGCCAATATGGGGACGGGCGATGAAACAAATACACCCCTTAAAAACAGGCGAGAGCGAAAAAGCGTGAGGAAGCGGAGGAAGAGAACGATAAAAGCTACGAAATTTGCGTCAGTATTCGCGCTTCCCGTGGGGAGGGGGAAGTAATTCCCCATCCATGCATCCACCCCTGATACATGCAGTGCAGCATTGCGTGGGTGTCGAACTAACTTTCCGCCTAAAAGGAGGTGCTAAATGTACGAGCCTTTATCTTTCTCTCAAATTTGCTACAAAACGTCAGAGGGACCCCCCCCCCCTCTCCATGCACCCACCCCTGTTACATACAGTGCAGTATTGCGACGAGCCATTATCTTTATCTCAGATTTGCTATAAAACGTCAGAGCTTTCGCACTTCGCGCGGGAGGGGGAAAACCATATAGTTACATACAACATACAACTCTATGGGGGAATCTCCCCCTCCCTGCATCCATCCCCCTGGGGAGCACGCAAAGAGTGCTCATCACCAAATTGGCACGCTTCGCGGGCTCACAAACGCCCCATATTGAAAAATCCTGGCTACGCCTGTGTCACCCCTCCCCCCCCCCCCCCCCCCCATCAGTCCGATCACGTTGCGCTATTCTACCCATCTTGTTTCGGTACAAGCACATAGTACTGACAGTTTTCGTCAAAGCAATTCATAAATGGCATAGTCTGTGTGCGGGTGCCGGGGGGGGGGGGGTGCTGTAGTAGGTGTTGCCACCAGGTGTTGTTCTATCATGTCCATAATCCTCAGAGATAGGCGAGATAGCTCAGAAGTCGAACAGTGGCTTTGTAACTGAAGGATGCGTGTTTGAAACCAGGATGCACTCATGTCCTTTGGTAAGGCATTAACCTCAAGTCCCTCGGAGAGGACTTAACCCTAATAGGCCCGGGGCGGATTCCCCCCCCCCCCCCCTCGACGTTTCGCGTAATATGTTCGCATTGCGAAAAGCAGTCACCACGCCGCTTCACTACTTTTTTCTTTCAAGTCTTGCGCAACTTTTGAGACAAAATTTGTGATGTCCGCGCGTGCGGTTCCGGAGCTACCCGACATTTCGTAAGTGCATGTCAGACCCAAAATTGTTCAAAAACGTGATTTCGTGTACAAATCCAATCCAAATTGTGTTTCCAGCTAAAATTCATAAATGTTTCATTATTTTTACTTTTACTGTTTAAAAACAATTAATTTTATGTTGTTTAGGATTAAAATAGTGTCGCCGACAAATTCCATCGAAAAAAAAATAAAAAACATAAGAAAAAAAGGATTTTTACCGGTTTATTTGATCAGAATCTGACAAAGAGTCTCTATACCAAAAATTAGCAGTTTTGGGGCTTTAATTAATTAATTAAAGCAAATTAATTTTATGCATAAATTAGCATAATTAATTAGTTATTACATTTTTCGGAGAAATTGACTATACAGTTTTGTAGATTACGTGGTCGGCGACGTGTGTGCCGATTTTCGTTGCGAATGCGCGGTGGACGGCCGAGATCTTAGGGGGCGGAATCAGCCCCCCACCCCGGCTGTGAGATGGGTCTAAAATAACCCGGCTCTGTTAGGGATAAAGCCGTTGGTCCTGTGGTTGTTTACATACAACCAATATGCTTTACAGTATAAAGAAATGGGAATAAATTTGATAGAATTGAATTAAGATCAAACAAACATAGAAAATACATGATGCACATGCCCTTGTAATGGGGGGGGGGGGGGTGGCCTGTAGGATTGGCTTGTATCATCCCCCCGCAATAATTCACCTTCAATAAATGACATGATCAAATAATATGATCAGGAGGAGGAGGAGGATGACCATGATGATTATTATTCATAGAATCACGATCGATCAACATGGTGATAATTTTTGTCATGATTTTTGTTAAGATTATGATAAGGAAGACCGAAATAAAGATTTCAAAGAATATAATGAAATTAATAAGTTAGTAATTACCATGAAAGAACATGCACTCAAATGCTCTGAGAGGTGATTTTTAACTCGGGGAAATTTGAAAGTCCCAACCGTGGGAGGGCATACTTCATTCCCATCCATGCCCATAAACAGGGGCACA
The DNA here is from genome assembly GCA_025617745.1 of Heliocidaris erythrogramma. NCBI lineage: Eukaryota > Metazoa > Echinodermata > Echinoidea > Camarodonta > Echinometridae > Heliocidaris > Heliocidaris erythrogramma. The sequence continues at coordinate 53,888,737 of CM046855.1, read as the reverse complement.
CTGTAAAAACGGTAGATGCCAATGAATTGTACGTTACTAAAATCACGTATTTTGAAAATATTACTATCCCACTCCAAAATACGAACGAAAACAAATTTTTCGCGGCAATTTCTAAGCCCGTATCCGGACAACTACCCCTACAACTAATCTCCAGGACAAATACCCCCTACGAGAATTCCACCCCCCCCCCTCCTCCCCGCCCAACTTTCCCCTCATCTCACCCCAAATGGACGATTGCTGGAACTTGAGATAAAGGCTAAGGATTAGGTCTTCACAGGAGTTGAGAAACGGGAGGATCTGGATGATTCAGTGATTCATTTATTGCCATGCAACAAGGATACAAATTGTGTTACAATCTGATTTCCCAATTTCAAGCATAAAAAATTGCACGTGATGGATAAGAATGAATACAAAAAAAATATATTAATGCACATGTATCAAAAATATATTAACACATTGAGAAGTGGTACACCTGTATATCCCAGTCAGTTATATCGGGAGGAGAGACCTAAGGGTTACAGTGATTCAGTTCGCTTTTCCCCTCCCAGGCACAGGTGACGCCGAATACTTAATAATAACAATAATTATTCCATGATAAATCTACGTAAACAGTATACAAAAGGAAATAAGAGTACAAGCAAGAGGTCCATGTCTTGCAGAAAACCATGCAGAAACAAAGAAACAAGAAGCTGGAAAAGGAAGGAAAGAGGAAGAGAGACAGAGAGAGAGAGGAGGAAAAAGAAAAAAGAAAGAACGAAAAGGGTACATAAATAGACAACCAGTACTTCCCCTAACTCTGAAATAGGTGTGGCAATGACACTCCAATATTCAAAACAAAGCACATGTCTGCGTGTATGTGGGTGTGTGGATGGGGGGGGGGGGGGTCCTCTCCTCCCACGTAGATGTATGGATTAGACATCGTTTTTTAATTATTAAGGCACTGGCAAAGCGCCTTTCAAAGTGTGGGGAGTATTGATAAATATAGCTCACTTTTTTAGAAAATAGGGATATATTTGACAAAAACCGGAAATGCATTGTATAGAGCTTTCTTAAATACAATACCGTTGGGCCTTGGGTTGTCCTTCCTCCATATCCCTTTCTTATTTGATTTAAATGACAACCCTCTTCTTTGATTATGAATAGCAACCCTCTTCTCCGATTATGAATAGCGACCCTCTTTTGTGACTATGAATAGCGACCCTCTTCTCCGATTATGAATAGCCAACCTCTTATGTGATTATGAATAGCGACCCTCTTTTGTGATTATGAATAGCGACCCTCTTATCCGATTATGAATAGCGACCCTCTTCTCCGATTATGAATAGCGACCCTCTTCTTCGATTATGAATAGCGACCCTTATGAATATTGACCTTTATGAATAGCGACCTTTATGAATAGGGACCCTATTTTCGTATTATGAATAGGGACCCTTATGATTAACGACCCTGATTTGGTATTATGAATAGCGACCCTCTTTCCATATTATGAATAGCGATCCTTATGTCTTATTATGAATGGCGGTCCTTATGAATAATTACCCTTATGAATAGCAACCCTTATGTCTTATTATGAATAGCGGTCCTTATGAATAATTTTTTTTTATGAATAGCGGTCCTTATGACTAGCGAGCAGACCCCTCCTCAGCTTCGCTTCGGAAAGATAGCTACATCCAAATCGCCTCGGAAGTGATAGTTTGTCCCATCACCTTCACCAACGGTAATTATTTGCTTACTAAACCACGGATGAGCTACGCATACGCGTAGCTCTGGTGCGTGCAAACTTAAAACGCAATGAAATCGCGTAGTTTAATTGTCAATTTAGCGCAGGGATTACATGCGCGCACTGAAACGCGCATGACTTTTGTTGGCTGCGCTTCTCTGATGTCATCCAGGAAAGCAAATGGCAGCCTCCATGACTGTGCGACTCTTGGTGTTTTTATGTGGTTCGTAACCATTTTTATAGACTTCATAATCAAATTGCCGACCCGTTTTATAAAACTATTAATACATGGTTGTGAGTTCGTGCGTTAGTGCGATCTGGCAACACGCAGGTTTTTATCGTGGTACACCACGATAAAAACCTTTGTGTTGCCAGATCGCACCAACGCACTCCCAACCATGTATTAATAGTATATTTTAGCCAATGAGGAACCCGGTACTAAGATCCTACCTACAGTACTTGCGCAAGTTTCGTTTTTACATTAGTAACGCATGATATCATTGCCACCAGATATCATTATTGGTGTGAAAAAATGCATTTTATGTCAAAATGCATGGGGAAAAAAGTTGCACTTAAGGTTATATGAAGCATATTGTGTACATTTCCTATGCAAGTTAGCAAATGACCTTTTTAAATTGTTATGTAATTCTCAGGAATTTCTTCAGGTACAATATACTTCCCTATTAAAATGTATGCTCATGAAAAGAAAGAGATAGAGAAATATGCAAAGTTGCACTTTAGTGATTTGCATTGACTTTTACACAAATAATCAAACAATCACTCATGATTCTGAACTTTTAAGCATGGTTTATTGCATATTTCTCTATCTCTTTCTTTTCATGAGCATACAGTTTAATAGGGAAGCATACTGTACCTGAAGAAATTCCTCAGAATTACATAACAATTTAAAAAGGTCATTTGCTAACTTGCATAGGAAATGTACGCAATATGCTTCATATAACCTTAAGTGCAACTTTTTTCCCATGCATTTTGACATAAAATGCATTTTTTCACACCAATAATGATATCTGGTGGCAATAATATGCCATTCATGTTATGAGTAATAAAATTTCCTATCCATTCCCGTTTGAATCATGAAAATCGGTAAAATACTTTTTGAGATATATCCAAAAATGCGAGGGGGGAACTTACTTTTTTGGTTGAGTGTATAGCAAAAGAAATGAAGGGATAAAAACAATATAACAAAAGCAAAGTGCATTAAAACAATAATTGAAAATTCACTAAACATATTAACTGATTAATCAATTTATTCACTAGATAATCAGTTAAGCACATGTAATTAATTCATGCCATGCTCCATCAGGTCACCTTTTTATCCTCTTTTTTGTACTCCCCCACCCCCCCCCCCCGAAAAATAATAAATAAATAAAAAAATAACATACAAAATAATGACAATTATACCACATGGTGATTAGACAAAATTAGTGTTGACTAAATGATTATAGACCAACTGAGGTTAGACTAACTGGCAAATGGACCAAATGATGCGTAGACCACATGGGGATTAGACCAACTGGGTTTAGACCATTTGTTGATTAGACGAAATGGCAATTAGACCAATTGATAATGGGCCAAATGGTTATTAGATCAAATGGTTTTAGACCAAATGGCCATTAGACGAATTGACTATAGACCAAATGGTAATTAGACGAAGTGAAAATTAGACCAAATGGTAAATGGACGAAATGATGATTAGACCAATTGGTTATTAGAAAAAAACTGATATTAAATGGAATGATGTTAGACAAATTGGCTATTAGACCAATTGGCTGTAGACCAAGTGGCAATAAACCTATATAACTATGACAGGCTAAAGTTTGTCTGTAGTATTAGACCAAGTGAACATTAGACCAAACTGTTATTAGACGAACTGAAAATTGGACCAAACGATGATTAGCAAAAATGGTAATTAGACGAAATGATGATTAGACCAATTGGTTATTAGAAAAAAACTGATATTAAATGGAATGATGTTAGACAAATTGGCTATTAGACCAATTGGCTGTAGACCAAGTGGCAATAAACCTATATAACTATGACAGGCTAAAGTTTGTCTGTAGTATTAGACCAATGGATATTAGACCAAGTGAACATTAGACCAAACTGTTATTAGACGAACTGAAAATTGGACCAAACGATGATTAGCAAAAATGGTTATTAGCCGAAATAGATTTGACCAAGTGAACATTAGACGAACTGATTATTAGACCAAGTGATGTTTAGACTAAATGGGTTTAGACCACATGGGTATTAAACCAAATAGGTTTAGACGAATTGACTATAGACGAAGTGGTGATTAGACGAATTGGTGATGGACGAATAGATCGAATGATGTTGGACCAACTGGCATTAGACCAAGTGGCAATTTACCATAATAACTTACATTGGTGCATTATTTGCAAGCAATGAGTTTTTACATTTGCGGTCGACATGTTATGACATTTGTGGTAAAAATGGAAATTTTTACATTTGTAGGCGAAATGTTTTTACATTTGTGGTTGAACAGATTTTTACATTTGTGGGCGATTTTTATTACATTTGTGGTTATTTTTACACTTGTGGGTGACATGTTATGACATTTGTGGTTATTTTGACATTTGCAGGTGCAATGTTTTTACATTTGTGGTAATTTTTACATTTGTGGTTGATTTTTACATTTGTGGGCTCTACACCCCCCCCCCCCTCTTTTTTCTTCTATACAATCAAGCTCAGCGGCTAATGAATATTTTCTCTTTTTATGTTCTTGTTTTGTATGTGTGTATATGTGGGTGTGTGTGTGTGTGTGTGTGTGCCCATCCATGTATTTGTATTGTTTATTTTTGTTTTCTGTAGAACCAGCTATTGGAATACTTTTCGGAAAAGGCCGTGATTTTATTGTTTTCAAATTTGGGTTTGGTTTATTAGTATACAGTAAAAAATTTCATATTTGGTGAAATTATATGTATTTGAAAGAGTTCAAAGTAAAACTAAAACAAGTTTACACTATCCCCAAAACAAATGCAAGAAAATTGAAAGACGTGGACTTATTATGCTTATGTGCAATATGTTAACAATCTCAACAGAAATTAATAATTATGTATGCACGTTTGTATTTATGCATTTATCATCAATGAATGCTGATCATTCTTCTCTTTTCGATTCTTCATTCTTCCCTATTATTTTCTCCTCTGTCCCTTCCTCTCCTTCTTTCTGTTTAACTTGCGTAACGCAACAATTAGGTTCTTGATTCCCTTGTGTCACTTTCTCTCCTTATTTTTCTTTAGCTTGTTTAACTGCGAATTACATTTTTGATACATTAAGCGTACACGGCCAATCTATATACATGTAACATCAGGCCACGTGATTTTATAGTTTTGTTTCCAATGATATTTTCTTTCTTGAATTTGTATTTTACAGTCAGTTTTTATATATATCTGAGACAGTTGAATATTTGACAATAATTTAGAGTCACTATCTATATTCAAAATTGATACATTGATATACGGGGTTTTGGTAGATGCTCCTGTCTCAATTTAAATTTTTTGCAGCAAAACTTTTCAATTTTATATACAAATATAGTTGGGGAGAGTAAGAGTTTTCATTATCAATCATATTTTTGCAGAGATTAGGCCTATGAGTTATTGAATCAATAACCCAATTGCTATTCGGACATTCGCATAATAAACAAGAGTCGTTGACATTGTAAATATGTTATTTTAGTTATGTTAAATGGTGTTGTATTATGATTCAGTTTTTATATGAAATGTTGATTTTGCTATCTTTGTATTTCTTTTGTGAAATAAACAGTATCAGCTTCGGGCTGCATGTTTTGTTGTTTTTTGATAAACCATTTCAATTCAATTCAATTTAATTCAATTCAATTATTGCTTTTCAAGGAGGTTCGCAGGAGGCTAGAGGATCTGCTTCCATGAGGCAGCCCAATATTGCAAATTTCATGTATTCCAAAACACCCCTCGTGTTTGGATATCACGAATCTTGTCCCTTAAATTTCTAGATTCGAGAAAGTATAATATAAATAAGAGTGCACACGCTGAAAAGAAACCCAACAGGCATACGCAATTTGATGGTGGGAGAACATTCCGGATATACCCACCCAGTGTTGTAGCTGTAGCCACCCCCCACAACAAAACCCCCCAAAAAGGAGAAAAGGAGAAGAAAGGGAGGGTACAGTTTAAGTAAAAAAGTTTAATTCATATTTCATCCACACTAGGACAGGTGCCCCCCCCCCCCCGGTAATGCCTGTCCCCCTCAATATCTGGACCGACAGACGCCACTGCCCAAACCCCCTTTCAAAAATAAATTTGGGTACTTATTCTAATCTGTTGATATAAATATCAGAAAATTCAAACAAATTCGGAAGCACCTTTAATTTAAGTAATTTATCATCCGATAACATATATCGCTTCCTTTCATGCATTTTACTAATCCAGTCAACTATAGCCTATCAACAAAATAGATATTACGTGATACTAATCATCGGTCATGCATTTTATCAATCCAATTAACTATAGCCTAATCAACAAAATAGATATTACCTGATGCTAATCATCGTAATGAAAGCCACCCGTTTGGAACTTATGCTACAAGTGATTTAGGAAATGATTAGCCCTGTACTCATGTACTTCTAAGATATAGGAATTAATGTTCATTATACCCGATGCGAACAATAGTAATAGTTTTGAAGGTTGTATAACACACGTTCCGGTGACAATAATTTGCACAGCGGTCCCTTTCTTACTCTCTCTCTCTCTCTCTCTCTCTCACCAATAATTCCTAACTTTATCCACAGAAACTTTGCTGCCTTTCTCATATGATATATCTCAATTTAGTTTGAATGATCGACACCTCGATAGCATCGATGCTATCGAGGTGTCGATGCTATTTTGGTGAAGACCAAACGCTGTCTGAACGCAGATAGTCACGAGATAGAGTTTCCAAAGAGTTTCCAAACTATTCTTGCAGCGAGTTTTAGCAGGAGTAAATCTCAGGATTCAGCGACATAGCATCGACGCTTTGCGGTAGACCACCCACCGCGCTTGTGACTATTTGTAATGTGAGCGCAATCGCTGCTATCTTCACTCGCTGCTATTGTAATTCTGTCTGTTTCATGTGGTGCTATAATATAATGCAATGTATGTATTCATGTGATGTACCCTCTTCCCTACTTTTTTCTATTATCATTCTGTCTGTTTCATCTGGTATTGTAATGTAATGCGATGTATATAGGGGTAAGTAGGCTAATGTGTATACTGTGTGGTAAGGAAGGGGGTTGTTTTGTTGTTTGTTTGTTTTTTGGGGTGTTCCTTCTTTTTATTTTTTTATTTTTTACATATTATGACCAGGCACCACAAAACCACCCAAAAGTCGCACTTTGTAATTTTCAGTTAGAGCTCAATCAATGTGTTTTGGTTTGCATGCATGGTCAAATTTTATTTTTGGGTATTTCCTGAAAGAGTATACTTTTTGCTAAGTAATCCAAAATGTGGAGGCACCAAACAATCTAGAAGTGGTATTTTTGACAGCTTTTTATCAGACTTATGTATGTCTTCTCTGGATTTTGTTCAATTACTTTTCTTTTTCACGACCCTGAATACTTGTCTCATTTTAATCTCCCATAAATCTCCCGGAGTAAGTTTTTGCATTGATACTTGTGCACTATGATAAACAGGATATGTCTATGTAGTACGCCAAGTTTTAGGACAATCTGATAATCCCTTCATAGAAATTTTCATTGAGTTCTAATCCTCCATTTGTCACCTTAGCACAACACTTTGCAAGTCAGAGTGCTTCAATAGACTGCAAACTTTAAACCCTTATTAAGAAGTAACATTATGAGGGACTGTGCATTCTTCTTTGTACATTGAGTTATGAACATCCAATGAGTTATATATCATTTTAAAGCTGAGAATATTGATTGATTGATTTTATTCGTCAGGTAGATTGCAATACAAACACATCGAGGTATATGACAGGATAGCCCATGAAAGCCGAAATGGCTTATTTCCAATGGGGTCCTTACCTAAATAACTGCTTAAAAATACACATTAGAAAACACATTAGTACGGCTACAAGACTATCGTACAAGTACGACAAGTAATAAGAATGTACTAAAGTAGCCAAATAAAACATAACATTTTTATAAAGTAGGCGAAGATTACATAAATGTGAAAACAAGACTTACTCAACGGAAAAAAACTATATACAGAAAATCATAATGAAACTATCGATAATAAACGTTGCTTACATAAGTCATATAATATAGGAAAAATCTGTTCTTTCAGAATCAGACCTTAACTAAAGTATGATGTGGTCTTTAGATATTAATTTACATGTGCTTACCAGAGAATATAGTGTGCATGCATGTGTTTTATTTTGGCATAAGATTGGAGTTCAGTCAATTTTGACATGTACAAGGTTTATTTAAAATTAAGTATATTAACACATGTATTTGCTACTTGATTGTATTATCGATATTACAAATGAATTGTTATTGTGTTATTATGTTGATTTATGAAGACAAATAAAATATTATTCAAAACAAAAGTTTCGCATCATATGACACCTGTACACAAACTTCCGCGCGTTTGACCATGCATACCAATTATACTCGGGTCACTCTGTGTGGCGCAGTAATTATTGTTTTGACAGCGGGTGAGCGATGAATAGTCACGAGTGGGTGATAGAAGCAAGTCGATCACGGCCTGTCTGAACATACTGGAAATATTTTTGAAACTTACATAGCATCGATGCTATGTACTACGTGTACGTGTGAACATAACTATTGTGTATCTTTTTCTCTTTTTTTGTAATTTTAAATTTTAGTTTCACGTACATGTTTACCTCACTTCATTATTTTGTTTTCTGTGTGAACCAACCAGTGTGGAGAGCCTCTCGACAGAATTTTAAATTTCTTTTAGGTGATCCCCTGGCATTGGGTAGTACTAAATCATGTAAATCTTTATACTGTGATTCTGTTCTATTATCTTTGTGATGTTCTCTATGTACATATCTTTGTTATCATCTTGCATGGAAATAAAATAAAATAAATGAATAAATAAATAAATGAATAAATATATAAAGAACAAACACTATACCCAACCCTAACCTGACCCCCCAAAACCAACTGCAACCCACACCATAACCCTATGGCCCGTGTTCACAAAGGAGGTTTAAACCACGGGTAAGGATTAAACCTCCCTAAGCGTACTAAAATAAGCGGAAATAAGCGCACTTTACCCATGCGCGTGCTCAAAGAAAATATATGATTGGATCGGATTCCATGCGCACTTACGCTTAAAACATCCAGGAGGGGGTTTAAACCATGGTTTAAACCAAACCTCCTTTGTAAATACGGGCCTCTGCCTTTGACAAAATAAATAATAATTGTCTCCGGAGCAAAATGTCGGAGCGCCGTTTTGAATTATTACGCCTAATCACCTCCAGTCCCTGTCGACGAAAGCATCCGGACAGAACTCCCCCTATTAAAAGTGATTAATTAACCCATATACCTTGAGAAAATGGTTATTGTTTACCATTGGCTTACTCACGAGTAATATAATTACGTAAAGCTAAAATTATTTGTTACCTTGTCCTGTACCAGTCGCTATTAAAATTTAAAAACCTTAATTTGCTTGTTAACGTCCATCAAAGGAGCGACTATTAATTATTATTATCAATGCCGATCTTCGTTAATTTCAATGCAGACTAGATGCAGCCTACTTTCTTCACATGCACGTATCGTTAGAAGTGTGAGCTCATTTTCATGAACGTTTGTAGATATTGAAGACTGTTGAAGATTTTTATCTAGCTACGAAAATAACGAATCAGAATTTTCACAGATCATATACTCTATTGTAAAGCATCTTTTACTAGAAAAAACACGAAAAACTAATTAGACCTGATGTACATGAGGTGGATCGTGTAGTTTTGGAGATCTTTATCAGTTAATTTCGAGCAAATGAAATACATCTAATTATCAAAGTTTTTAATAGATGGATACATTAGAGGAGAGAGGGAGCAAACTAAAAATATCTCTCCCTTCTTCCTCCACTCAGTGGCGTATCGAGGGGACATGGTGGCACGTGCCCCGGGTGGCACTTGGAGGGGCTCAAAAACGCGAGAGAAAGAAAAAAGGGGGAAATTAAGAAAAATTATTATCCTTATTATTATCCGGATTACGCGCACCCAAATCCTCAGAGTAAATGCACTAGAGATTATCTTTTTAGGGTTTGAAATGTGAAAATTTTCCAAAGCTCGGTCGTTGGTTCCCTCGCATAATCAAAGTTTCTTTCAGGATCTCGTAATTTCACGCCCCAGTATATACTATATGCACGGTTTCATCTGACTCCTGCTAAATATTGCGCCCCCAATATAGGATAAAGTGTATAAAATAGCATTTGCAAAGGTTCAACTTTTGAAAGAAATCTCAACTTTAGGTCACCTTGCTGAATCGACTATTTCTCAATTAAAGGTTTTCGTTAGTTTTGCTCCCGATTGTAGTAGTGAGTGAGTGAATAGAAAACCGTTTATCAATGTACAAAATTCAAGCTTCTCTGCCGCTCGTTGCGGTAGCAAATTGCAAAATTCCTGGGTAAAATGCACAAGAAATTGCGGTTTTTAGGAAAAATTGGCCGCTCGGTCGCATTGCCCCCTCGCTTGAACCACAACGTAGATAAATTGGGGCACTGGGAGGGGGGGGGGGGCGTGACTTCATTGCCCCGGACGCCATAATCCCTAGATACGCCACTGCCTAAACTCTTCCTCCCCTCTTCCTCCGCTCTTCTACCCCTCATCCTCCCCTCTTCTTCCCCTCTTCCTCCCTTATTCCACCCTTTTGTACCCCTCTTCCTCCCCTCTTCCAGCCCTCTTCTTCCCCTTTTCTTCCCCTTATCCTCCCCTCGTCCTCTCCCCTCTTCGCCCTTTCTTCCCTGTTTCTACCCTCTTCCTCCCCTCGTCCTCCCCTAGTCTGTCCCTCTTCCCTTCTTCCTCCCCTAGTCCTTCCCTCTTCCTCCCCTCTTCAACCCCTCTTCTTCCCCTCTTCTTCCACTCTTCTTCCCCTCTTCTTCCCGTCGTCCTCTCCCCTCTTTCTCCCCCTTTCACCCCTCGTCCTCTCATCGTCCTCCCCTCGTATTTCCCGCTTCTTCCCCAGTCCTCTTCCTCCCCTTATCCTCCCATTATCCTCCCATCGTCCTCTCCCCTCTTACTCTCCTCTTTTTTCCCTCTTCCTTCCCTCGTCCTTCACTCTTCCTCCCCTTATCCTCCCCTCGTCTTCTCCTCTCTTCCTCCCCCTTTCTCCCCTCGTCCTCTCATCGTCCTCCCCTCGTATTTCCCTCTTCTTCCCCTCGTCCTCTCCTCTTCATCCCCTTATTCTCACATCGTTCTCCCATCGTCTCCAGGGTCTGTGCTCGCAGACTACGGGTGTGTTGGGGGTGGGGGGGGGGGGGGGTGTCACCGGTCTTATCTATAATGCTCCCAGATAGTGGGTGGTCGTGGGAGGGGATCATGACGTCTTTTTTCACATTCATTTCACCACCCCCCCCCCCCCCTTGTCTCGTTCTCGTTTGGTTATTTTTTGTTATATTTTGTTTCCGCCTTCACAGATATGACACCGCTTTACGCTATCATCGTAAAACCACTTCCGAAATAATAAAAAAGCACACCAAAGCATTGATAGCAATGGTGCACTCCAAAAGATGTTGAGTAAAATTGTCCCCTCGTGTAGTCTACTTTTTATCCAATATTGGGTCAAGTTTTACCCAGCTCTTTAGAGTGTGTATACGCACATACTATCTATTCATAATACTGGGGAGATGAATAGATCACCTTATGCCTGTCTATAAACGCCAAGGATCGATACAAACAAATAATTGAATTTTCTACTCACTTTCTTTTCCCGTATCAAGTGTCTATCATTACGCCAGAATTATTCATGTTAGTTGAATATTTCATACAATTCACATTCACGTCTACTTAAAGAGAAGTGGGTTAATGGGTTTGGATGTCAAATTGTGCCAAGTGAGCATGAATTTGTAAAAGCTGTAATTGGAATCGATAAATTGGTAAAAAAATTACATTCATATATTGCAAATACATGTATCTATAAACAGTCTTTTAAAAAACTAATTATGGGGCTTTTAACACACCCTATTTCACTCCTAAAGTGGCCTTCAATGTTTTGACTTTTCGTAATAATGAGTTACCCGCTGACAAACATTCATCGTGTTTAATGAAACGATCATACTGACAGCATTTTCCCACTCAACCTTTACTCTGATACATTAGCAAATTATAGGTCAACCATTATGCGTGTTAATGAAACCTTTCAAACAGAGAAGGACAAGACAACTCCCAAAACCCATAACGATATTTTGATAACTTATGTCATTCAAAAAGGTTATGTTTCCAAGTTGATAACTTGCAGAGTGGTTACTTTTGACTACTTTTGTTCGATAATAACATTTAGTCAACTAATCTTAGTCTTATAGACCAAACTATCGAATCTCACAGTTTCCCATAATTATCACTGAAATTCAAACAAAAGAAGTGACTTATCATTACCTAATTCTTCTTAGTTACGTAATTAAATTTTGTTCAAAGGAATCATAACAACTGGATATGTCGTATATAGAAATAAAGGGGCACATGCAGTTTATTTTTTGGGTGGCCAATCCCAAGCACGCGTTAAGGTTTTGCGGGGCCACTTGTGTTTTTGAAAAGTCCTGAAGTATGCATAACACGATAAAAACTACTTTCGAAAAATAAACTCAAGACAATTTCAATTGTCCTGTCTGTCACCTTTAGAAATGTGCGAACATTACAATCGCATATTACATAATCCCAACCTGATTTATATGGGCAATACAATAGGCCTTTGAAATTGAGTTTATTTTTCGAAAGTAGTTTTTATCGTGTTGCATGTATTTCTTTGATGACATATCTATTTTCTCTATTTTTTAAATCATGGATCATCAACTGTCAGGTACTCTCCCGATATCTAAAAAAGGATAGAAAATACAATCATCCAGATTAAATTTCATAAATTAACATTAACACGTTGAATCCCCCCCCCCCCCCCCACAAACACACAAAATAATATGCTGGCAGCTTCTATATTGATAAAAATCATTTCACTCTTGCCTGATCTACATGTGATTGTGCCACCGTTGAAATTACCATCCAATTTGATGATATTGACATATTTCAATAATTATTTTAAATGTATAAAACATGTCTCCCAAGTCCAATCCATTAGTGAATTCAATATTAATCAATCCAAACCAAAAAACACTTTCCAATTTTTCCGTGCTCATTTCCATCGGGCACTTCCAACGGGCAATATATCGGAAGAATATGGTTTCCTTGGTGATGTATTCGTTAATTTTCTTATTGATTATGAGTTTGATACCAAGGTATGATGTACAGTATTTGACCAAAAATGAAACAGATAAAATCGTCATAATCGGACTATAAATCGTCGATGGAATATAGCATTGGGATTGAGGTTCAAAACATGATTAACTACAGTATTTAAAATGTGAATGTTTGTCACTGTCGATTATAATATTTCAGGATTACAAGCAGAGTTGGTAAACTCAAAGTTGTTTGCAGATCGTGATCAAGTTTTTCCATACTCCCATTAAGTCAATTTGTTAAAGTGCATGCGCCATTGAATTATTTATCACAGACTTTCCGTTTCAATGTCTATCAATTTTTCACTGCGTGAAAGGAACATGAAAGCTGACAAACATTTACCCTTTCATAAAGGCAAGACGGAGGAAAATTCAAAATGCAGGTGGTGTATCCAGGTTAGAATGGAGCCAATACTCTACCTGCAGTGTCATGTGGGGGCTTTCCAGCTACATTTTTTCCCCTTTGTAGGGCATTCCGCTCCTTGTCTTTGGATACGCCATGGAATGTAAATGCAGTCTGCAGTCACACGTACAGTTCCTTTCCATTTTTATACTCACTAAGTTTCATCTTGTAAACACCTTTTCAAATGTTTAATTCTCTTGATTTCTACATGATAATAATAATGATAATAATGGTGACTTATACCCGTTTGGAGTGCTTGTTTCCTAAAACTTTTTAAAGGTAATGGAGAGGGCGGGGGGGGGGGGGCTCTGACTATTTTCCATAGAAATTATTTAGAACATCAAGAGAACCAAAGGTTAAACATGAAATAAATTTGAAAAGTAAATTTAAAAAAAAGGAAAATATTGAAAGTTATCTAGATATTTTTGTTGAGCAAGCGCGTTAACAACGAGCATCCACAAAACAAATCCAAAATATAAAAATGAACCATCTTATAACACACAAAAACTAAAAACTACCCAACACAGTATGGAGCGTACCATGCTAGGAATAACAAAACGTGATAGGAAAACTCTACAACGGATTAGGAATCAGACTAAAGTAACAGACATAATGAGAGCAATTAAAGCAAAGAAATGGAGATAGGCTGGCCACCTTGCAAGATCAACTGATAATAGACGGACCAAACGTACCACAGAATGGAGACCACGGCTAGGATCAAGAAATCGGGGAAGGCAAAAACTGAGATGGAGTGATGAACTTACAAAGTTCATTGGCACGAAGTGGATTGCATCATCACAAGACAGGCACCTTTGGCACCAACTTGGGGAGGCCTTCGCCCTGCAGTGGGATGACCATGGCTGATGATGATGATGATGATGATGATGATGATAACACACAAACTGTGTTTGCAGGAAGATCTTCACCGGGTGATTTATTTATTTATTTATTTTATTTTTTATTTTTTATTTATTTATTTATTTTTTATTTTTTTTTTTTTTTTTTTTGGGGGGGGGGGCAGTTTTAGATGTATCTATGCACAGTCGAACACCATTAAGTTTAGATCAAATTTTTAAATAGTACCTTCAAAATAATTTAAGGAATTATCCAAACACAAGTAATACCATGGTATGTTGATTGCTATATTTTTTTTCGTGTTACATGTCAATCTTTTCGTTGATTATTTGACATAAAAATATATCAAATTTTAAAATATTTTGTTCAAATACAATACTTTTGTTTTGCCATTTTTAAATACCTAGGTAAAAGGACAGTCATTTGATGATATTTGGGTGACATAAGTTCAGGTTTTTAGTTTAGATTTAGGGTTAGTTAGGGTTAGATACATGGTTGGGTCTAGGGTTGAAGTAACGAATTCGAATAGTTTTGGGAAGCGGAGCAATAGTCGTCGACACATTTTGTTGCACGTTCAAACATTTATTTAATTTAATTTAATTTATCTGCTTTCCACACCCCAATACAAAAATAATGCAATACGACTAATGATTTTGTGCATATAAATTCTCTAATTTTACCTGCTTCATGTAACCGTAACCGTGGAGAACCTGTTAATTAAGAGGCTTCTTAATTAACAGCTTCTCCTCGGTTACATGGCACAGGGAAAATTGAAGTCTGATCGTGAAATACTTTTTTATTTTATTGTTTGGAAGGATTCATTTCCCAAGTTTTGCATCATTTTCCTTATATTGTTTTACACCTCCGGATTTTTTTTTTCAGGGGGGCATATGTCCCCCCCCCCCCATATTTTCTTGGGGGTAACTGCGCCTCCTTATCGACGCCCCTGGCTTAGAGACATGGTTTATGTATAAGGCGCTACATAAATCCAGAGTATTATAATCATAATTATGCGATTGAATATACTAAGGAATGATGTTGTTCCTTAGTACAATATTTTTGGGGGTTTATTTCAATCAATCAATCTAACAATGTTAAAAAGACAATTTGGAAAGTTTTGAGGAATTGATAATCATGTTAGTTTGCTATTATGGATAGATCCCCTCATTCTGTCTGGAAAACATACATAAAATTAAATTGAACGTGATTATCTACTTATGTAATATTGGTAATACATTCTGTTTATACCAGGGATAGCTGTCAATAATACTAGAAACCCCTTAGCAAGATAAATGATATAGAAAGACGCAGTTTTAACGCCAAGAAGTGTTGATATAACAAACTGACCTTATTTTCCAAAGAGCTTTACCTTTAATGAATAACAGAATATACCTAATGGGTTAAGGCCTGATGCAAGCGAAATTTCATTATGATGATAGTACAAGCGTATCGGTATACTACGGCATCACTGGTAATTAAAAGTAACCTCGTATAGCGCGGGAAGTGACAACGCGTCTATACCCCATCATCCCAGAAGTGAGAGCGTGCTGGTAGCACACGGGTGCATTTCAAAAAAATTATTCATTGAGAGATGACTGTCTCAAAGTCGGCCATTTATTAGAATCAATGTAAATCATTTCAGGCAATTCCTTAGCTTTGACTAGTTGACAATTTACCTATTTTGCAGGTGTGGAGGAGTAGAGAAGAATTCGACAACAAAGTGATGCACTTTATTCACTTTATCTTATCAATAATTTGGAAATACGTTGATCGCAGGATGCATTTTATCTAACTCCTTGTTGGATGATGGAGAAATAAAAATACTAAGTAAAATGTTCTTCACGTTGAAAAAGAAGTGGTTCGTTGCATTACACCTGCTTGAGGTGCTGTTGGGTAAGTTAAAAGAAAGCGATGACTTTCGTTTTGATATTTCTGAAAGTATATTTTTAATTTATTTTATTTTTTGGTTAAATAGTATATTGGATTGGGACTTTCCGTTCAGCAGGAGTGAGCTTATATAATTTATGATAAACAAACATTTGGAGACATGTGACCAAACTGTGTGAGTTATTTAATGTGTTTACCATGGGTGTCGATCGGGGGGTGCATATATCCCCCCCCCCCAAAAAAAAAAAAAAAATGGGAGTGGGGATGGCCTGTAATATCACCCCCCCCCCCCCAACATTTTTGGATAAAATAAATAAGAATTATGTGCATTAAATTAAAACTAATAATTATCTAAAATCATTATGTTTGATGTTGAAACACCATCACATTCTTTAATGATTAGTAGTAAAGAAATAAGAAACGCGATAATTTCAATGCGAAAATATCGAAGAATATTCGTTCGCTCGCATTCTCAAGGGGTTCTGTCCATTGGCGTAGATCCGTGCATTCCTTCTTTTCAATAAAAAACATTTTGGGATGCTCTAAAATGCGAGTTTTATAGACAGATTTTATCAAAAAGTCCCTGGTGTGGGAGGAGGGATACCCCTCCCACACCTCCCCCCCCCCCCCGCACACCGCTCGGTCGCTTCGCTCATTGGCGTACCTAGGGGTGCAGGGGGCCGTGCCCCAGGAGGGAGCGCAAAAACGCAAAGGAGAGAAAGAAAAAAGGGGGAAATTAAGAAAAATCATTATGCGCCCCCAAATCCGCAGAGTAAATGCACGAGAAATCTAGTTTTGAAGGTTTGAAATGCGAAAATTTTCCAAAGCTCGGTCCCTTTGCTCCCTCGCATAATTATTTTCTTTGAAGACTCGTAATTTTGCGCCCCCAGTATATAGTTCTTAAATAGCTTAAATGGTTCAAAATTTGACAAAATAAAGATGATTTGATTTTAATTTAAATTTATTCAGATATTATAAAAACATGTCTCGGTGAAGACAAAAAAGGTTTGACCTACCCATACAAGTCTGTTTCCCGGATATAAACAACAAGTAGATTCAATATCATAAACATATTGCACAAAGTATTATTTAAAAGATGTAAAGTAAAAGATGCAAGTAAAATCACTGTAGTATTGCAGAGTACAAAATTACTTAGTTGAGGTAAAGAATCTGTAAATTAACTATGTGGGTTGAGATGGTTATTTAACGCTTTTTTAAACATGCTAAGAGTTTTCATATGGACTACATACTTCGGAAGTTGGTTCCAATCACTCATGGTTTTAGGATAAAATGAGTTCATATAATAATCTGTTCTTGCGAAGGATACATGCATCTTTAAGTTATGATCGTTTCTTCCAATTCTGTTCGCAGGTGTGCACCCGTTTTTATGTCCTATATCTATTAAATCATTAACAAGCTTATAATAAAGCACAAGTC
This sequence comes from Heliocidaris erythrogramma, assembly GCA_025617745.1. Classification (NCBI taxonomy): domain Eukaryota; kingdom Metazoa; phylum Echinodermata; class Echinoidea; order Camarodonta; family Echinometridae; genus Heliocidaris; species Heliocidaris erythrogramma. The sequence continues at coordinate 53,871,006 of CM046855.1, read as the reverse complement.
GGAGGTACTTTCGTTTATTCTCTAATGTATTCATACTTAACTTATGTAATAAAGTATCATAACTAGTGCTCCAGTCTGTGCACATCATTCTTAAATAGCATTTTTTAATTCGTTCATCCAATTGTGTTTGTGAATTTCTATATGGCTCCCATGCTATACAACAATAATCCAAACTTGATTCATAAAGATTTGTTAAAACAGATTTTGGACAGTCAACAAAGTTCCTCCGTATAATACCAACAAGTCTTCCGAGACATTGTCATGACCTTGCATGCAGATATATTAAAATCGAGAATCCATGTCTTAGACCACCGATTTAAAACTTCCAGATCATTTTGTAAAATTTTACAATCGTCTAAAGTGGAAATACGACGATATAAAATACAATCATCAGCATATAATCTGATGATAGAGGCGATGTTAATATCAAAAATAAAACATAGAAATAACGCTGGAACCAAAATTGTACCTTGAGCAACACCAGATTTAACATTAATCCATGAAGAAAATTCACCATTAATAACAACTCTTTGCGATCTCTTTTGTAAAAAAATAATTATCCAATTTAAATTATTTGATTTCACACCGTATACTTGTAGTTTTGTTCTTAAAAGTTCATGAGACACACTGTCGAATGCCCTAGCAAAATCAACAAAAGCAATATGAACACTTGAACCCGTTTCCAAAATATATGGCCAATCATCCATAACCTCTACTAATTGAGTTTCGCATGATCTGTTTTCACGAAAACCATGTTGGTTATCACATAAAATTTTATTATTGTTAAAATGTTGAAAAAGGCGTTTACAGACTATTCTTTCTAAAATCTTTCATGTAACAGACGTTAAAGATATTGGCCGGTAATTACTAGCGTGTTCTTTGTTGCCTTTTTTAATATGTATGACAAACATTTGCTCTTAGCCAGTCTTCTGGTAAAATGCCGGATGACAAAGACATGTTAAAAATTTTACAAAGTGAAGGCGTTAATTGGTCTGCACCTTCCTTTAACAAACGTGGAGATATTTCATCAGGTCCCTGTGCTTTTGAAACGTCTATACTTTTCAACAATTTTAAAACCTCAGTCTCTGTACATTGAATAACAATAATAATAATAACGTACATTTTATATAGCGCAATAACTATACACATATACTCTACTGCGCTTATCATAAAGGACCAATTGCTTGATAATCAATTGTTACATAGTATTCAGGTTCATTACACAAGTGATATACACTAAAAGGAAACTACTGAAAAGCTTCTACAAACAGGTGGGTTTTTAACTTAGTCTTAAAAGAGCGCACTAACTGGGAATTCCTAATGTTAAAAGGAAGATTATTCCAAATCTTAGGTGCTGCGCAAGAAAAAGCTCGATCTCCCATAGTCACCTTAGTCCTGTAATTTGGCATTTTTAGAAGCAATGTGTCATTTGTACTCCTGAGATTATATGAATGTGGATTTGATTTTAAAGTAAGTAATTCAGAAATGTAATTTGGAGATTGACCATTTAAGGCCTTAAACACAATCAAGAGAATTTTAAAAGCAATACGCTGCCTCACTGGCAACCAATGAAGTGTTTTTAAAAGAGGAGTAATGTGGCAAAATAATATTTTGAGGAGTTACAAACTAGTCTAGCGCAGGCATTCTGTATACGTTGAAGCTTCATTGTATGTGACTCTGGTAAACCAAGAAGTAATCCATTGCAGTAGTCAATCTTACTAATAACATAAGCATGCACTAAAGTTTCTGCACTTTTCTGGTCTAGAATGTGACGGAGATTGTAGAGCATATAGAAAGCTGCTTTACACACTTTGGATATATGTGTCTCCATGTTCAGAGTGGTATCAAACCAAACACCCAAATTTCTTACAGTATTGGATGAATTCACAACTGAATTACCGATTCTTATGCTAGTGACATCAAGTTTTGATATTTGTCGGGATGTTCCAATTATCATAAATTCTGTCTTACTTTCGTTTAGCTTAAGTTTATTTTGAAGCATCCATGAGCGTACATACTTAATTCACGCCTCCAAAACTTCATAATAGGTGCTTTACTGCTATATTCAGGTATTATTGGCTTACGTGATCTTTAAAAGCTTGATAAAATTGTACGTTGAAAGCATCAGCCTTTTGTTGATCTTCTGTTATAACCGTGCCATTCAGCCGCACTCCCGTTAGCCAGATAGCAGTCCCCAAAGTGTAAAGGGATATTTTCTTCTTGCTCCAAACCGTGGCCCCGCGAACTTTGTGAGAATCTTTTTATAGAGCCCCCAAAGTGTTCCTCTTGGTTATTGCCTTCTCGTTTTTGCTTGGAAGGCATTTCACACCTATTGGCTTGCGTCCACTCGGGAGTACTAGCCTCTCTATTCCTTGTTCACATAATGCAGTAAACTGGTGCAAAAAATAAACTCTTGCAGCAAAATGAAGACCATTTTATGTATGAATGAATGGGAAGTGGGGTGAAAAAAAGTAATTCTATGCAACAAAGTTCCCAAGTGTACTAACTTATCTTTGTTTAGAGATACAGAAATTGTAAGGCATCACTTTAATGTAATTTGATTTTGCCTCAGCATTTATTTCTTGTGATTTACCACTTTACCATGCTACGTGTGAACGGGGTTTAAGCTGCTCCGATGTCCGGCTCCTAAGCATACCATGATGGCAGTCATTGTATGAGTCTTGTCTGATCTTGCCGACATATGACCCCTTGGTTGAGCCCGAACCTTTGGCCAGAAAGAACTACAGCACTGATGAAGGAAAATTGTAATATTGAAGTTTTCCCTTTCTATGAGAATCAGCACACTTCTCCTGTATATGTATACTTCTGATATGTTTGTGTATTTCGAAAGAAGTACATAGAATCAACAGTATTACCAATATTTTCAAATGTATGGGAGCTTTCTTTTAGAACCTCTTATTTTTGATGAATTTCTGCCATTTTGTATACAACAATTGTTGCTATATTGGACGAAGCTTAAACAAGCTTTCAGGTTCTTTAACAATTCTAATATTCAATTCAAGAACTTTAATGTCTGATTAAAAATACAGAAAATCATCCTCCACTGGCATAAAAGTTGACAAGAAAATCATAAAAAAGTTACATAAATAAATAAATGATACATAACATATACAAGAGAGAATCAAATCGTAACAGATTATAGAAACCAAGACATATGAAATATTGATTAAAAAATAAAGAAAATAAGCAACACAATAAGTTGAATCTTCATAACCTGAGCGCTGACCATGGAAAAAATTATTAAAAAGTATCACTGTTGCACAAACCATAGACTATGAAAAGTTATAAGTATCACTGTTGATATAAGTGTATACAAAATTTGAATAAATCAGTGTACGCTGTCTTATTGAATGAAACTTGAAAGGTACCTGGATTTTTAAAAACAATTTTAATGAAAGATGCAAATGGAGAAATACAATACATAAATATAAAATGGTGAAAAATAAATTTTTAATGGAATTAATTTCCCTATGTGCATTTGAAAATGCTACCCTATAAAAGGAAATGCTCTCCTCTATGTATTTGTAATTGAATTCTCCTTTCATCTCTGTTTACAAGTCATTGCCATGAGAACTAACAAAGAACAACAATATCAACCTTACAATGTGATGAGTTTAATTTTTCAAAATTATATCACATCTTGAAAGAAAGACATAACAAGAGTACAGCTAAATGGATGTTTAAAATCAAGGAAAATGTTATAAAAAAGTATCCACTTTTGATAACCCCCCTTGTAATACTTACTATCCTTGTTATACTTATACATATTTACACAAACACTTAAATATTTACTGGTTATGTCATGCGTAGTAAGATATTACAGAGAAAACGATTTGTAAAAATGAAAACAGTTGTTTACAATATGAACTGTACAGAGGGTTGTTCATTTCATATTGTAAACAATTTGTTTAAATATTAAACAGGTTGTATAAGTTTTAATCAAACCTTTTAAACAGCGTTTTTAGTGTGTAGAATAATCGGTTTCATTAATGCGTTTATACCTGTGCCATTCTCAATAACTGAATAATTATCACACTTTTTGAAATCTAAAATGATGGTATTTTCCTAATGTAAGTTTTCTTTTAATGAATATGGCATATTATTTGGCATTCCCAGCAATTCAGTCATTTGACAGACAGTGTGAATTAATTTCAACTGTTGCTGTTATGTTGTTATTCAATATCAAAATAAACCATTCAATTCAATTTAATAGTGCCATTGAAATAGACATACATATCAGAGTAACTTTTGGAAATCCTATTTACATAACATATATTGTACGTGATAAAAATAAATCAATATATTTATTTGGGATGTTACGATATAGTAATGAATATAACCCGGAGCAGATGGTACCTGCGAAAACTATCCCAACGAATAACGTGCCCTTCAAGCCTCGGCAGTGGTCGATTTACTAACTTTCCAATCATATGACAATATCACAAATGCCATTATTTGGATCACCATTACATATGCACATGTATCAGCTTATGGTTTGTCATGTTGTGTAGAGTATCACCATGATGTCATAGTACAAGAATTAAGAGGACAATTAAATTGAATTTTTTATTTGTAGATATATCTTCTATATTCATACAATAATTGAATATACAATTATAATAATAATATGTCTTGTTTACCCAGGTTATTTATAATAGGGGGCTACATGAAGTGATTTGCAAGTAATAAAATTTGAGATTTTTCTGTTGCACTATCTGTCGGTGGACGACAGATGACAGACACATTCAGCAAATTTTATACATACCTTTCAAACAAAGGTTGTTCTTGACAACCTGAAAGCTTGCCGGACATAGTAACAAGTAATGTATGCAAACTGGATTCCAAGCACTGGGGCTCATTTATAAAAAGCAGGTTAATGGAATAGGTCGTCACTAGGCGCCCAGCGAATATATATGCATAAATTTGAATACATTACAGAAACGGTATATTGCTCCAGATTACTCCAAGTAGTTTCTTTCCAGAGTAGCCTTTCAGCTAGCAAAATCTTTGGAAAATCTGACTTTTCTTCTGCTTTTCACCACTCTGTAACTAATTTCTCTGAGCTACTCTTTCAACAGCGGGATATATTCATATTTTCCGACAAACGAGTGTAGTAGAACATATCTACTGCATCCACAGTATTAATAATGATGAGGTGACCATTCCGAATTACTTTTCCATATTACTTTGCTATATGGTCGAGTGTAATCCTCGACAGAAACAGAATCCATTTAGTGGCGTGCGGTCAGATTGGTGTCCCAACGAAATAACCAATTGATTGACTTTACCAAGCTTCATGTCATATATTTGTGAATGACACTGGCACAAATCGACCCGCTATTTTCTTTTTTCAAGATTGTTGGCAATTATCGCCCGTGGAAATGAATACATAGTAAGGAGAGAGATGGGAGAATAATTGATTGATTGATTGATTTTATTCGTCAGGTATATTGCAATACAAACATAACTAGGTACCATGACAGGATAGCCCATGAAAGCCGAAATGGCTTATTTCCAATGGGGTCCTTGTGAATGGTGAATTGTGAATGTGGAAAGCTCCTATAGAGTAACGCACCACTATTTATTACTTTTCTTTCCATTCAACCCATGAATAATTTCAGTATGCGTCTTTCCTCAATTGTAAAAGTTTTATCTCAGTACAGAAATATGAGTTTGTGTTTGACATTACCAAAAATCAGGATTTTATAAAAATATCAAATATCAAGTTAAAACTTAACCAAGGAACCATCGGTTTAATGATATATTGCTTGCATATATTCTTTTTTTCTTAATGACAGTAGCTTTCCCAAACTAAATTTGTGATATTGTGTCTTGTCGAAAAGATCAGGAAGGTCTTTTCGAACGGTTGTCATGGTTGTTGTTTGTGCTTTGAATTTCAGTTAGTCAGTCGCGTGTCAATCAAGGAGTTATTTCAACAATATACCTTCAGTATCTTGCCAGTATGAAATAAGGTGTTGTTATGTGTTCTGCAGGCCTTTCGCAAAAACAAAACTCATATTCTGTTAACACATTTTAAAAACATAATTTCTTTATATTATTTAGCGTTTAAAATCTTTTCACGGTACCCGTAGACACTGCTAGAGACTTTTGATATCATAAAAGCCTTGAAAAGCAAAAGTTCACGTGAATTGCACTAAACTTAAGATGACCTGAACAATCTATCAACAGATACTTCTGCATGTTTTAACTTTTTCAGAAAACGTGAACAATGCTCACCTTTAAAACACCTGCAGGTATTCAATATAGGCTTAGCAAAGGAGGGGGAGCTGTTCTCCTCTTAAAAAAATAAAAATAACTGACTCTTTTAATCATTATGAAACATTCATTTCAAAGTAAATTCTAACCAAATTGCATTTAAAACCTCATGAATAAATGAGCATTTTTCAAAAATTGTCATGCACGGTTGCAACGCGACCTCCCAAAACAACATTGTTAAAGGTCCGCTGCAACCCAAATGCAAGTTGATTTCTGTTGATGCGCAGGGATGCATACAACTCATATTTTGTTATTCAAGCATCTAAATATGTTTCATAGATTTTTAAATATTTTTTAAAATCATTTTCTCAAACAGACTTAGCTCCACCCTAAAAAAAAATGATCCAGATCTCATTCCTGCAGTGACAACCTCTGTCAATCATTAGTGAGCTAAAGAGAGACAGTGGTATGTAGCTTTGCCAGAGATGACCATCTGTTCTAATAGACCATACAATGCCTACATAACAGTTACTATGTCAGACATAATGTATCATCACCAGGATAAGAATGGTAATTAGGAGGTATTGTTCGAAAGTATGCAATTCTATTGTGAGCATGTGCTGAGCTGGGGGAAGTTACATTCCACTGTCTATTGTAGAATGTTAGTGTAGCTGACTGATGATTGACAGATGATGTCATTGCAGGAATGAGATCTGAAGCTCTTTTTAGGGTGGAGCTTAGGAGGTTGGAAAAGATATTTTAAAAAAATATTTAAAAATCTATGAAACATATTTAGATGTTTGAATAACAGAAATATTAGTGGTAGACATCCCTGCACATGAACAGCAAAAAACTTGCATTTAATGTAATGTCCTCCATGTAATGTCCTCCATGAGAATGATTGTTATGTAATCAAAAGTTTATGCATCAGTGATCATTACCCGCTGTTGATCTGTGGTAATTGATCATGGAATTATTAGGGTTGGAATATGTGCTGGGTATGGCATGGTTTCTGTCACCATTATTCAGGAACAGAAATTTGATAATTAAGAATCAAACACTGATCCAATTAATCAATCAATAATACACTGATTCAATCAATCAAACAATAAAACGCACTGATTCAATCAATTAATCAATCAATCAATCAATCAAACACTGATTCAATCGATTAATTAATTAATCAATCAATCAAGCAAACACTGATTCAATCAATTAATTAATTAATCAATCAATCAAGCAATCAATCAAACACTAACTTTAAATGGGAACAACATTTTTTAAAGTTTTAAACAATTTGTGTGGAGCCAGGTGGAAATTGGCTTATGTAAATCAAAGATCTTAATGATTGAAACACGAAAGACTATTATGCAACATCTTTGCAAGGACAATTGCTGCTAATGTCACAGATTGTGCTTCAGGCATCATTGGGTACAAATGGGTATTAGTAAACTTTCTTTATGGCAAATGAGTTTTGGAAATGGTAGAGTTTTGGGCAAGGAAAGATGGGATGAGATGGTATGGAATGGAGCAAAATGCCTACGGATGGACCTATGACAATGGAAAACACCTCCCGGAATTGTGACACGTCACACAAACACAACCACCCCACCCCCTACACGAACTACCAGGAGCACCGCTACAGTTACCACAGACATCAACACCAGATAATACGGTACTGTCAAAACAACTTCCATAATCAAATTGTGATTAAAAAGACAATACATGATCACTCATGCATAAGCATTTTGAATTCATAAGCCATGTCATTCACTGCACAAACCCATATCCATCATGATTTATCATAAACTCATCAGACAATCAGCAATTTCAAACAGGATAACTTTTCACTTCACCGAAAGTGGATAACTGCGCAACCTAATTTTCATGTCCTTTACAAAAGTGGGCAATGCTCACTCAAGCATAAAACATTTTCGGACTATTTGGTGTCATATGATAGAAGAGACTTTCAGCTAGCCATAAATATAAAATTTTCCCAAAATGCGATAATTTTTTTTATTTGGGGGCCATTTTAAAAGTGTGTCGGGTTTTTCTTTGGACACTCGGTATATAAAACTGGATATTGACAAACTTGAAATAAGGAGAAATAAGCCAAATGTCATATGCCGTCACTTTGAATACAGTCACTACAGTCACTACTCATACGATCTAAAACAACAATTATATAATTACAAATTATCCAAAATGCAAACCAATTTCATGAAACACAGGTATTTTTATTGTAGCGCTAAATTGTGGAACAGTTTACCAAGTGCGACAAAAAGAATGGGTTGAAATGAATTTAGCAGACAATTGAGCGAGAAGGGCGGTTTTCAATAGTAGACATGACTTACAATCTTGCCGCCATTTCATATTTCAATCTTCCAATCTTTTTATGTGTAATTTTGTACTTGTCTAAGTTTTGTAATCATTTTGAGTGGGTTAATGGATTTATAGTTCACTCTAAAAAGTCAAATGTTAAATCTACATTTAAAAGGTTGGAGGAGTGACAACATTTTCAAAATGGTAAATGAATACTTTTAACATGCTGTATCCAACCTTTAAACTATTTAGATCCAGCATGTTAAAAGTGTAAATATACCATTTAAAAAATGTTGTCACTCCTCTAACCTTTTAAATGTAGATTTAACATTTGACTTTTTAGAGTGTTGTTGTTGTTTTTTTTATGTCACGCAATATGATTTTATATTTATTTATCTATGTAAAATTTTATTTTCCTAATTTAGTATTTTTTTTACCATGTATTTTATCTTGTGTTATATGATTTTTATGTTTTTACACGGCCTTTCTGTAAAACAGCCTCTGGCTGATGTAAGCTTCGTGAATAAATAAAATAAACTGAAAATCGAAAAATTGGCATAGTGAAGTTCCAGTGTTGAGGGGATGATTAGGCAAGATGATTTGGTTTTAGGACGATTAATTTGGTTTGTAATTATATATTCGTGCAATAATCAAGTCAACTTGTACACGCCCTCTACCTGACGTCCGTGTCACCTGTTATTGCGCAGAATACCTACACATTATACCCAAGACCATAAATACATTTGTTTCGACCTTGAAAGTCAGGTAGGCCTAATTGTTCACTTTGTTTTATACTTTTGTTTCTATTGACTTTCTTTTTTCGTTATTTCACTTCTGCGGATTAGCTTCTTTTCAATTTCACTTCTTCATGTTGATTTGTGCTGCCAGCTTTATCATAATTCTGTTCCGTTGTCTTTTGTGAAGTAGCTTATTATCATCATTATTTATTTCATTCTGTTTAATTTTGACTTGAAGAAGGCCAGGAGCCGAAAGCTTGTAAATACACCGAGTTACCTGCTTCATTCCGTTCCATTATATCTGTTGACACACAATTTATTTGTTTTTCCGTAATCTTTATTCATTTCTATATAAAACATAACATTCGTCTTGAATGTATACAACAAATTACAATCGATAAAATCATTGAAACAAGGCATATACAACAAAATGTCATTGAATGAAATGTAAACATTAAATAAAGAAAAGGGTAAAGAAAAAAAATGCCCCCTCCTTACCTCAAGCAATGAATATCAAACTGCATAACATAATACATTCTTACTATAGACTCCTTATTCCACTTACTTCCATCCCCCCTTCGCCCCCTACTTAACCCATATCACACTCACACACACAATAGGCGACAGAGAAAGAAAAAAACAAGCCAACGTGATATTGTCCCCTTTTTTCAGTTTTCATTACATCGAGATCATTTTGAGGATAATTAGACAGCATCATGATTGATTGTGATAGATAATCTCTATAGCAACAAGAAAAGCACCATGTAGATGGATAATAGATAGGGACCGCCTGACCACTTTAACAAATTAGATATGCCTTTTACCTCTCAATCTCTTCAAGAGGTAATGAGTGCAAAGCTTGTGCTACTATAATGTTAGAAATTTCACTTAATTTAAAATATATATAACACTTAATTTAAAATGTTTGGTGATCATGACGAGATGGGTTTTTGTTCAGTCCCGACGTTAGTTCTGTGAATTGCATAGAGCTTTAGAACAGTAAAGTTGAAAGAAATTTGTTTCCATCGTCTTTACTGAGCTTCATGCTGATTATGAAGTCATGAATTCGTTAGTACCCTTAGGAATTATGAATCTTCTGAGTAATGCATCAAATGTTCCTAATTATTAACCATATTTAATCTTTGAGTACCCCGCTACAACGGCCTGTGCCAGAGCAGGGAATCTCAAGTTTACTTGGAAGTAGCGTAATAATAATAGTTATAATGATAATGATAATGATGATAATAATAATTTTTAAAAAATATTAATAATAACAGTAATAATAAAAATAATATATCTTGTTTACACAGGGTAGCCTGAGCAGTATGACATACTCTTCTCCCCAAGGGCTCTGCAATCATATAATTACACGGCTTTTAATATCCCAGCGACCATGATGAGGCGCTCAAGCATTCATGTAGATTTTTGAGAGTTCCTGCCTTATCGTGTTTTTTCTGAAAAGAATTATAGAACAGTGTCATACTTTACGAGTATATCAATAGTGAGCGATTTAATAAAAAAACCTTAGTAAATTTAATTTTTGTAAAGTATTACATTGCTAGTAATTTCCCCCAAATTATGATCATGATATTAATTAAATCCACTTTGTTTATAAGCAAGCGCTTTGTTGTCTGTTATTCATCATGCTGAGATGTCATCAGAGTCGTGCATTTTTCGGTTACACGTTAGCCATTACATTGTGCATTTAAAGGGAAAGTCCACCCTGAGTGTGTGTGTGGGTTTGTGTGTGTGTGTGTGTGTGTATGTGTGTAATTGGGTTTTTACAGACGTGTATCAGTCAGATTATTTACGTCTTGGGACCGACCTTTAACGTCACCATCCGAAAGACATGACTCAGTCTCGAACCTGGGTCCGCTGAATCAGTTTATAACTTCCACTGTTAGCTGGATTACAGGCGCACGCCACAACGCCCAGTTACATATCAACTTAGTTTAAAGACCTCAGCCTGACCGAATTTTGAAATATACCCTTTATTCATCCACGGGGAGCTATATATTTTCTGAACAAATTGAAACCAACTTCATGAGATTCCGTTTCCTGCGGAATGAGTAACAGCGTCCCGAATGTTGAGCCCCGGTGGTTTGGGCCCCGTCTCTGAGGAACGCTACTTTGCGGGGGTGAAAATTTGATGACGACATATCGTGTAGACGCACTCGGAGCTGTATACATGATATGTCGTCACACGTCTAGCGACCCCCTGCAGTGTTACGCCATAGGGAGGGGGCGGACCAAATAAATTATCTTTTTTATTTTTTATGGATAAACGGAGACGAAAATTTATGAATAACCAGGGTAATTATATTCTTTGTTTACTAAGCTTTACGTCAATATATGGTTGTTTTGGGTCAGGCTGAGGTCTTTAAAAGAAGCAAAACAAAAGAAACGGGTCAGTGAAAGTTTGAGCGAAATCCAAACAGAAGTAAGAAAGTTATGAATGTTGGAAAGGTGTAATCAATCAAACACAAACTGGCAATTCCGTGACGTATCTTGCGAGCTCATCTCCCATTTGCCCTGTGCTGAAAAAATCATAAATTTCTATTTTCTCTCTACAAAATTTATCTTATTATACATGCACCCTAAATATAATCATTTTACTCATGCTTTTACACAAAACTTATATCGTTCAAATCTGTAACCTCATTAAAAAAAAACGAAAATCAATTTTTTTTTTAGTTTTTGTGTACGAAGCAAATGGGAGAAGAGCTCACAAGATACGTCACGGAGTTGCCAATTTGTGTTTGGTTGACTACAAATTCAAATATTCATAACTTTTTTTTATTTCTTATCAGATTCTGCTCAAACTTTCATTGATCTGTTTGCTTATTTTTTCTGCTCCTTTTAAAACCAATTTAATATCAGGGTAGACTTTCCCTTTAATCACAATTAGTTAAAGACCTCAGCCTGACCGAATTTTGAAATATACCCTTTATTCATCCACGGGGAGCTATATATTTTCTGAACAAATTGAAACCAACTTCATGAGATTCCGTTTCCTGTGGAATGAGTAACAGCGTCCCGAATGTTGAGCCCCGGTGGTTTTTCTGACGAGGGCCCCGTCTCTGAGGAACGCTACTTTGCGGGGGGTGAAAATTTGATGACGACATATCGTGTAGACGCACTCGGAGCTGTATACGTGACATGTCGTCACACGTCTAGCGACCCCCTGCAGTTTCCTCTGTTGTTACGCCATAGGGAGGGGGCGGACCAAAAAAAATTATCTTTTTTATTTTTTATGGATAAATGGAGACGAAAATTTATGAATACCCAGGGTAATTATATTCTTTGTTTACTAAGCTTTACGTCAATATATGGTTGTTTTGGGTCAGGCTGAGGTCTTTAACATCTGTAATGGAGCATCGTATGATACCGGTCTCAATTATGAAAACGCATCACTTTGACATTACACGCAGCGTTGCTATGGGGATGACAGTTATGATCTTGTTTGAAAACTTGACGATGTTTGAGTGGCATGCACCAACGTAATGTTTCTCTACAAATGGGAGGATGTGTGCAATGATTTCTAACACCTCCGTCCTCAGTTGTGCCGGAATGGGTAAAACCATGAAAACGTTAGGATCACTCGAACTTGACCCAAATGTAACATGATTTTAAAACCCCTGTTTCTTTCAATAATGAGAGCAAGGATAATGCCCTAGTGATATAACATTTTAGTTTTTAGAGTTAGAAGAACACATTAATTTTATCATCATGTTTATTTTTCTTCAATAGAGGGTTGGTATGAGCTTGATAATCTTATTAGATGATGAAGATGATACAATATACTTTTTAGCAACTAATCATCATGTATAAAATTAACAGTGTCATTGTGATTATTGACATCATAATATCTATATGATCATTGTTATCATCATTGCTATATAGGCATCATCCGCATGCAAAATGAACAAAGGTCATTATTACTGCTAAATTCTATTTCGGAGCCTTTCTCAATTCTTGAATGCGAAACTTAAGCAAACAAAAGGCGTCATGTTGTCCATGTTTAATACTTAGATGCCATACATTAGGTTCAGCTCACCGCACATCCGAGTGAACTAAATGACAATCATATTGTTATTGACCAACGCTTAGATGGGCAAACCATTAGGGTAATGGAGTAGGATTAAATCGGTTGCGAATATAGATTTTGTCCATGCAGGTTTGGATCATCCGATTAATCATCTGAAATAGTCAAAAGCTTTGTCAACCCATGTGCTAATTACCGAACTTCATACTTCCCGATAATGTCGTAATAAAAACTCTTCATGATTTCGGGGCTCAAATTGCCACGGAATGAGATCTTCATAATAAGCTGAAAATATCTAGTCATAATTTAGCAGGAAAGGTCATGTAGACCGGGAACGAACAACGATAAGGTCATTGCATATAGTGTAAGGATTCTCGCATGACGAAAGAGACTTTTAAAGTACTCTTATTTTTACCTCATAATTTTACATACGGACTTAAAATAGAGAAAGGGACACATAAAAGCATACTCGCATGTATTTTCTGAAAGAGAGTCGTATGATCTACTTCATCTGAGGGAGAACATTTGGTTCCGTTACCATATTTATTTCGAAAATTTCGAATACACAAAATATCTAAGCACTATTATTCACTCTGATTGGATGGTCATGGATAACAAACTCATCCTCTATCGTTACTATGGAGAAATTCATGCCAGCATGAACTGGCAAAATGGCTAAGCGAGCAACTTCAGCCAGTCTTAGATCCCGTTTACACAGAGACTGAAGTCGACTTTAGTCGAATTTGAACTCGAGTTCATTTGTGTGTAAACAGGGTAGTCGCAATTAGAACTCGAGTTCAAAACTCGAATTCGAATGACGACCCAGAGCAACATTTATCGAATTCAAACTCGACTTTTCTCGAATTTAAAATCGCTATTTGCTGTGTGAACGGACACGTAATTGAAAGTCGACTAGCAAATATCCAGCCAGTGACCCCGTAATACGTCACTTCCGGTATTGCTAAGCAACGCGTCAGTAAATAAGCGTCTTCCAACAAGTGAACCACAACGCACGAACGATCCTACAAAACCCGCCGAAGTCACCAGGACAATTCAGACAATACATCCAAATCAATAGAAAAAGCTGGCTATTTGAGCAATTTAGCTACAAGCAAATCTTTATCCATTACGGCAGGTTTGTGGGAGCGGGTCACATATCGATTCTGACCCATGTACAAAAGGTAAATGTGTGAAAAACTGACATGGAGGCTTAACAGAATTGTCAAGTTTATAGGTTTATTCAGGCAAAGATATTGGAAAATTACACTATGAATGAAGCATTGCGTTGCATAGCTCAAACTATTTTAATGTTAAACAATATTTAACCAGTAAATCACTGAAGTATCTTGTAAATTCTACCTTTTGCAGTCTTTCGCCCCCCCCCCCTCCCCCCCCCCCCCCCCCCCCCCCCACCAAATGAGAAGCGGCTGGATTGAAGAAAAACATCTTCCCGCCATCTTCTTAAACGGTCTGCTCGACGAGCAGATCTGACACGTTGCTGTCGCATATAATTATTGATCAGGATATTCCTATTCCGACGTAAAATCATACGAAACCAGATCAAAATGACTGCGCTTACAATACTCGCTACCGCCATTTTGAACTCACTCGCGGGGTTTTCACAAATTTAACCCGGAAGTTGATAATCACGATATTCCCACCAAGCGAGGGCGTAATCAGGTCGAATTCACTTTCCTTCTGAATTCGAGTTCGTCCAACGCTTGGTGTAAACAGCCCACCGAAAAATAATTTATGCTAATCCAAGGTCGCAGTTGAATTCGCTGTCGAATTTGAACTCGACTTCACTCTGTGTTAGACCCGTTTACACAGAGACTGAACTCGACTTTAGTCGAATTTGAACTCGAGTTCATTTGTGTGTAAACAGGGTAGTCGCAATTAGAACTCGAGTTCAAAACTCCAATTCGAATGACGACCCAGAGCAACTTTTATCGAATTCAAACTCGACTATTATCGAATTTAAATTCGCTATTTGCAGTGTGAACGGACACGTAATTGAAAGTCGACTAGCAAATATCCAGCCAGTGACCCCGTCATACGTAACTTCCGGTATTGCTAAGCAACGCTAAGCGTCGCGTCAGTAAAACAAGCGTCATTCAACAAGTGAACCACAACGAACGACGACACATTCACCGAACTGGCTTGATTCAATCCACCACGCGCTCATCATATCTGCAAATAATCGTTCATAATTTTGTAATTCCGACGTAAAATCATACAAACCCAGATCAAAATGGCTGCGCTTACAATACTCGCTACCGCCATTTTGAACTCACTCGCGGGGTTTACGCAAATTTAACCCGGAAGTTGATTATCACGATATTCCCACCAAGCGAGGGCGTAATCAAGTCGAATTCACTTTCCTTCTGAATTCGAGTTCGTCCAACGCTTGGTGTAAACAGCCCACCGAAAAATAATTTATGCTAATCCAAGGTCGCAATTGAATTCGCTGTCGAATTTGAACTCGAGTTCACTCTGTGTAAACGCGGTCATTGTTTGTCAGTTCATACTGTGAGAGATTCGTTTACGTTTGCTAAACTCATCCGTGATCTGCCCCTTGATAATAGGAATTGTGTTATGTGTTCATTCGATATCTCTATAGCCTATTTACCAACGTGCCCCTGAAAGAAGATATTGACATCTGTGCTTCTTATCTCTATCATGGTGAATTAGACTCGCCACCTATTCCTGAACCCGTATTCATTGATCTCATGAACTTGGTCACTCGCGCGGTTGAGTTTAGTTTCAATGATACGATGTATTCACAGATAGATGGTGTGGTTATGGGATCCCCATTAGGCACGGCGCTCGCTAACAATTTTGTTGGCTTTCATGAAGCGCGCCTGCTACAGAACGCCACCGATCTTAATATAGTCCCGCGTGTGTATTGTCGGTATGTTGATGCAATTTTTGACAACCGCGCAGCGTGTGAGGTTTTCCTTACACAACTGAACCGGCTCCATCCCGCGCTAAAATTCACATGTGAAATTGAACTGTCCGATGCGCTCTCATTTCTCGACGTTCTCGTGGAGAGAAGTGATGGGAAATTTATCACTTCCGTCTACCGCAAGCCCACATTCACCGGGCAATACACGAGATGGGACTCGTACAGTGCAACTTCATACAAGATTGGGCTCATTAGAATCTTAGTGTGCCGCGCCCTTAAGATTTGCTCTGAGTGCAAATTAGCTCTTGAAATCGCGAAAATCAAAACTATTCTCCTTGACAGTGGTTACCCTGAGCATGTTATATCTCGCACCATAACACGGACGCTGGAGGCACAATCCAAATCTGACATCAGATTTTGACCTGCCAAATGCCCCGCGTATCTCAAACTACCCTGGAGGGGTAAGGTATCTGACAAATACGCCAGTCAGATCAAACACGCAGTGTCACGTTGCTATTACGCGGTTTGGACACGCACTGTTTTCTACACACAGGATGCTACCGTCAACTAGCAAGGATGTACTACCCACCCCCCACTTGAGTAATGTTATTTACAAATTTCAGTGCCGGTGCGATGCCAGGTACGTGGGCCGTACTTCTCAGCGGTTGGCTGATCGCATTAAACAACACGTCCCCTCGACTATTCGGAACCGTACAACCAATCAGCCCACGCAGCCCGTCCGTGCCTGCAAATCTGAAATGCCCGCTAACAGACCAAAGATAGCCAAATGCGATTCAGCGATTGGTCTCCACTTGCTGAACTATCCAGCTTGCGCACAAAGCTATGCCGACGATCAATTCTTAATTATGTTCCGGGCCAGAAGCGCAGCGCATTTACGCTTTCTGGAAGCCGCCTTCATTCAATCGCACGAACCCCTTCTGTGCAGACAAAAGGAGTTCGTCCAAGCTTTGCGATTGTTTTGAAATTACAACGTCTGGGTTGCGTCCGGGTTCATCGAGTATAATATAGTTGATTTCAAGTAATTTGTTATATACCTGCGTGATAACCTGATGAGTGGAGGTCGAAAAGCTTCGTTATCATGTCTCTTTTTCGTGCCATATAGAAATTAGATATATAGATATACATATATATATATATATATGAATGTAAAGGCTCAAACCCTATTTTAATGATGCTGCCTCAATAAATTGCAATAGAGTGAAGCTCTTAATAACAAGGCAGATATTTTCTACATACAATCAAGATCAGGAGTCAATATATCTGCTCCTCTCAAATATACAAAACTGTCAGGTACTAATTTTTTTAATTTGTAACTTTCTGCGTATAATTATGGTGAACTTTAGCTAGGTTATCTAAATTAAATATAAAGATCTCTTTTTTGATAATTTTGCATAAAGGATTTTGATGAAAATGAACTAGATTATAATGTATATACATCTCCCTATTTTCTCTCTCCTTTTCCCTCTCCCGCTCTCTCTCCCTTTCTCTTTCTCTCCTTCTCGCCCTCTCTCTCTTCTCTCTCTTGTACAAAAGCTAGAACTAGGTTCTGAGAAAAACGGGGATTTTAGATTCTCCCATTTTGCAATATCAATTCGGACTAAAGCTTTGACCTATTGACTACCTGTAACACAATGAAATTGTAAAATACATTTCGGTTTTTTTATAGGTTCTGCTGTCTTTATTATCCCTACTGATGAATATGTCAAATATTGATTTTTATGATATTTTTAATCGGTTGAAAATTTCTCAAGGGAAGGTGATTGCTGCCATCGTTGCCCTCACCCCTCCTCCCTTTGGATACGCCAGTGACTACCAAGGCTATCGTATTAATGGGGATATTTTCATTTTCCAATCTTTGTAATTATATGATTGATTTCATTGTCAGGTACATGTGGTACAATTTATTTCTTTTCTCTATTTCCCGCAGATCCGTAAATGCTGTTCATTTTCAAAATAATTTTTAATCATAGTGCATCATATTATTCTAAAGTTTACATATAGAGGCATGACACCATTGTTATAACCAATACTCCTTTTCCGCATACAAAATAATTAATTATATCGGTAGGGCTGGATAAAAAATTCTCTCAATTCATTCTTTGCAGCCTTAGAGTTAACAATGCTCCAGTATGAATCAAAAAAGAATTGAAATCTCTTTTGCTGAACCCATAATAGAATGCTGCATGGTTGCTGATCTCGATCTGCATTTCGCTTCTCTCTTCTCTCTCTCTCTCCCCGCTCTCTCTCTCTCTCTCCCTTTCACTCTCTATAATAATTTAATCTTTCATGTTCTCTTCTGCTTTCATCTGCTGATTCCGTCCTTTCTTTGTTTCTTCTCATCTTAATCTCACCAATTCCACTTTCCAGCTCCTTTTCATCGCTAAATGGGGACCTAACTCGACAAGCCTCGCCTTTAATAGGTTCCCCCACAAGTGTATTATATACTGTATGTGTTTATTACCTCTAGTGGAAAATATTTATTATACTGACCTGTTATTATATATGTATTATCCTTTGTATTATGCCATTTGATTTATATGCTTATATTTTGCTTTCTCATGTACATACATCTTGTAAACCGATAATGGAACAAATGAAATCAAATCAAAATCACATCCAGTTTTATTAATGATATATGCAGTCAAATTAATTTTAATTCAAATGGACGTATCCTCCAATGCCTAACTTTATTCTCAATTTTTCTGCATCTGGGCTGTTCCAGCATAACGGTTAATGGTTATTTTTGACAGTTTTAATCAAAACCAAGAGAGTCCTAAAACATTTTAACTGAATCAGACACTGATAATACGCAGCGAATTTCACAGTATATCACTGAATAGTTGAAGAGAAAATGGACTCTTTGTATAACCGTAACGGACATGACACCATAAATATATTTGAGTGACATTATAGACATGAATCTATCTAAACTGTTTTTATCTTCAAAGTCATCATTGAGTGATTTAAGATTAATATAATAAAGCAGCTCTCTTCGTATTCTAAACTTCTGACATTGCATGACATTTAATGGAATTCGTCTCCTACGGTGTGCATACTACATTCTTCACAAAAACCTAAATTTGCTGGTATTTTGTGAGGGCGATAATATCTTCATTTTTTTTAAGTTGGTAGGTTATGTGAGCTTATGCGAAGTTTGCACATGTTTTGTCTTATGTTTCTTTCAGTAAGACTTTTTAGATATTTTTCTTCTTTGATGGAAGTTTTGAATAATCGATATGTCCGCAATTTGTTACCCTCTCCTTTGTTTATATTATGGAAAAGATCCAGTTTTATTTGGTTATTAAATATATTATTTGTAGCTTACCCTCACAGTGGGAGACGAAGTAGTTTTGCGTCATTTGTACATTCAATTTCATTCAATTCAATACATCATCTGGTTCACACATTTCTATATCAGTACAAGAGTCTACAATGTCTTAAATCCTTTTTTTATGTTTCTCAATCAGCAATTCTCCTTGATTTCATAGAGTCGTGTGTTTTCACTATATAATTATCATACAATATATATTGATCAATATTACGCATTCTTATGCAGTACTTAAGAGTGTTAGTTAAAACCTCAATGATAAAAGGATATCTTCCAAGTTCAGCAATAACGCCGATATTACTGCTTTTGCGATTTATACCAAGCCCATGTTTTCATCATTTCGAAATTCGGTTTGAAATACAATTCTGTTTTATTTGCTTGTTCTGAGAAGAGCTTGCTGCAGACCATTGTACTACCCCATATTTCCGATTCGTATAATAAAATAAGTTTGATCAAAACAGCGTGTAGAAATTTTAATGCTAGTAGTGTATTTGACAAAAAAATTGTATTATTTAAAAAGTGCTTTTCCTCCTTTATCGGCTAAATATTTTGTAGTTTGCTTCAACAAAACATTATTGCATACTACAATCCCGAAATATTTGTTTTTTTAATATTCTCAAGAATATGCCCATTCATCCAAAAGTTTTCTTTCATCATAATGTAACCTACTATTCTTTTATTATAATGCAACTGAGAATAGTGGTGTCTTTTTCGCAAAATCTTTATTTTAGAATTCGCAGGACGCAGGGTCACAAAATTGTTTTCTCAACAAAATCTTGTCCCCAAAGCCGTCGAGGTGGTAACCATCACCCCCCCCCCCCCCGGACATCCCCATCAAGGCAAAGCCTAAACATTATGTGATATCCAAAGTTTTTTCAGGGAATCATAAATCGTGTGAAGACGTCTCTACAAAGCAGACTTGCTGTGTTCAAATTTGAAATAAAAATGTTGTCAAGGTTAATTGCTATTACGAGGATATATCCTGACTAAAAAGTCGAGGTTATTCCGGCGCCAATTACTGAAAAAAGTGACAGGCTCTTACCAATAAAACACTGACGTCGGTCGAAAGGTACTCCGCGTGGTTGATTAATTATAATGCCTTAACGCCCATGTCAATCTTATCTATCATTTTACATTTTGTCATAGCCCAACGATACCTTTGTAGTTGAAAGTGTACCAGGAGAATAAAGCCTACTGCACACATTACCCAGATCCGATCTTGGAAATAAATCGCAATAGCATTAAATATGTGCATTTTCATCAAATAAAATCTTCCTGATACAGGTTCTAAACAATAAATGAGTTTTGGTGCGTTGTCAATTTTTTTTTACCTGTAATAAAGGCCAAATTAATTTCAAATCGTAGGACTGCTCTGACGTCAATACAACTCTTAGCCGATTTGGCCTTTCTAGCTCCGACTAGAAAGTTCGCAGTAGTCTGTATTTTCGATTTTACTTTCTATATTGCTATTCAGAACATCAACCAAACATATTTTATGTATTTAAATGTTTATATCAAATGCTATTACATTTTCTTCCAAAATCGGATCGCAGACCGATCGTATAGTGCGCGGTGGGCTTAAAGTAGATATTCAAAGAAAATCACAAATATGGCAATTAATGTATCACTAGAAACTAGGAAGCTTACAGATGGCAATCGTATAAGTTTTATGTCAACTGCGTATCTGATGATTATAAAAACAACATAAATAAAAGCTCTTCTCAGCATCTGGAATATCCGAGGATTCGCCAGAAATATAGCGATGTTTTGATGTCGTCACACTCGGGATCGATCCTGCTTAAGCAGACGACGTCCTATAATGAATGAACGTAATTGCAATGCAATTATTTATCAAATTATAAAGAGTTTGGTGTATTTAAACATGACCTTATTTCACACCATTATAAAGGGAAAGTGAAACTGATTCTGATAGCTAAAACCGTTTGATTGTAAATACACAGGAGAAGGGTCAATGATCAATGAAATAAACCCCACTTCCAAATTGAAAAGCCCTCCGAATAATAGCAGGATGGTATTAGTTCCCTCTTGAAACGCCGAACATGCCCCGGTGCAAGCAGCTGAAAATACAACGGCGTCTTATTTTGTTTACAAGTGACTGATTCCTTTATTTTTTTAACGCTGCATTTTTCATCAAAATAATACCATACACGAAGTTAAGAGTGAGGCAACAGACTAACATTAAGACTGACGCTAGTGAAGGAAGATAAATAAGTGAAGAGGTGAATAGGCTCTGAAAAATATGTTAGATGTTATGGGACATCGTCTGCTTAGACAGGACTGGTCCATGGTGTGTCGTCACACATCTCAGCAGCGTTCGAGGAGTTCTTCAGCTGCAATATCGGGGGTTGTATTTTACCGTTTTATAATTGATAATAATCATTACTTCAAATGTTTCCAAGCGTTGAATTTGGATAACCTTGTTTAATTTATGCCATCTATGCAATAATAAGTATTAAGCCAATATTTAAAATCATTAAAGTTCTACTTTAAGACATTGAATCTACTGAAACATAGCTGCAACCATTTCTTATTTTATATTACCTAAATATAGCAATAATTAACTTTTTTTCTAATATAATGATGGCAATAAAAACAGTTACAGTAATTCGAGTATGTATTATTGTCAGAATGTATGTATGCATGTATGTATTCTCTATTCGCTCTTTAAAAGCACATGTATATATAATATATAAAAATCATACAAAAGTATAGATTTTACATATAGCATAAAAATTAACAAGATAAAAAGATACCAACAATTATAACACCCACACACGGAATGTATAATAAAATTACAAGGGGACGCTGCAAAAGAGAAACCGCCACAGCAGCGAAATCGTCGACGACCCCCAAAGGATAACGTGTGTTATAAATACTCAACACACGCCCCCAAGAGAACGCTCAGACTCCGAACGATTCACAATACCTAACCATTACACTACGAGACTACCGAGAGACGACGCGACCCACACACACACACACACACACACACAGAGGTTTACATGGCTTTACTTCCGAGGACAACTATTGTTCCTCTATTGTTACTCGTCCTCGGACAGTCGACGGAATAAGGCATAAATTCATTGTTCGACGTTCGAGGACTATTGTCCGGCTTCCGAGGACCATTGTTGTCATGATTATTTTTTTTTTCTCTGTCCAAAAATATCCTCGGACACAATGCTAAACAAACGCACACACACACACACACACACAAATCAACACTTTTTTTCGTCAAAATATTTTATTGCAGATTTCATTCAAAATAGATCATTACATAAAATAAATGTAAATAATTTCAAACAAATACAAATCTTCATTTCGTTTTCGTACCATAGTGTTAAATTATTCACAAAACAAGCATGGATGAATATTGGAATGAAATCACTAAGTAAATAATATATTGACAAACACTAACGTACGCCCTATTACCCCTCCCTATTTCCCACAATGTATAATATTCAATGTAAATGATCTTTAATTCAAAATATGTTAAAGGTCTTTTCTTTTGTTATTTTCCTAGTTCATATAAAGATCTCCTTTAAATGAATAAAGGGGTAAACAAAAATGTATAATTACAGTATAATTAAATGAAATACAATTCTTCATGTTATATTCATATCATAAATAATAAGATGTGCATCTAACAATTCACCCAAGAGAAGGGGAAAATGATCATTCTTGAAAAGTAACATAATGCATTTTATATATATACATATATATATATATATATATATATATATATAAATATATATATATATATATATATAAACCTTTTCATCGGTATACATTGTTACCCCTTTCACTACTTAACCACCCCCCCCCCCCCCTTCTCAACATTCACATTCACACTCACTAACATCCAACAAACATACCAAGATTTACACACGCATAACACTAGACACATCATACCTGCTCACATTCACATCCTTATTCTTTTTCAGTTCTTCCCATTTCTGTAAGTGTAAATGTAACTTCCCTGCCTACCAAAGAATTTACACATTTATTTCTATTTGAATTACCAGGTAATTCATATCTTTTAATTCAGCCAAGCCAAAATATTCAATACAAAATTGCCACAACGGTTTCACTTTCGCACAGTTCAGAAATATATGAAAGTATGACTCAGTCTCCTTATAACATAATGAGCAATAATTGTCCGTCACAAACCCAAACACACCCACACAAACACACACACACACACACACACATCAACACTTAGACTTGGATTCAAACTCGAAACGCCCAGAGTCTAGGCCTCGAAAAAGGCCGTCGACGAACCCGTCGCCATGACGATATCCCGCAAGACCCTAAGTGTAAGATCAGAATGTACATAAATACGAAATAATTTCATTACACTCTTCTCGATTTAGCAAACTCTTAGAAAAATAATCATCCCTCGAGTGTATCGATTCCCTAACCTGTTCAACTATGCGTATTGCGTCATTATTCTCCTTATGTTGCACATCCCACTGCTTACGAATTACTTTGTAATCCAAAAAATACTTCTCATTCAGTAATCTTATATTGCCTCCTAACACAGAATGGGGTCCATTCCTTGCAAGTCCAGTTAAGCCTTAGTCACAACTGCCCCTATACGTTTTTTCAGGACGCACGGTTTCTGTGTGTTTTCGGGGTTGGAAAAAACGTAGAGGTCCGTGGCAGTTCGCACAGGGAGTATAAGTAGTAGCGTGGTTGCGCGGGCTTCATACGCAAGGAGCACGTGTGTCTTGCAGTTAACGTGCGGCACGCAAGGCGTCAGTACGCCTCAGTCGGAAATTTAATCGTGAGTGTAACGTGCAAATGCAGTGCGATTTGTATGTGCTCCGTGCAGATGACGCGAGGTTCACGTCCGTTAATCGCACGTACACCGTACGTGTTGCAAGAACGTACAGGCCTGTTGCGCCACATTCACGCCGGTAGTAGGGTGAAAGCAAGATGAACGTACTAAAACCGTACGGCGACAGTACGGTCGGCGGTGGATTTCCACCCTCTTAGCCCCACGTGTTCTCTTCTGACCCCTGCCTCTCTTGCTCCAGGCATTGTGATTCAAGAGTCAGTCCTGATTTAGAAAATGTCTTGAAGAAACGTCCGACCTCCTGAAGACACTGGAAATTCAGAGCGAAAGTGTGAGAACTTTTTTTTTTTTTTTTTTTTTTTTATTTTGAGGCTCGTATCAGTCAATTTATGACTATTTAAGCCTTTGATCTTGGATTTGGATTTAGATCTGGATTCATTAACAAAGTTTAACTATCTTTTTATGAATTAAATCTTATTGGGCTCAGAGTCCCAGCTAACTATAAACTATAAACAACTATAAACAGCTAACTATAAACAAAATAGTTACTTTTAACATTTTACAAATATATATTTTTGGAATGACTCAAACTATACCTCTATCTCTATCTTCAAGGATCTTTATCTTTATCTTTATATCCAATAAGTTTCTTTGTATCCAATAAGTATGATTTCTTTGTATCCAATAAGTATGATTTCAAGCAAAGGCATGATTTAAACAGTAATGACAGAGCTGGGGCTCTGTCATCCCCACAAACCTCCTATATTGGTAGGTTCAATGTATAGGCCACCGAATTCGACAATAGATTATTTTGAGAAACTTGATACATGCCTTGCAAAAGTAATGTCTGAAAATATTAATTGTGCTATTTGGGAGATTTTAACTGTAATTTTATCAGTGATAAAAGATATACAATTGCAGAAAAATTCCTATTTGAGTTATATAGTCTTAAGCAATTGGTTGACATGCCTACCCGTATAACTCAAAATACATGCTCAATCATTGACTTGATTTTTGTCACTAATCCCGAGTTGTTTTCTGAGACTGGTGTTATTAAGACTAGATTTGTGACCATTATGTAGTCTATACAGTGAGAAGTTTCAATAACAATAACAAATCCGCTAAGGGCAAATCTACACTACCCTCTTGCACTACTCTCTTGCGGAGACTGTGAGTGTTCATTACGTCCTGTCCACGGGCTGCCTGTCGTAGCGAGAACGCAGAAAATAATGTGCATACACATTTTCGGCCTACGGCTTTAGCGTGCTGTCTGCGAACTCGAAATTCCGTACGAACAACCTGCGTCCCCCTTGCGTTTTCCCAATTTTCTGCCCGTAAACCACCCGTAAACCACCCGTACAAGGCCGTACGGGCAGTTGTGACTAAGGCTTTATATATGTGCAACTGTATAGTTTTTGGAATAAATAGCTTTCTCAACAAAAGATAAACATCTCTTTGCAAACCAAAGGTATGGGTCAATAACACCTGCTAAATGAGCAGATAATGACAATGTGTATTCCATGGAATTTTCCACACCCTCCTGATAGCAACTCTCCATTGTCTACACAAACTTTCAATACATTTATCAAACATGGGAAATAAAAGCTGTGAGCCATAAATGCTTGAGCAATATGAAAGAGTACATTTCTTATATGGGAGTTAGCATATTTGAAATTATGTAAGAACATATTACACTGTCTATTAAAGTCACCAACACAATTTGAAATATCAAAATCATTAATATTCCTAAAAATGTCATGCCCTAGATGGGTTACCTTTGAAACAACATTAACAATTTGACCATTAATCTTGATCTTAGGATCTATCACTGGTTTGCCATTACAACTAAAAACAATTAATGACTCTTATCAGGATAAAACTGAATATCAAATCTGGTCGCATAATCAATACAAATTTGTACCATTTCTCGAAGGGCGGTCACACTAGGAGAAAGCAGCGTTAAGTCATCTGCATAAGAAAATGCTCCTGCAAAAACATTGCCCATGAAACAGCCCATCCCTTTCTCACATAACTCCTGTAACAGACCATCAAGATATAGACAAAACAGGCAAGGGGAGATAACCCCTCCTTGTTTGACACCATTTCTAACTGTAAAATAATCAGATTACACATTGTTCCATTTAAGCCTGAGCTTTTGATTCCTATACATATTAAAGGAGAATTACGCTCAAAAATAAAGACGATAGTGTTCAAAGGTGTTATTTATTCCTACTTGTTAGACTATATGGCTTCGCGTCAAAATATACGAGATCGATACGAATCAAATTTTTCTGAGCAAAATTTACCATCTGCTAGCAATATGTATCGTCTGCTAGCAGCGCATGGGGGCTGCCATTTTGTTTATGTGTACAAGAAGATTTTCTTAATCCAAATGCTCAATTGCCTTTTTCAAAATTAAAGACCTATTTGAGATTAAAAATATAGAATAGATATGCCAATTTATTTTTAAACTGAAGATTTCCTTATATATTTCTGTTGAAAATCGATATTCGCTTAATAGAAATCTATTTTCTCGATACTGGACGTATGGGACGGAGCAAATTAATTCAAATTTTATGGATGCTTCTTCCCTGAGCATCTATATTGGCAAACTATGCATTCACCTGCTTTCGGATAATGGACTTGAAAAGTCAGAATGCATGCTGCATATATTATGTTTTGCTCTGTTTGGCTAACCCAAGAAAATAGATTTTTGTTAAGCAAAACCAGACAATTAAAAATTATCATTATAAAGATTTAATTTTTATAATACATGTAAACACCCGCTTTATATTTTCCGTCACATATGGGATTTTAGGTAATGAAGAAAATCAATTTAGGATTTGGATTCAAAATATCTTCCTGACTGGAACATTTCTCAATGGTTCATGTACAACTCCAAATCAGCAAGAAAATGGCAGCCCCCATGTAAATGAGTAGGAGACGATACCGGGTGTTGGAATAACTTTATTTATACCCTTTTCTGATATCTTATTAGAAAATGATTTAGGCCAATAAGTAGGAATATATTACACCTTCCAATATAAGTAAATTTGTAATCAGGGCTTAATTCTCCTTTAAGTAATAGCCTGCAAATCATTGGACACACCCCTTTGTTCAACATAATGTCAAACAATTTTACAAAATTAACTCTATCAAATGCTTTACTAGCATCCAGCAATAATCCATAAACATTAAAATATGATACTGTTTCTTTGACCATATAGCAGTACTTAGTGTAGTTGACAATCCTTCCTTAAATCCAAACTGCAAATCATTTGTCTGCAAGTTGCACTCTTCTCTTTTCATAATAACATACTCCAAAACGTGTTATTGCACGAAAGTTTCCAGATGAGTTATTATAGCAATGATAATAATAACAATAATAATGATATTAATGATAATGGTGACAATAATCATCATTATCATAATGATGAAAGGGGAGTGATGAATATTGGTAGAAGACAGGGAACTGTTGCAGACATTTCTTCTCGCTTCATGACGTAGAAAAAAAAATCATACTAGCAATAATATGTATAGGATCGCAGTTGAAAAAAAAAACAACGTATATAACGTATATAGAAAAAGTAAATATTTTGAATATTGTGATTATATTCACTAATTTGTCTAATCATGGGATAAGTCTGAATTTCTAACATCTGTGTGACATTCTTTCAATGTTTGTGACAACTCTATGGAAGGTTCACGAGATTGACGACCCACGAGAACGACAACCAACAAGTTCGACAATGCGGTCTTTATCTTTAGATATCATTTGTATCAAGAGCATAATTACACCAAGCCTGTTTCCCTTAATGATAATAATTCCCCACTGGTCCTACGAAAGCCCACAAGACTGACACTTTTCTATCTTCCCTTATGTATCCATAGCAATTCGTGAAACGATATACCATATGACTCAAACGAACCAGAAATCAACAATGAAAGTCTTACCTTAAACAAATCACGAAAGTAATAAAGTATTTGATTCCACCCGAATTAATTTATTAATGATTTAAAATTTAAACACATTTTTTCAATCTTTTCCTCTTTCTCTGATAATTTGGAATTATCATTCCGTAAAGGGTCACTACCTCGAGGAGACTCAATGCTACTTGCTAAAGAACCGACGATCCCAACTCCACTCTCATCTGATGTTCGGTTAAGAGGTGGTGATACATTTTGGGAGGGGGTAATTGATATACGAGTAGATGGAATGTGGAAACCGTTGTGCAGTGAGTACCTGAATGAAGATATCTTTATATATGCCTGTCGTTCAGTGGGATTCTCCGATGTACTGATGACAACAAGCCAGGAATCTAAGCGCATCATCTTAGATGATGTTCATTGTGATGGTGATGAGGAAGACATCTTCGATTGCGACCATCTCCGATTGTTTGAACATAACTGTAGACGTTATGAAGATGCTGGAGTCACATGCGACCCAGGTTATGGTAGGCTTTACTAATTATCGTCACTTCTTTGTTATTTTTCATAATGGTATTTGTTTAATTAGATCACAATGATACTGCTTGATATTTTTACGGCCACCCGCCTAGTCCAGAATCTTGCCCATTTTATTTCAGTGCAGTGGGTCTCTCGATCCAATTACGCGATCTCCATACCTGCTGCAAGATGGCGTGTTCCCATATTCCTATTCCCGGCGACTTTTGTTTTAAATTGTTAATAGGAAATTACTACTATCCGCCCACTTTAACAATCACAAACACAAAATACAATGTTGTCAATTTTGTAATCTGTCCAAAAACTGGTCAAAAGATGACCCTACATCATATTTCCACTCTACCACAATTTGCAATAAGATCGTCCAGGAAAGCTTTGCGAGGTCTCCAATGTGTCTTCTTTTATGTTTACACGAACAGTAAGCAGTCCCGTCGCATTATGTATCCCGACCAATTCCTCTGTCTTCCTTTGATTGTTTTCAGTTGTAGTACCTCCTCATTTGTAACTTTATCTCTCCATGTCACATAATGATTTAAGCCAGCACCACATTTCAGTGGCCTCTGGTCGTTGAGCGTCTTTCCCGGCAAGTGTCAATATTTCTGCCTCATACAAAAACTAAATCCATACAAGGGACTTTAACTAGGCGTTTTTAACGACCTAATACATGTTGTTAACATACCGTAATACTTTCCACGTTGTCGATTTTGACTTCCACTCCATTTATCAATTAGTTGTTGAAGTAAAGAATATAATGAATTATGCTATTCATCAATAATACGCCATTAATATACAATTCGATAACTAGAAAATCATCTCCAATACATATCCCAATTGCAGTTTACAATATTTTGAAAAGTTAGAAATCAACAATCATTTAAAAAAGGCCAAAATCACCACTTAGAAATGCCTATAATGTATGTTCTGTAAAACCATGAGTGAACCTAAAGCATATTTCCATTTGCTTTCGCCTAGATACGACTGAGCCACCTATTTCGGGCAACTCCACTATCCGACTTGAAGATGGCACTAATTTCTGGGAAGGGCGTGTTGAGATATTTTACGATGGATCATGGAACACAATCTGTGATGACTACTGGGATATTTTGGATGCTCGTGTTGTTTGCAGGATGCTTGGTTACAATGATACTTTGGAGGCTCACAATTATGCTCATTTCCGAGATGTCTCAACTAATATTCACATATACAACTTAAATTGTACAGGGTGGACAGAAGGCATATTCAGAAATTGCAGATTTCAAGGCGAACCAAATGAATGCTATAATCATGCTTTTGTCACTTGCATTCCACGTAAGTTAATTTTAAAGGAAATTATGACAACAGGCCAGTAGATTAAGTCGTGCTCCGTTTGAAGTAATGTTCTAATAGACACTACTATATCAGAAGAAACATGAACAAATGGCTATGTTAGCAAACCTGAAAATGACACACTATCATGCAAATTCATGAAAGTTAGAGCTGCAATTATAGAAAAATAAATTTATTCTATTATTTGTTTAAATAATATATTTGAAGAAATAATATTCCTACATTCACTTTACGGGGTCAATTATTATTGGGGGGAAATATTCTTGCAATGACAATGGGCCGTATCTATATAAACTAGCATTTGCTTGGAAGCAAATACTACCTAGTTAAAGCTTGCGCTCAAGCAAATGCTCTAGCAATAGCTATGATACAGCCTCTTGCTTGACCTGACAGCCGATGCCTGAGCAAAAACTTGAGCTGATGCTTATGGTTCAAACAATTAGTTGGCATATAGAGATGTGCACCGAAACATGCTCAGATCAGATCATGAACGTGAAGCTACAAATGTAGCTTCACGCTCAGATGCACCAGAGCACTGAAGCATTAATGTTACACAATGCTACCAAACAACCTTTCATACATTAACAAAGTTATTTCTATGTCAGGCAAAGCCAGCATGTCCCCTTTTACATAGTCATTCTTGTAATGCATAGAAAAAAAAAGTTTACAAAAGGTACAAATAAGAATGAAATGGCATGAACATTTAGACGGGACACTCTGAAAGCAAATTTCATTCTGAGTGTAATCTTAATCGTGACGGTTCAAATTCAAAAATGGCTGCTCCTGAAGAGGAGCTTGATTCCTCTAACTAGCTCCATCTGAGTGCCCTTTAAACCTCCTTCGTTGAGGATCACAATATTCTTATAGACAAGAGTCAACTGCCCAGTGTCAAATAAAAACTTGAAAATAACCAGTCAAACTATTATACAATGTACGAATAATAATGTACGAAGAATAATTCACTCAATAAGAAGCAAAGATATTTGAAATTAGCTGACAATTCCAAAATTTGATTCGTATTTGTCTTTCTAAAGATGGAAAAAAAACCGTAAAGCGCTTAGTTCAAGAAGAATTCTGTACTCATCAAAATAAACGGTAACTCACCCGTATAGATTTTCTCTCTTATATTCTGAGACACTTTCAAAGGTTTTTTTTTTCAGGATGATATTTCCAAACAAATGCTTGTCTTCAGAAGCATTTGCTTGGCATATTGCAAGTAGAATATACGGATGCAAACAAAAGGTTAGAAAAAGCAATTGCTAGGTTTTATCGATACCGGCCATAGTATCATTACGGGCTGTTTTTAATGCAAATAAACGCATGCAGCCATGACCGAAAAGTTGATTATTTTGTACACTGTCTCGGTCATTATTGCAGATTATTAAGCCATTCACATGTCTCCATCCACTTCTCTGTGTCCTCTTATTTGTAGCAATTGAGAGAGAAGTAGATGTTCGTTTAGTAGGGTCCCCCAATCACTGGCAAGGAAACGTGGAGGTTCAAAGTGGAAGTTCTTGGTATCCTGTCTGCGATGATGGATGGGACTTGGCAGCAGGTGAGGTGGTATGCCGAATGCTTGGTTACCAGAGGGCTGATTTTACATTGATCGGACTGCCAATGATCGGCACAGAAACCCTTCCTTATATCCTGGATGATGTATTCTGTGATGGGACCGAGACGGATATTAAGGACTGTGATCATCTTTCATCACCTCTCTTAGAGCATGACTGCACACAACAAGAACATGCTGGTGCTTCCTGCCTGCCAGGTGAGTTGACTTTGTTTTTGATCAAATCAAGAAAATCCATGTTTTGCATTAGAGACAGTTTTGACCAATCAGAGAACGAGACTCAAACCAATACAACCCAAACATAAAACAAAGATTTAAAAAAAAATAAGGCATAAAAAATGATTTACACAATATCTTTAACAGATCTTTGGTTTAGAGGTTCGATCGAGTAGTGTATATGGATTTATTGATTTAACTTCATTGATATATTCATCAATAATTTTTAGAACATAACATCAATAATCAGAATTTTGATAAAATACTAATAATAGCCTAATGATAATAATAATACATGACATAAACAAAGTATAACATCAGCAAAAAAACATAGTTATGTCCTAATTGATCAACTGGAAGGCTCTTTAATGAAATGAAATAAAATAAAGATTTAATAAATTCATTATCAGAATGAATAAGTAATGTAAGGCGATGAGAAAAAGAGCCAATATTTTGCCCTTAAATGCTGTATACTGTAAATACTATACTGAAACAGGAACATAACATTTATAATAATTGAAACATTAACAGATAATAATTCTATGGACTTGGTTATGCTTTACTCTGATAAAGCGTAATTGATTATTATGTAAACATTGTAATTATAAAGGAAAACATAAATGGAGGAGTCTATTAAGTAAACGCGGCTTGTATTTCATAGACCCCTGTTTGAAGAATAAAATATTACAGTCCATAAATTAAAAGACAAAAAAAAAAGAAACTTGAGCACTATCAACGAACTTTAGGAAAGAGAGATGCATTTCAGTTCTTATTGGCTCGGTCACCTCTTTCTTTTTTTTTTTTTTTTTCTTTCTTTCTTTTTTTGTTTTGTCATTAGACCACTTTTTAAATGGTTATTTTTTTAGTGGTCAGATATGGGGTTTGATTGATTTATTTGTTTGTTTGTCGTTGTTTTTCTTTATCAGATATACGTCTTGTCGGAGGGGAGTACTCCTCGACTGGTATCGTAGAGGTGTTCCACAATGACTCCTGGGAAACCTTGTGTATGAATTCTGATGACAAAGAACTGGCCTACACCATATGTCACACGCTTGGATACAACTCATTCACCCTCACCGTGATAGACCATGAGAACAGAGATCATGATTTCTCACGACTGCGCTTCTCCTGTGACGAATTTGACTCCATCGCACAATGTTTCCCATATCTAATACCGGACTCTGAAGGAGCAAGAACTTGTTATGATGCTGAACGTGTTATTGGTGTGAATTGTAGGCCACGAGGTAGGTGACAGCTTTCGATTGCGCCATGACCTACACCCATTGAGTCTGTGAAAGGGAGTAGGGAGTTTTCGAATGTGTCGACGTGAACGCCGTCTTAGATCCTGCCAGCGACAATGGACTGCTTTGTGTTAACTGCATACAAAGTAGGTGAAGCATGAAGCTAACAATGGGTGAAGCGAGGTTCATGTTTTAGAGAAGACGGCAATACCATTTTTGACGCTTTCTTGATCTGACTCGTGTAAGAGGGAGAAGCCAGTGGACGGGTAAGCTGTTCTTGCACAAAGCGCGGTATGCAGTTAACACAAAGTAGTCCATTGTAGCTTGGAGGATCTAGGACGGCGTTCGTGTCGACACATTCAAAAACTCACTATTAACCCTTTCGAGACAATTGACCCCATTTTGTGGTTCAATAACTTTTGATTCAGGGCTCTAAAAATATACAAGCTGCATGAGTAGAAAGAGCATAAATTTCTGCACAAACTATGTCCACTTTTTTCGAATGACCATATGTATTATTAAACGAAGAAGCTTGACTGGGGAGGAATTTTTTAATTTGTAAACAAATCTTTCGGCATATTACTCCCAGTGTTAAAGATCGTATGCTCGATCTGTAATGAAAAACACAAGTCAGAAAAAATTGGAACCAGCGGGATTCGAACCTGTCATCTACTGCTTGCCGGGCAGCGACTTAACCACCAGGCTATTCTGGTTCACGGCCAAGTCATGACGAACTAGAATCAAATACCCAAGATCCTCTTCTTTCTGACTCATTAATATTCAAACGGTCCGCCGTAGACAATGGTTAGTAAACGAAGAAGCTTGACTGGGGAGGAATTTTTTAATTTGTAAACAAATCTTTCGGCATATTACTCCCAGCATATTACTCCCATATGTATTATGTTTTATATGTATTCTTGTATCGTTATCAAAATTGCATGAACTTAAAATCAAGACGCATTTTAAGTTTTTCCTTAATACAATGTTTATTTGATTATGCTAATGCGGCATGGTACTGCAGTCTAGGCAAGGTGGATCAAAACAAGTTAAAAATAATTCAAAATAAGATTGTAAGATTTATCAATCACTTACCACCAAGAACACACATTGGGAAGAGTGAACTTGAAACAGCTGGTCTTCTTCATGTAAACCTTAGATCACAACAACTTTTAATTCACCATGTACATAAGATTTTTTACTCTAATGCAGATCACTATATTTCAAATAATTTTACTCGCTCTTCAAGTGTTCATGGGCATGACACTAGAAATAGTCAATTTAATTTGGTAGTGCCTAAGCGGAAAGGTAAAATTGGAAATTCCTTTTATTTTAACGGTATTCTTTTCTGGAATTCCCTTACAAATCATGTTAAGTCAGTTAAGAATTTTTTACATTTTAAAAGGGTGTTGAAGCATCATCTGAAAAATGTGTCTACTCCATAACTATATTTCTCCTCTCCTTTTTGTAGCTCAGATGGTTTTTTCCTATATTATATGACTTATGTAACCAACGTTTATTATCGATAGTTTCATTATGATTTTCTGTATATAGTTTTTTCCGTTGAGTAAGTCTTGTTTTCACATTTATGTAATCGTCGCCTACTTTATAAAAATGTTATTATGTTTTATTTTGCTACTTTAGTACATTCTTATTACCTGTCGTACGTGTACGATAGTCTTGTAGCCGTACTAATGTGTTTTCTTAGTGTATTTTTAATCAGTTATTTAGGTATAAGGACCCCATTGGAAATAAGCCATTTCGGCTTTCATGGGCTATCCTGTCATGGTACCTGGTTATGTTTGTATTGCAATATACCTGACGAATAAAATCAAATCAAATCAAATCAAATCATTTGAGGCCAGGAATTTAAAAATCTAGAATAAGCTTTGAAATCCATAAAAAAAAATTGGCAACGCATTGAGAAGTTCAAAACATTGTTTTTCATAAAAAAATTTTCAAACTTTTCGAAAAAATTTCTAACCATGTATATTGTTCTTAAATACATTAAAACCAATTATAACCATGTATAAGAAAAATATTATAGTTGCCAATTTGAAGAACAAAATGTGATCAATTTAGCCCTGAAATAATTCCTGTCCTGAAAGGGTTAAACCATATGCCAGTTAAACAGAAGTATTGTTTGCACTGTTCATTTTGATATCTATTTTTAAACAATGTCACTTTTTCATGACGAAAAAGTCACTGACGTGGTCCAAATGACGCATCGTGTGAGCCGGGCTTTATTTTCCCTTTCTAAAGATTTACAAAGCCAGTCAGGGGAGCGTTTCATCAAGCGTTTTGTCAGTGACTTTTTTACTGACAAATTTGCTCTCAGCCAATCAGATGCAAGGATTTCAGTAGCTTATAACAGTTGTCAGTAAAAATCACTGACAAAACGGTTGATGAAATGCTCCCCATATTGTGATTACATGTATACGGGGGTCGCATTGAAGCGATTGAATTTTCGACTATCAACTACACTTATTGTTTTGTACATCTTCAGAATGCTAATAGTGATACGAATAATTATAACCTTTTACGGCCTTGCTGAAAAGCAGCCATCCGGCTGAATGCAGGCTTTTTATTTCATTTCATTTTTCATTTCGTTTATTTCCACGTCCAGCAAATAAAATACATGGGATTGCAATGTACATAGCAAAACAATGAAACAATGAAAATATTACACGTAATTCGTTTACAACGTACAATAGACATAAAAACATTATAAACTAGGTTGGTCGTGAAGGGGACTGCTAAAAGGCTGGGCTTGTAGATTGCAGCCCCCTTATAACTTATAGTTGCAAAAATAGTGTATCTGTAAAAAGGGAACGTACGAATACATACCAGATAGACAGAACATAACAGGGGAGAAAGGGACAGAGAAGGAAGGAAGACAAGCAACGAGAGAGGGTAGGACTCTTACCTATAAACACACCCACAACAAAACACGGACTGACCGGAATACAGATAGCAGTATAAAATGAATTAGGACATGATCGAGTACATTATTGAGTGAAATTAATTAAAGAAGGTTGATGGATGATGAGTTAAAGAGCCGGCGTTGGAAAATTACCTAGGAGGAATTTTTAAATTTGAATTTTAAAGAGTTTAAACTAGGGGCATCGGGTCCGCTCGCTATTCATTTAACACGCGTTATGAATAGCGGTCCTTATGAATAGTTATGAATAGTAGTCCTTATGAACGGAGGTCCTTATGAATAGCGAGGTAATTTGTCTATAGTTTGCTCGCTATTCATAAGGACGGCTATTCATACAAAACCGCTATTCATTTAGTCACGCGTTATGGATAGCGGTCCTTATGAATAAGTGGTCTTTATGAAAAGCGGTCCTTATGACTAGCGAGGTTACCCCAGGGGCATTATTGATGCTATCATCAAAGTGAATATTGATTTAGCGAGTATAGTTCTAGTTAATGGCAGATGGAATTTTTTAGATTTTAGTGTGGGATATTGGTGTATAGTTTTATTTTTGCTGAATATTAAATTGAAGATTGAGGGTAGCGCATTATTATTCAACTGGTTTATGAACTGATCGAGGTTGTAGCGATATAAATCATTTATCTTCAATATATTATTTTCAATAAACAAAGCATCAGTATGGGATCTCCAGTAAGTGTTACAAATAACACATATAGTTTTCTTTTGTAGAAGTAGTATTCTATGAAGATAAGATTTATGTGTATTCCCCAAATAGTAATGCCATATTTTAAGTAGAGCAAAATTAATGTCGAGTAAAGCATTAGCAGGGAGGAAGTTGGCAGAAATTTCATTGAAGTGACGACTTCAATGTCAGCTTTTATTTCCGTGAATTAAATAAATCAAACTCAAACTGTTAAGCATTACAAGGAGAGTAAACAAATGATTTGTAGTTCTTTAAAAAGAGAGCAGTAAGAAACGGCAGGGATAGGCTGTTGGTCTCATAGGCCATCGGTCTGCTGGGATGTTCCATCTCTTGAAATAACCCCCCCCCCCCCCGAATTTTTTTTTTTAAACTTTCTAATATTTACCAACCGAATGCTATCATGGTTGATGGTGACAACGTCAAAGATATTCGATTTAGACAAAATAACCATCTAAAAAAGCTCATTTATTTAGTTTGCTCTCAGTTTCATGACTTAATTAATTATTACCTAAATTTGTCTCATTTGCACCAGATCCATGCGAAGAAGCAGGATGTCCCGATAATAGTATATGTGTTGTTACTGCAAGGGTAACAGAAGTTAAATGCAACACATTGTTTTGTGTTCCTATACCACCTGCCCATTGTCTCTATGAAGATATCGAGACTCAGGATCGATGTGCATGGACCGGAGGTAGGTACAATGGTCAGCACTCAATAACATGAAGATCGAACATGAAGATCGAACAAAATATATTTTTAAAGAAAAATAGATCGATCTGTTTTTAATCAATCAGAAAAAGAAACATATTTTTCGAAGACAGTGTTGACTAATGAGAGAGCGAATATCAGCGACCCCTCGATCAAAGCACGAGACCCAAACGTCTATCAAAGATTTTATGTAAATCACCTTCGCTACTTCCATTCTTAAAATCTTCGCTTTCGATCGATATGTTGGATAATTTTCGAAAAACCCTTGTTTTACAGCCAGTGTGTTCCCCGAACTTTTTTTAAATTTAGGTGCACCTTCGCGTAAGTTTCCAATTGTTCGTGACACGTTTGACATATGTTGTATTCGTTAGATTTTCGTAGGGGTTCGCAAATGTACGCTGGGGTCGATTTTTGGTTTGGGACATGTTCAACATTTCGAATGTTTCTTTTCATTCCCCATGTTTGTGTAAATTCACCCAAGCATTAACTCCATTGTCAGCTGCAAGGTCAGGAAAGCTGAATTGCTTCCTACTCTACTATCCGCTCATTTAGGCAAAATCAAGCATGTTTTCATTTGACTTTTTCTTTGGCATACTTTATTCATTTTATTACGCTTGAGGTAACATGACAGAGATAATTATGAATTTTTATGTGCTATTTTTTCTTCAAAATAATTATGTTTACTACACTAAATATTCATTCGTGATACGTTTGTAATTTGCAATTTTTTGAGTGCAAATGAAATTTTGGTACCACCATTTTCCATTATTTTAATTCAGTCATACATGAATTATGAATAAAAAGATAGGCATCAAATGAAAGAAGAGAAGCAGAACTTTTAATACATGTATATCTTATCAAGGAAATTATTCATTATGAAAATTTCTGAGACACATTGTATAGGATTCAGCGATTTGTTTCTATGATTAATATTATCATTTATCATTATTGTTGATATTATCATAATTTCATTATTGTTCTTCTTGGCAGTTATACCGTCGTCCACATCTGAAAATTACGGTGATTCTTCATCCTACTCATATTCATGGTCTTCATCTTCATGGTCCTCCTCTACACAGAGTTCATCATCCTCTTCACAAAATTCAACATCGAATAGTGGGCAAAGTTCAACATCGAATAGTGCGCAAAGTTCAACATCGAATACTGAACCAATCTCAACATCCGACGACCAACAAGTTTCCCCACCTAGCAACGAAACGACTGCATTACCCTCTTCAAGCCCATCGGCAGGAAATAACTTCTTCTCAGATTACAGGCACTCGAAAATGAAGGGTTCACTTTCATTCAATAGTTTTGGCGAGGAATCTGAGCGTTGTCTCTACCACTTGTTCCTACCAAAGGCAACGGAGTTTGTAATCATCCTCAATGGCAGCCATTTTGACCCCGAACAAGTCCAAGTAAAGGTGTCTGGAGGTTATCGGTATGACCTGACTGAAACTGTATTTATTAGCCATACATCTACTCAAGCTCCAAATTATCTGAGGGTGAAAGACTACAGCGTATGGATAGAGATTACTTCCACTGCACTTAACTCAACTCTGGAAATAGATTACATAGCAGGTTGGTTTAACGTCTGTGATTCTTATAAGACACTTTAACCCGTTGAAGACTGAGCCCGCATATATGCGGGCTCAGTTTTCCCCGCTCGTGGACTGAGCCCGCATATATGCGGTCTGAGAAAATCGAAGAGACGAGCTCACTTTTACACCATTTATTTCACTCATTACTACATGAATAAACATAAATCCTTACTGATTCGAATGATTATACATTTGACATAGTGGTTTGCTTTGTTTTACTTTGAAATGATAACGATTTGGGGTAGAAAACACAGTTTCAAAACATTATTTCCTCTTGAACTCTTGAACTCGAACTCGCATAGCAACGCTCTGGCTCACTGCCGAGAACCGACCAATCAAAATAGGCTTGTGCGCACACGCTCTATTCATTTCCATATGAATTACGTTTACCCTCGATCTCTGCCTTATTTGCATAGTTTATGCAAATTAAATCGATCCGCCACCTCGCCTCGCGTGCCGAGTTCTTTTTCTCCAGCTTTGCATGCCTCCGGATTGATTTTCATATAGAAACTTTTTTTCATTTTTGAATATTTTCCACGGAAGTTTATTTTATCATTGATCGGATTTTTGTTACACTTTTCTCATCAATTGTTCTGTCTTCATTTCTGACCTTCTTTATTACCGTCTCTTGTTCTCCATTATGAGCACTCTATTTTATATTTCTCTCACCCTCTTCAACAACAATATCGTCTTCTGTGCTCGTCTATTCGTTTAGAACAGAACAGAAAGAAAAAAAACATCAAGAGGAAAGGTGGAAACAATGAGTACGATCAAAACTCATGAGGCAAAAAAAATAACAATAAATGTCAAATGCATAATGAAATAAAAGCAAAAGGTTAGAAATAAATAGATGAAAATTTTTTGGGGACATTTCTTCTACTTTTTGTTTTACATTCATAGGTTTATTATGGAGTTCACGATTTCTCATCATCATGCAGCATCATACTTTCATTATTGCTTCCTCTGCTGAATTGTTTTCTGTATAAAGTAGCGTTATTCACATTTTATTGAACTACATAGTTTTACAGTATATTCAGTTAGTCGCCGTACTTCTAACGGTTTAAAAAGCATGAATGGATTTCCTGTCTTTTCATCGCAGATGAGAACAAAGGAAATACGAATGAAGGTTGCCAAGGTCACGCCAGATAATCCCCCATTTTGTCAATGGAGCTCCAATCCAGGGGGCGGGGGGGGGGGGCAAAAAAAAAAACCCGTTTTGTGAAGGTCATCAATGTCTATAACTCAGCGAGAGGATCTAACATAATAAAACACTCATCGATTACTTTCTTTTCCAAAGGCGGATCAAAGTTGGTGGCTGTAGAAAAGAATAATACCGAATATATATATGTATTTAAACTTGTACCAGTGTACCACTTATAACAGAGGAATTATTATTGAACATTTCCCCTATTTAGACTTTAGAAGTTAGCGAAAGTCGAACCGATTTATAAGGTTTAAACTCTGTGAATTCATTAGTCTTCCGACCACTTCATGAGAGCTTATAATCTGCGGCAAAAAAACCCCCAAAACGCGAGAATAGATAACACAGAATCCACACGAAACGATTCTGTAAAGATGATTATAATAAGAGAAAAATCGTTTTGTTTTGTTTTTATTTTTTGTTTTTTGCCAAAAAAAAACACACATTAGCACTGTGAAAATGGTCGTCCTTTTCTTACTACGAAGCTGCTGAAGTTATCAATATTAATTTCTTATAATATAATCATCATTTTACATATACATCAACAAAATTGTATAACTTGAAAAGGCGACAAAATGGGAAAATACAGAATGATTCGGAGAAGCATATAGTCTCGCTAAAATAATAAATTCCTATAACAGCAACCCATCATGATGGTATAATAATAACTAGTAATGAAATATTGTTTGAAAGGAAATATGAAGTATAAGACTGGAAAATAAGAATGAAAGTAAATGACTTTATTCATTCATTGTAAAATCAGCTTGAATCAGCATAAGACGAATTATTTAAATACATATAAAGCAATAAATAGAAAATATGATATGCAAACACGTTTATGAGTTATTGTCGCAATAATGTCTAATGAAAATAAATGAATAATACATTAAAAAAACAGAATTGTGAGGATAATATATATGGCCGGCGGAATCGGGGGGCCCCCAATATTTTTGCCTCCAAAAAAATGTGGACCCCCCCCCATGTGTGTGATGACGACATCGACTATCGGCGATGTCCTTTGAACCGTTTTTTGTTTTGTTTTGTTTTTGTTTTTTGGGAGGGGGGGGGGCTTGCCGGGAATGTCGACAACGGCGACGATATTGGACTTTTTTGGGGTTGTCAACAAATTTTTTGTAGGGAATGTCCATATTTGGGCCCCACCAATCTCAAAAACGTTCGGCTGGCCCTGATAGAATGTGGTAGACGAAGAAAGAAGGAAACAAATCAAGGGAGACAAAACGGAAGGATAAGATAAAGGAATAACTATAATTATGATAAATGAAGAAAATGGGGGGAAATAAAAGAATAGCCCAAGGATAAACGACGAAAAAAGAAGAACAAAATAAAATTTACGAAAAAAAGCAGACATGAATCATGTGAATAAGTGAGAAATAGGAATCTAGAGAATTCAGAATTGACAAAAAAACAAAACAACTCAAAACAAAAACAAAAACAAAATAGGGGGTCAAAGGGAAGGGGGATGGGGAAGACAAGAAATACAATCAATAAATAAAAAAAGACGAATGGAAGTAAAAGTATTTACTCTCGGAAAAAGAATACAGGCAGAAAATTAGGATGAAAGAGATGAATTTCATGGAGATGGAAGAAACAAAATGGGGTGGAATTGATATGTCGTATAAATTCACCAACCCCGTATCCCTCTGTCTAAAGAGAGAGAGAGAGAGAGAGAGGGGGGGGGGGGGGTAAAATACAACCGGCGCAAAAAAACATTCGTGTTGACACCGGAACTCATAAATTATTCATTACTTCCGTCGGCACTAGCCAATAAGGAAACAAGAAAATGAATAATGCATGAGGTTTCGCGCAGTTTCGTGCACCGAACACTATGAATATTCAGTAAGCCAGCGGCAAAAGCGATCAAGGCGCTGATTGGCTATGAACGCAGTAGACCACACCTCCTCCTTGACAACCACGCTTCGTTGAGCTTGTCAGGATTTTTACCGTTCCCAGCGGGGGAATCGCACTGCGCTTTACCGTCTTCAACGGGTTAAGCCTTAGTCACAACTGCCCGTACGGGCTTGTACGGGTGGTTTACGGGTGGTTTACAGGCAGAAATTTGGGAAAACGCAAAGGGGACGCAGGTTGTTCGTACGGAATTTCGAGTTCGCAGACAGCACGCTAAAGCCGTAGGCCGAAAATGTGTATGCACATTATTTTCTGCGTTCTCGCTACGACAGGCAGCCCGTGGACAGGACGTAATGAACACTCACAGTCTCCGCAAGAGGGTATTGCGAATAGCGTGGGCGGGTCGCACGTTTGCTGGGGGTAAAAACCGCGCGAATACCACAGGCAGCACTCACGAGGCACGCATGTGATGGTCACGCAAGTGCGCATGCGCTCCTTGCAGGCCACGTGCTTGTCACGCGGGTATCCAATCATAGCTGAAAACGTGCCTGTGACTTACGTGCTTCGTGTGTCCCACCCACGGCGCATGCAAGCACGTGCGTGCAACGTACGGCCAATTTGGGGCCGGTATAAAAACCGTACGGGCAACAGAGTTCTCACACTTTCGCTCTGAATTTTCAGTGTCTTCAGGAGGTCCGACGTTTCTTCAAGACATTTTCTAAATCAGGACTGACTCTTGAATCACAATGCCTGGAGCAAGAGGCAGGGATCAGAAGAAAACACGTGGGGCTAAGAGTGGGGCACGAAAGGAGCATGCCCAACAAGAGGCCCCATCATCTACAGAAGAGGAGGTTGTGCAGGAGGAGCCTCCTCCAAGACACCCAGAGGCAGAGGCAGCACAGTCCAGGGAAGTAGTGGAGAGGGAAGAGGAAGTGTCTGAGGATGAGAGTGATGGAAGCAACATCACAACTGCTTCAACCAATGGGAAGAGGTCGACTGCCGTCTTCAACTTTCCATCACCGTTTTCGCGATCTACTTCATTCGCCTGAAG
The DNA here is from genome assembly GCA_025617745.1 of Heliocidaris erythrogramma. Taxonomy (NCBI): domain Eukaryota; kingdom Metazoa; phylum Echinodermata; class Echinoidea; order Camarodonta; family Echinometridae; genus Heliocidaris; species Heliocidaris erythrogramma. Next base: position 53,827,710 of record CM046855.1, on the reverse strand, counting down.
TCCTGGGTAGCGGGTGCGCAACAAGTTGTGTAATGCCAAAGTTCCTTTGACTACTTCTGTCGCGTTCCTGGGCTTGAGTTGTAGGCATGTTAGCAGACATCGCCAGTGATGGGCAAGGATCCCGAAGGCGTTCTCCAACACCCAACGTGCCCGAGACAACCTGTAGTTGAAGACCCTGTCCTTATGCGCAAGGCCTCGGGCACCGAAGGGCTTCATCATCCATGTTCTGAGAGGAAAGGCGTCATCGCCTACCAGGAAATAGGGTGTGGCACGGTCCTCGCATGGAATGGGATCAGGGTCCGACAATGGGAGTCGCCATTCTTCAAGGGCAGGGCGCAGACGAGTACCGTTGAACACTCCAGCGTCTGAGACCGAACCGGGCCCACCTGTGTTGCACATATGAATTTGTAGTCCGCATCAAGTACAGCCAGGATGATTGAAAAGTACCATTTGTAGTTGTAGTATAACGATCCACTCTTGCTCGGCTTCTTGATTTCGATGTGTTTGCCGTCTATTGCGCCGCAACAGTGGTGAAAGTTTCGTAGATGGCAGTACACACCTCTGGCACGAAGAGTGAAATCGTGTTGTGCGCGACGCGGAAACTGAATTCCATGGACTTGTAACTGTTACCAGTTGCCAGAAACCTCAAGGTGATCACTAGCTTCAGGCCTGGCTCCAAAGGTATTCTGCTCCTATACACACAGACAAATGGAAAACACATATTAGTAAATAAATTGAAAAAAAAATCAATGTGACATTTTTGACAATGTGACATTTTCAATATTTGGCCAAGACTTTGACACTCACTTTGGCCCCTTGGTGACGTGAGGTGAGACACGTCGCAGTACTTCAGCAAACAGGTTGCGATCCATCCGGATGTAGGCCATGTAGTCTCCTTGAGACTCTCGGTCCAGTTCTTGAAACAGTGTCTCATACTGGCTGGTTTGCGGAGCGAAAGTTAGGTTAAATTTAATTAATGTGATAAAATTTCCTTTACGATTCTTTTTCTCTTTTTCGCGACAACGTTTTCGGACATGCGCAGTGAAATTTAAATGTACAAGCTTGTCCGTTTTTTCGCCATGATGGTCAGTTAGCCACAGGACACAACTATCGATGTCACGTAAAATTCTAACCGCTGTTTGCTGAACAGGACAATTGACGTTCATAACTCACCATGTTCAAGAGACCATTCAAGTCACAAACTAATCCTGCCACAGAAATTCGAATGGTTGAATAGATGACAAAGGGAACTACCAACTCAAGAACTCCTAATCCCACGAATTTCAAAAGTAAAGCTTTACGGCTTTCTATATTCGAATGGTTGAATAGTGTTCCTCGTTTCATCATCCGTTGCTCCATAGACCGATCCCGAGCGTAAGTGGGAACATCGCCAGTGTGACAGGAACGGCTAACCTTCTACCTGTACTGAGAGTTAAGATGATGGGTCTGAAGTCGGGATACCGCGAAGGAAATTGTCTTCTAGATTCAGGAGCACAGTTGAGTCTCATACGGAATGCTGTAGCGGAAAGTTTAGGTTTGAAAGGGAAGCCAATAGTCGTTGATGTGACAAAGGTCGGAGATGATACTGAAGAATTCAGCAGTATGTTGTATAAGATGAAGGTACGAGGAATGGATTCAGGCAGGACATACAACATAACAGCCGTAGGACTTGAAGTCATCAACTCTAACATCAGTGAGGTTCGAGTCGAGGAACTCGCCAAGACGTTCCGACTGAGAAGGGAGGAGATCCATCGCCAAGGCGGATCCATTGACTTATTGATTGGAATCGACCATCCTGAGCATCACATTGGTACTGAAAGAGTACAGGGCAAACTTGTTGCTAGACAATCTGCACTCGGCTGGGTGGTATTTGGGAAAACCACGGCGGACCGTAAAGATGACACAGCCATACTACACATAGCAATAAGCAAACCTGTGGATCTGCAGCAGTTCTGGACTACGGAAAGTATGGGAGTACGCCATATTTCACAGAGATGTCCGGATGGGATAAGCAAGCAAGACGAGGAATTTAGAGTCATCAGCGATTCCTGTGTAAAGCTCGAGAAGCAATGGCTCGTACCATATCCGTGGAGGAAGGATCCAAAGCTCCTAAAAGACAACAAGCCACAAGCAATGAGGATGCTGCATGCGACAGAGAGAAGGCTGATAAAGGATCCAATGCATGCAGACGCATACAGCAAGCAGATTCAGGACATGGTGCAAATGGGGTTTGCAAGGAAGCTTTCTGACGAAGAAGTGAGATGTTATCAGGGGCCAACCTACTACATATCGCACCATGCAGTCATACGTCCGGACAAAAAGAGCACGCCTGTCAGAATTGTGTTTAATTCGTCAGCGGTATTTGAAGGGGAGTCGCTAAACGACTATATTGGAGAAAGGGGCCAGACCTGCTAAATACGCTGTTCGGTGTGATTCTGAGGTTCCGTGAGCACCCTGTAGCACTTTGCGGGGACATATCCAAGATGTACCACAGAGTAAGAATTCCTGTTGAGGATCAACATGTCCATCGCTTTCTTTGGCGAAACCTTGAGCAAGGGCGGAACCCAGATGTCTACATCATGCAAGTCGTGACATTTGGTGATAAGCCATCACCAGCGATGGCACTGATGGCATTGCGAAAGACGGCAGAGGAAGGCGCTAAGAAACATCCGGATGCAGCAAGGGCCCTTCTCAACACCACATACATGGATGACATCTGTGTGTCTGTGACTGACGTGAAAAAAGGAACGGAGCTAAGTCATCAGCTGGATGAAGTACTGGCAGATGGAGGATTCAAAGTCAAAGAATGGAGATCTAACCGGATACTAGATGTGGACTCGGAAACCGGCAAAGGTAGCTCCAAGCTACTAGAGACGATTAGCGATGACAAGGTTGTCGGAATGGTCTGGGAAGATGGACCAGATGCCTTCTCATATAAAGTCAAGCTGAACAAGAGTCTGCAGGATTCTCAGATGAATGTAAAGATGACGAAGAGAAGGATCTTGTCCCAGGTCGCTCGAATTAGTGATCCGATTGGGTTTGCAGCAGCAATAGTTATACGAGCTAAGATTGGTTTGCAGCGGTTATGGGAAGAAGGCCTTGACTGGGACTCCGAGCTGTCTGAACAAAGTCAAGCCGAATGGAAAAGGTTGTTCAGAGAGATGGAAGAACTGAAGGAGATCAAGTTTGAAAGATGTTTAACGCCACCAAACGTCATTGGGAAGCCGATCCTGTGCATATTCTGTGATGCGTCAATGGATGCATTTGGGACATGTGCATATCTCCGATGGGAAACGAATGAAGGAAACTTTGATGTACGGTTTGTAGCAGCAAAGAGTAGAGTTGCACCTCTGAAACAGTTGACAGTCCCGCGGCTCGAGCTTCAAGCAGCGGTACTAGCAAGTCGTTTGTATCAGACACTGAAGGATGAGATGACCATTGGATGGAGCGAAGTGATCTTGATGACAGATAGCATGATAGCATTATCATGGATTAAGAGCAGAGCCAGTAGTTTCAAGGTGTTCGTATCTACCCGAGTTGGAGAGATTCAAACTCTGACTGATCCCAGTGAATGGCGTCATATCCCCGGCGACGTTAATGTTGCAGATGATCTGACTAGAGGATTGAAGGCAAACCAATTGAAGGACAGATGGTGTTATGGACCAGACTTCTTACGAAAGCCAAAGTCAGATTGGCCAGAAGATACTAAGGTGGAGGACAAGATGTCAGAAGGGGAAAAGGAGAAACCGAAGGGGCAACCAAGATGGAATAGGATGTTATTGACTGCACCAAGTTCTCAAGCTGGAGAAAACTGGTTCGGGTAACATCATATGTTCTGAAGTTTGTGAGGAAGTTGAAGTCTAAGTGCAGAAAGGAGACAGATGGAAATGATGCTAATGGAGCTCTAACACCCAATGAACTTCATCTGGGAGAGAGATATCTCATCAAAGGAGCTCAATCGTCACTGAGTGCCAGAATTGACAAGGGAGAACTAAAGGCCCTTAGTCCATATAAAGACGATAAAGGAATTTTCAGAGTGGGAGGCAGAGTAGGCCGAGCAAAGATGAACTTCGACATGAAACACCCAGCTCTGCTTCCATATGAACATTGGATATCGACACTAATCACCCGATACGTCCATGAAAGCGGCCATAATGGAGTGGCAGCAACTACTGCTAAAACAAGAAGGAAGTATTGGATACTGAGAGGGCACAACATTGCAAAGACCGTGAAACAGAGATGTACTGTTTGCAGAGCCTTCGAACACAAAGTAGGAAATGGCGGAACTGCCCACAGAAAGACTGACTCCAGATTCCCCGCCATTTCACATCACGTCATGCGACTACTTTGGGCCAATCCAAGTGAAAGTTGGGCGGAATAAGGTGGATAAGCATTACGGAGTAATATTCACCTGTCTGAACACCCGAGCAGTCCATTTGGAACTTGCAGTAAACTGCTCCACAATGGAATTCATGCAAGTGCTAAGGAGATTCTTCGCCATAAGAGGCCAACCGGCAAAGATTCTAAGTGATAACGGAACGCAGTTTGTGGGAGCGGAACGCGAGCTGAGAGACATGATAAAAGGCTGGTCTAAAGATGAACTCAAAGATTTCTGTGCAGAGAGAAACACGGAATTCACCACCCCAGCAGCTCCACATCAAAATGGTTGTGCAGAGTCCTTAGTGAAAAACTGCAAGTATGCTCTCAAGAAGGCCATTGGAGAGCAAACTCTGACCCCGTTTGAACTATACACATATCTTCTCGATGTGGCTAATCTTGTCAATCAACGACCAATTGGAAGAATCCCAACAGATCCAGACGATGGAAGTTACCTGTGTCCCAACGACATGTTATTGGGGCGCGCATCCAGCGATGTACCGCAAGGTCCTTTTCGGGAAACCAGGAATCCCCGGCATCGTGTTGAACTCGTCCAGCGGATCGTTGACGGGTTCTGGAAGTGTTGGACTAGGGACGTCCTTCCGCTCTTTGCACCTCGCCGGAAATGGAACGTCGATCGCCGAAATGTACGAGTAGATGATGTCGTGATGATGGCTGACGCAAATTTCTGTACGCGGGAAGTGGACGATAGCTCGCGTTATAGAAGTATATCCGGGACCTGATAGTAAAGTCCGTAACGTCAAATTGAAAACTCCCACATCGGAAATCAAGCGTCCAATCACGAAGATAGCTGTTATTTATCCAGTGGAGGGTTACTTAGATTGAATCGCGTGATTATTTGTTAGTTGCCATGAGGAAATAAATCCCTCATTGGGTGGGGAGGATGGTTTGCGGAGCGAAAGTTAGGTTAAATTTAATTAATGTGATAAAATTTCCTTTACGATTCTTTTTCTCTTTTTCGCGACACCGTTTTCGGACATGCGCAGTGAAATTTAAATGTACAAGCTTGTCCGTTTTTTCGCCATGATGGTCAGTTAGCCACAGGACACAACCATCGATGTCACGTAAAATTCTAACCGCTGTTTGCTGAACAGGACAATTGACGTTCATAACTCACCATGTTCAAGAGACCATTCAAGTCACAAACTAATCCTGCCACAGAAATTCGAATGGTTGAATAGATGACAAAGGGAACTACCAACTCAAGAACTCCTAATCCCACGAATTTGAAAAGTAAAGCTTTACGGCTTTCTATATCAAATTCGTGGGATTAGGAGTTCTTGAGTTGAGTTTTATCACACTGAGCAAGAAGCGCCACAACACCTTCACGGTGTTCTTGTTGTTCCTCCTCCACGAGTAGCCGTAGGAGACGAAGCTGCATTCTTCTAGGAAGTGCCATCCTGGCTGACGGGGCAGTTGTGACTAAGGCTTTAATTACAGCCATGTAGAACTTACCCGATCCATGTATAATCTGGTTTAGCAAATAATTATGGAGCACTATATTGTTGAAGGCACTTTACTCTCCTACGATTATTGTTTTTGTTATGAATATTATTCACGGGCGTAAATCTGCAAGAATTTCTTTTCAACTGGGGGGGGGGGGTGACCATTCATGGAGAACAAAGCCATCCCCCTCCCCATGAAAAGAAGGAATGTATGAATTTACGCCAGTGTTATTATTATTAACAATTTTATTATTATTATCATATAATTATTATCGTAATTATAATTATTGTTGTGGCTGTTGTCGTCATTAACATTTTTTTAAATATAGATAGCAAAATATTTCTTTCAAGTACTGATCAGTACATCATCAAACCGGGAATCACGGACCAAAAAAAGCTTATCTTTTACAATTGCTCCTGTCGTTATGTTAATATATTCTTCCTTGTTAAAATTCTCGGTATCATTTACTGCTTCCCATCTTAATATCTTTATGCTTTACAGATTGTACAGAGGACAGTCCTGACAGCGCGGGTAGGTTATAAAAACATCTTCTACGTAGATTATCCAATTTCGAAGGAGTTAGTTCCTTCAATCATGGAGGCAACTCATTGAGGACAAGTAAAAATGCAAACGAAATACAATAACAACTATTGGGAATGATGTAGTAGTAGACTGTATTGTCATTGCTTTTGTTTATGGAAATACAAAGAATGACAAATTGGTCTTACTGTTGTGGCAATTTTGTATATGTTTATGTTGGTAGAACATTCAATCATTAACTCTTTCAGTGCCGATGTCACGTATATGTGACAGACATTCTATTTTCATTCACCAATTGCTCGACCACAGGATAGGTATGTGGTGGTCATGTATATCAAATTTTGAGCATAAATTAAACATTTTAAATATATAATTACAATTATATGCTACCATAGAAATTCTCAGAGAAAATTGCAGACTTTTAAAAAGATATTACCTTATTTTAACATTAAACAATAGTAAACAAATGAGAAACCCCAAAATAGTGGGCAAAAAAAGAAACTCAAATATAATTGTCAATAATACTTATGCATAAAGTTTGGTAAAGTAATAATATTTGGTATAATAAGAAATAGTAACAAAGTTTTATACACAATATTTTGTGAAATAATAGATGGTTAATGAAGGGCAGATATTTGAAAAGTATGCATTGATCACATTTTGGTAAAAGAGACCTAAACCCCTTAGCACAGTAAGAGGTAATGCTTTACTTTCAGCACTCTTGCTTATTCGATTGAATAAGATGTGATGGTTACTGTTTTAATATGAAATCAGATTTCTCATTTCATTAAGATCATAAATTACAAATTGAATTTATATTAAACTAGATCGATGTCTCTTTCCGTTGGGAATGGAAGCAAAATGGATTACAGACCAGCAGATCACAGCTAGCAGTAGGATTGATACATCTCATGCTTCCTATCATGCAAGGTTATATGGCCCTTCTTCGTGGATACCTAGTTCTTCTGATATGGATCCATTCATTGATGTAAGCCAACTTTACTAAATGTCCTCGTCTTTATAGCTACTTCCGGAAATGAAGGTGGAATTCATTTAAAAATCCAATGTTTTTTAGTACCACATCAATGCATTTTCATTCATTATCCTCGTATGTTTTGATTCTTACCTCATCCATTGGTCTTTTATGTCAACATCAATCAGTAATGATAATTCATGAACAGAATTGTAGAGCAATAATTATTTAGGAAAGTTTTCTGGAATGTCTTAGTACTCCTTAATTTCCCTTTGTTTATTGAAATATGAAATTACACATTCCTAACTTTGTTTTTTCAAATATGAAATTACACATTCATAAATTTGTTTATTGAAATATGAAATTACACATTCCTAACTTTGTTTATTGAAAATGAATTACATATTCATAATTTCATATATGTACTGGATTTCAGATGATTCATGAGTTTCCTTTCGTCCCTCTCTCTTACCTCAACAGATTTCATTTGAAGAAGATTATGATGTAACCGGTCTTATCATACAAGGTGGTGGAGGAAATGATCGTTATTGGGTGAAATCATTCTCGGTCGAGTACGAGATACATGGACAGTTAGTCTTTGTTATAGATCCAAACAAACCGAAGACCAATGGAACGGTAATATATTAAGACTATTCCTCTGCTATAAAATACAGCTCATTAATTTCCCATCTCTAACGTGTATAAAACAAATACATGTAATATATGAGAGTTTAGATTTGCAACCTGACTTAATATTACCTGTCAAGGAAATCTTGATGTGACTTTATCTTAATTTCTCAACATCAGCTTTGCTTGTGCTGAAAGCACTAGATTTTAACATGACAGTACAATACTTATATATTCGTCTAGAACAATTGCCTGTGGTTTTGTCTTTTAGCGTAACACAGTTTATTATGGTAAAAGAAAACCTGTTTTGCTATTGAAATATATTGATAAGGACAATGGTAACTGCATTTTTATTCAGTATAGTTTGCGATGAGGGTAGCATTGACACCAAAATGCAGACAAATACATGAATTCAGGCAGCCTTATATGTCATAAAGACGTAGACCCATGTTCATGTTTGAATCAAAATGCAACCCAAGTTCATGACATGAGATTCAGCAGTATCATGATATGCGAGATCTTTTGGAGTTTCAGACGTATATCGTTGGTGATCGTTGTTCAACAATATGTTTCCTATATCACCGAATATCGATTATCACTGCGGCAGGACTTCATCCCTCAAACTGTTTCTTCTCCACTTCCACCACAATTAGGATTAAATCTGAAGTAAAGCTAGGTGTCGTCTGCTCAGCAGTGGGCATGACGGAGATATCAAGGTCTTCAAATAATAAGAAGTATGATTGATAGAGAACTGGAGGGGCCCCAAAGAAGATCCCTGAGGAACACCAAATCAGCTATTTTTAAATATTTATTTATTGATATTTCATCCGTTACACCATTCAACAAAAGATGATCTTCCATGGGGCCCTGAAAATGCAACTAAAACTTATTACAACTGAAATGGTTTGAAAAACAATCAGAGGAGCAAACATATATCAACTAAACAATAACAGAATTATAAACGAATTCCATAAAATTGTACCAAAAGTAAACCACAATATATAACCCCTGTCAATAATCATGACTATTAAACGTGCTGATGTGGGTAGGGATAAGCAATGAAAATATAAAGAGTGCGAGACATAGAAAGGAAAGAGAGAAAAAAGATTAAGAATTAGGCATGGAGAAAGAGACAGTGGTGGTGGAAGCGTATGGAGGGAAGAGCCAAAAAAAAAAGAAAAAGAAAACAGGAATAGAAAGAGAGAGGGAGAGAGAGAGAGAGAGAAAACGTTGGAAGCAGAAAAAATGATGTTGATTCCAAACAGTGACTAAATTAGATTCAGAAAATGCTTCGCCAAGGAAAATTTAAATTGTTTAAAATTACTTGTTTGGTTGATATTTATAGGAAAATTAATCTACAGAGTTGCACCATAGCATATTGCATTCCTATAATATTCTGTTTGACATTTATCAATTATAAGGCCATGATTAGCACATTATCGAGTGTTAATATTATGTATCGTTGAGAATTCTTTAAAAATGCTTTTGTAAAAATCAGACAAATCATTAAGACATTTAAAAACAAATATACAAAATAGTAGACCTTCAACCTTTGAAGGCATCCATTTCAGGCCAGCAAATAATTCATTGGATGAAGTATATACATATACATATACATTTACATATATGTACAAATTAAAGAAATAACAAAAATAGTTGGAAGACGACTCGGGGAAAGTTGCATAATCACCAAAGGCGGAGATTAGATCCAATAATATTAGGACACTCACTTGCAGAAAATCTAGAGAGTTCTTGTTTGGAAGGATGTCACTCTCAATTTTCATCATTGCAGTTTTAGTGTTGTGATATTCAAATGATTTGTCAATGATAATATGTACCATAAAGTTTCGTTAGGTCTTTCCCTTCTTTTAATTTTATTAAGCTATTATTTTATTAATTCTTGTCATACATTCTTTTTCTTTATATCAATCGTAATATCATCCTCTGAACAGAACTTCATGATCTTTGAAGGTAACTCCGACTATTACTGCGCCAAGTACATTAACCTACCACCTGGGCTAATCACGAACCGCCTACGCCTCAGACCTCTTCAAGAGACACGCGTTGCCCTGAGATTGGAAGTGCTTGGTTGTCGAACAAATGGTAATGACTTTAAGATCATCACTTCTCTTTAGATTGCAAAGAACAATGTATACGTAATTTTGATAAATAACATATAATAATATGCTTTTAAGCGCTTTACAGACATATCATTACACCGGTCATTGAATACATGGCTTGCACGCACACAATGTGCACCTTCTCCACTCAATGGCACCTGTTCACAGAGGCTCACAATTCTGATCAAACGACAATGACTTTCGTATCCTACCGGGTACCCATTTCGGAACCTGGGTGGAGAGAAGCAATATAGCAATATAGCAATATAGCAAAGTAGTAGACTAGTTGGGCGGGAGTAGTTGTACAGAACATTATTATGCATGCTTGATATACAGCGCCAAACAGTGACCAGAGTGCGTATGCCGCTGTGATGAAAAATCGTGGCCAATCAGAAGTAAGCTGTCTGCACGTCGGATCCCTTCGCAAGCAATAAATAGCGTCCACTGGGCAAAGTTATAGTAATTCTCCTCAAGACGATCATTATCATAGCATACTGATCGAAACGTTGCGAGCCAAAGAGCTCTTCGTGGAGCTCACCAGCCCATTTCATATCCCTTATTCTTTGAAAGAATACATGGTGTAACCCTGAAAACTTTACATACATGCTTGAAATTGTTTGATCCCAGACAAAACGATTATCCTTACACAGCTACCCCTTAGATATTAACTACATTTCTTTCTCTTTCATAGCCACATACAGGTATAAATCTTAGGATTAATAAAGCTGTAGGACAGATTGGCTGGCTCCAAAACCAAATAACTGAAAAGTTTACATGTGAAGTTGCTGTAGTAGTATTCGCTTATGAATCATATATCATGTACATGAATAAAACCAAATACTGGCTGACATATTTCATCTTCATGCCCTTTTTAGTGTGTAATGACACGCAGTCGAGTTACCATGGAGAGAATGAAGCAAGTCGACTTCTTCCTACTCTACGACTGCAGCCAGGTGATCAATCTTTCGAATCTGGGAATGGAACTTCTCGGTACTGGTCGGTAAGAAAGCTTTGTAATTAAGGTTTAAAATTACAGGGAAATTTGCGGAAAGGATACCATTTATCCATCTATTTTTTCATAAGGACTATTTAATAATTTTGATTGAAGCGAAATCTATGTAACCCGAGTCTTTTCTGGTGGTTCCATGGAATTATTTGTTTTAGGACTTTATTGGTTACAGGTATTGCTAATTGTAAAAGTGTGAAATATCAAAAAAATAAACTGAAACTGAAACTGAATGTATATGTAAACGAGAAAGAGAGAACACGTACACATGGACATTATGGAGATATTTTCTGAAAATATCAAAATAGCCTCCTTACATACCTTTTCTAAAGTGTAGAATTCTGTTTAACTCTGTTACACTCTATAATGATGATAGATGCTCATCTGGGGCTTTGTCATAGCCGTCATTGTCCTACGAGTCATGACTGACCCTTTGTAAGCCTGTTGAAGATAGTGATAGATCTGTTTAATTCCGTCGGTGTTCTATCTTGGGTTTAGGACATAGAAAAACAAACGAAAACTTCACACTTCGAAACAACGTGATTGAACTTTATTCACGCCATTTTTCACAACTCCGATCGGCGATCGTCTTGTAATGATAGTCTTTCTTCAGACTCTGACATGTATATATCAACACAACAGTCGGTCCATCTAAACTTTATAACTGCTGTCACGATACTTGACAGTGCGAACACTTTTAGAAATCATTTGTGAAGGCATCATGAAAACCAAAGGCATTTGAAACTTGTGGTAATTGAGAGGATTAATAAAAGTAAGATGTGATAGATGTAATGGGGCAAAGTACATTTTGTGCAATATACCTCGAAGGGATTTCGGACATTCAGTTGTCTTTGTGTATAGATATAATCGTTGTAATTGCTTTATTATTTCTTCTATCAGGAGAGTTACGATACACAACCGAGAACTATCACGAGAATTGTATCTCGAATGTGCTTAGGAAGAGATGGGCTTTCTTCATTTGACCTGAAGTGGACGAATACAACAGACTATCAGGATACAAACTCAACTTCCTTTCTGGTCCGTAGCAGGGTAAGGAAAATATATGTGACAGCTTCCATTTTGATGCTACATATCAACAGAATTTTTGTAATCAGTTATCAAAAACATCCAAAATTCATCATTTTATCACAACTATCCTTACCCTAACGTTGTAACTTGTTATTTTAAATAGATAGCACCACAGGAGAAAGGGAAAAAGATCTACTGATAGCGAGATGATGGTTAACATCGTAAGTGACGAAGATTATACAGCAAAAACATGCTCCTAGATTGACTTTACTGTTTGTGTGAAATGGAACTTCAAAATAATCTCTATGGAAAACAAAAAATGAATAATAACTACCTTTTATTTTCACAAAAGCAATATGTATACTTTGCTTGTTGATGTTTTCTTTCTTTTCTGCTCGGCTTGAAAACATCATTCATGCTGAATGTACAATATAGGAAACATTACTTGGTAAATGAAACGTTAAAACAGAGTGTGTTACTTTCTATTCTAGAAAACTTCTAAAAGTTCAATCATTAAGCTATATTTACCACATTCCATCAAGGTGTAAATGGGTACCTGTTATGCTTGGGCGCTAGCTGCTATGGCGACTCGGCCAAACCTGGGATAATAATATTCGAACATCGGGAGCCATGTCTGGTGAATATGGGCGCTAAATACAAGAAGTGACCATCATTATTGTTTGTTTTTAAATATTACCCATTGCTTCTGTTGTTTAGCTCCGTTTCGACTACCAGGACACTTCTTGGGCCCAAATTGAATTAAATCCACCCATTACCAACGTGTATCAGCTCCGCATATATCCTAAGAATTGGATCGGGTATGATGCTTGTCTCCAAATAAAAGTGTTTGGATGCCCCACCAATGACAGTAAGTTGTGTCAAAGATCTATCAAATATTCTATATTCACAAAACATGAATACATAAAGTGTATTTTAACCTAATATTACATAATTGACATTCCAATTAAAAAATCGGTAAAATACAGAGAGACTAAGACAAAGGTACGTGATCGATGTTCATCGTAACTATGAAAAATGAATGCTATTCTCAACTAATGCTAATTTCAGTGATGCACATAAATTAATAAACCATAAAGCACCACATGGAATATTTGCTGAGTAAATGGAACCCCCTTTCGTAATTACAGATCACATCCAAAGACATATCATGGGAAACTAATCATCGATAGAATAAATACTAGGCTGTGTCTATGTGTTATGTGTTTAAATTGTTTGTTAATTATAATATTCCTTATTTCAATTTATAGAGTGTACAGAGAGACTTGGAATGGAAACATTTGAGATCCCTAATGAAAACATCATATGCAACGGCTGTGACAAAGAGTCACTTTCAATGGTTCGTCTGAACTCATTTGGAGAAAATTTGGGAATCGGCTGCTTATTTCATCCAATCTCAGAAGGTAAATACCTTACAATGTAATTGCAATTTTAGTCTTTCATCATATCTATGATATAGTCCGGTATATTATTTTTAATTGGGAAACATTTAGAAAGTGAATAAAACTAAAAGACATAAGAGGAATATATTTATAGTTTTTAATTTGAGAAACAGTATCATTCGATGAGAAAATGCCCCTTTGACCCCTCCCTTTTTACGCCACTTACGCGAAATATATACGTGCATATCACAAAATTTATGATCCAGTAAACTTTGTTTTCGTATCGACTTCGTGGCGTAGTCAGCTTTATGATTATTCCAATGAATGTTTGAAGTTATAAAAGGGCATGTAAGGCTGGTTCATCTGTATTAGAACTATTATTCTGATTTTATCTACCCAAAGACACGACTGCGTCAGCATGGCTGCAAGTTCGCTTTCCAAAGCGAGTGTTACTTGCAGGGATGATACTACAATCTGGAGCACCAGGATACCCATTTGATGATGACTTTGACCCTAATAAGCTAACCTACCAGCTGACAATAGAATACCAGCCAGCCACGGCTTCCAGTGACATCGTTTTCTTGCGAGTGGACGGGGACCACTATTTCGTGAGTATAAAACAAGCTCTTCATGCAGACTACGATTTATGTATTGTTAATGAAATTAAATGAAAAGGGGGCCAGTTAAAACAATCTTTTCACTCAACAGAGCGAAAATAATGATGATAATAATAATAACAATAACAATGATAATAAGAAGAAGTATAATAATAATAATAGTAATAATAATGATAATAATAATAATGATAATAATAATAATAATGATAATAATAATGATACAATGTTTTCATGAAGCGCAATTCAATCAAAATGAGCTTTCAAAGCGCTCTACAAACAAAAGTTATGAATATATTTGTATATACTACAAAGAAGCTTATACTAACCTCTTTATGTAAAGATTTAAACATAGGGCAGGTAATTAGAAAACAAACTTAGTAAGACTAGAATATGTAGGTTATTAGTTGTTATTTTTAAAGTTCATTACTGGTTTGAGATCTGAGTGATTTGGGGAGGGTGTTCCAAAGAACTGGGCCTGCATATGCAAATTTCCTTTGGTCGTAGCTTTTGATCCTTCCTGGGTACACTTGGAGCAGAAACAGACATAAGAGTTCTTGAAGGGACGTATTCGCGTACCAGTTGCGATATGTAGTCGGGTATTTACAAATAGTCATCGGATTTAATGATATGATAACATAATGGTTGATAATTTTTATACTGTTCCTATTTTCTAAATGTGATGCTGTCACCGTGCACAGAGCACCGTTTCTATAGAAATATCAAGCTCGTGAACCTGAGGTTCTCGAAGTTATTGTGATCTGCTATATTTTTTCTCCAGATCGGTAGGCCGTTCGCTCAGAAGACAATAATGTTTGGGAAGGAGTACTTGACTACTGCGGTACGTCTCACTCCGATCACCGCTTCTTATCGACAGAAAGCTCGCTTCGCTGTGGAGTTCATCGGCTGTCAGACTAATGGTAAGTACTTCAGCCCTAGAACATCCTTATAATATTTTTTAATGCATTCGATTCAGGCCTACGATTTCAGTGGAAACAGAAAATTAATAAAAAAGTGAAAGTTTGAAACAAATAATAAGAACTATGAATTTGGTAATTAGGAAAGTTTTACATGGCGTGCATGAATAGTACGTGACACTGTTTGCCATTATTATAGCCTAACGTAGCAGATACCAGTCTGAAGTGGCGAGTGCTTTTCTGTTTTGTAACTACCTGTCACCCATTGCATCATTTTTCGTCTGCATTTTATCTGCCCTTATGGCTATACTTTCTTTGGAAATTTGATGTAGCCTAACCTGTCCATCTGTACTAGAACGGATTGTTTTTTTAAAGACATCAGCACAATCATTCACCTTTATTTTATAAAGACATATCTATGTCTAAACATATTGTAATTTTTTTCTATTTTATTTATAGAAAGTTTATATTCATGAATCTGTATACACTTCCCCTTTTTTGTCTTATTAATTGGACCTCTACAGCAAGATGCAAGGAGGAGAACTCTCACTTTGGAGGAGAATGTTTTAACTTTGTTTATGCCTATGGTTATGGAGAAAATAAATGTACCTTTGGGAGCGAAGATTATGGCAGCCGCTTAGCCTACATCAAATCACAGGCTGAACAAAACTTTGTAAAAGAGCTGGCATCCATTTCTCTTCCACCTCATGTTCTGGTCCGGATCGGAATGGAATCCCACAACACAACGTAAGAAAAAGTATTATGGCGTAGCCAGACTTGTTGAACAGGGGGCACAGACTAGTGGAGGGGGGTTGACACACAAACGCAGAGTCACATAGATACACACACACACACATACACAACACACGCACGCACACACACACCCACACACACATGTTTACATGGCTTTACTTCCGAGGACAACTATTGTTCCTCTATTGTTACTCGTCCTCGGACAGTCGACGGAATAAAGCACAAATTCATTGTTCGACGTTCGAGGACTATTGTCCGGCTTCTGAGGACCATTGTTGTCATGATTTTTTTTTTGTTCTCTGTCCGAAAATGTCCTCGGACATAATGCTAAACAAACGCACGCACGCGCGCACACATACACTAAGCTTTGTGACTTTTTAGCTAATGAACAGGAGTCCCAGGGACCCATTTGTGCCACCTGGCTATGATTTCGGTAGCCTAAAAACAGATGATAATGTATACATCACCGTAAACACTCTAGCGTTTGTTTATTCATTTTTCATTACTTTCTTCCTCTTCGTCTTTAAAACATATTTTTTTATTAAGTTAGGCCACAAAGTTGAGGAAGGTTTAAAAACTAATTTCATTACAATGATTTTTTTTTAATTAAAAAGCATTATTGTATAAGATTTCCATGTCAAATCCATCTAAAGAGCGTCCAAATCGATTTCATGTGAATTGAATGCTCATCAAGATCAATATTCACTTGCCTAAAATGAGCATATTCCTTGAATACAAGCGTTTGAAATAAATTTGAAAGCTATTTTTGTGAATTTCCTATAGTATTTGATATAATATGTTTTTTAATTTTGATTTTTTTCAGAAAAAAAAAATCAATTTTAATAATATGTAACATGTTTGTGGAAAGGAGTAGGTATAACTTTTTTGGTTATCTTAATATAGATTGCATTGGCTGGATGGAAGTGAGATTGACTTCAGGGCATTCTCTGAATCTATCTCACAAGAAGACGATCTAACTGGCTATTGCGGTTTCATGGACCCAGCTAATTGTTACCAGTGGCGATTGGAAGAATGCAGTGCGCAGTACTATCAGTACTATCTTTGTGAAGCAGGTACCAAATCTAACAATCTAAATCATCATCTAAATACCTCCATATCATGTCTTGAATTATGGATATTCCTAGTCTTTGATTAGGGTTAATCGAAAAATCAAATTGTGATCTATTGTACTTAACCGAAATTTCTGTGTCGGCATCAATTATGATATTTCACTCTCTATAGGTTTGCTAAATCGTGAAAATATCGATAAAGCACTTTTCTGTTTAACTTGAGGCTTAAAGTGCCGGCTACATAGACCGAAAAGTTATCGAAGAATATTGGCCTTTTGAAAACATATCTGAAGATTCACGAGACCTACATACTGTAGGTCTTACTGGCCTTTTGAGAAAAAAAATTAAGGCTGGTGGCATGTTCCCTGCACAAAAAATAGAACGCATGGACAATATGGTTGGTTCAAGCGGACAGACCAAACTGGCAATGATAATGAGTTTAAGATGACATATTAAACTTGCACAATGTCCAATATATTGCACCTTGCTCGTGACTCTCGTCTTTTTAATTTCTTGAAGATTTCAATGAGTGCCTTGATCCCAGTAGTCATGACTGCAGCGGGCTTTGTGTGAACATGCCACAGACGTATTACTGCAAGTGTCCACGTGGTATGAGAATGATCACAGATACTGAATGCGAAGGTAAGTCGAACGCCATTTTCATTTTAAAATTGATACAGCTATGCTTTTTTTTTCTTGCAGTCTCATTTTTTTTACATGTTTCATTTTGAAACATACATGCAAATCATTACAATTATACTTACTCCGTATAGCTGATTGACTTAAATAATGTAAACGAATACACGTTTTAGATGTAAATTCGAAGAAAAAAATAAGTATGCGTATATTTTGATTTAGATCGATAGTTATTTTAGGAATTATCTTAAAATGTACATTTTCAATAGATCTGTGCGAATTAGTAGAGTCAACTTCGGTTTCATCTGATGACGGGCCATGGTCAGTTCCGGTATGTATCTACATCGGGAAAACAACTTGGGATCAAGCTTATTATACATGCTCCAAGGAGCATCTTGGTAGAATCGCCACACAAGAGGAGCTGTTTAACTATTCAGAATCGGTGAGACGTATTCATGTTTTTTTTTCTGCTTGAATCTAATATGAAAATGAAAATATTAAGTGAACTATGTATGTCGTGCCAATTTAAGGTGAATTGTACAAACAAAAATAAAATTGAAATCAATTTTAATGGAGGGGGAAACTGCCCCCTCCTGCACCCACCCCCTGAGGAGCACGATTTGCCTGCTTATCAACAATTTCCCTCGCGTGCTCACATCCGCCCCCCCCCCCCCCCCCCATATGAAATCCTGGCTACACGGTTGAATGATCGAGA
Source organism: Heliocidaris erythrogramma (assembly GCA_025617745.1). Lineage (NCBI taxonomy): Eukaryota > Metazoa > Echinodermata > Echinoidea > Camarodonta > Echinometridae > Heliocidaris > Heliocidaris erythrogramma. Next base: position 53,809,466 of record CM046855.1, on the reverse strand, counting down.
AATCATTATTCGATGTTATTTCCTCTCCCTTTAAACGTTGAAAGCAGGTCATTTCTACCAACATTCCAGGATATTATTGAGTTGTATAGCTGATTCAAAATTGTTTTCATCCAAAAACCAAACTAAATCATTGCAAATTTGTAGTGATGCAACAAGACTATATTTTGCACTTTTAAGAAATACTGTTAGATTTTGATATCCTTATTTACAGCTTGAAGATGAAATATGGTGGACGAGCGAGGAAGGCCGTAGAAAGGAGTGTACCTCTTTCAATTTATTATCACATGAAGCATCTAATGCGGATTGTGAATTGGAGTTGAATTTCTTATGTGTCACAGGTAAAGTAATATTTCTTTAAATTATACATCTTTATTTCCTAGAACAATAAAGTCATTTTCAGCGTGAACTTTTATAATGATAATTTGCTATGGCTGATAATAAACAGATCTATCACTAAAAAATGTAAATGTTTACTGTGCAGTTTATAGCACATGCAAATAGGAAATTGATGATGATGATGATGATGATGATGATGATTCACAACAGTTATATGGCGTCATATATCTGCTAAAACATTCAGGTCCGAATTCACAAAGGAGGTTTAAACCATGGGTAAGGTTTAAACCTCCTTAAGCGTACTAAAATAAGCGTAAATAAGCGCACATTGCCATTGCGCGCGCTCAAATAAAATTTATGATTGGATCGGATTCCGTGCGCACGTACGCTTAGAAGACCCAGGAGGGGGTTTAAACCATGGTTTAAACCAAACCTCCTTTGTGAATTCGGACCTGAATGCCAAAGACACAGTCTCCGCCAATGAAGTTAGTGTCTACAACAGATTCTGCTAGAATTGATTTCAGTGATGCAGATGTACATTTGAGATTCCTAAATGTCAAATAATGCAGTTTTAATGGTTTACCACTCTCTTTTTAGAATGCTTAGTATCTTTATTTTAGTTATGTGTTTAAACTATGATGTGTGATTATTATTTATTTTCTTTTATAGTTTCTTCTTTCTTTCTTTTTGTAAATAATTGGCTTCTATATGCTTTTCTATTTGTTTTCCCGTTCTCTCCAGAATTCAAGTACATCCAGCTGGAAGATGAGAGTTTAACGTCGCTGAATACCAACTTTACATCATCGTTAGGATACTTGGGATTTTCAGCTCACGCCAACAATATCGCCTATGACCAGAGTTTTTATGTAGAAGTTGACGATTCATTAAATATAAGGTACATGCGACCAAATGAATGAAATGCTTTCTAAATCAATGTGGAAAATCATGAGAATTTATTCAAGGCTATCGAACCACAAAATATTTTACTTTCTGTATTCGTAAGTTTATTTGGATGCATATATTCTACAGTAATAATTAATGATAAAGTAAGTTCTTGTTAATATTAGATACAACTTTTATTATATTTCATTTCAAATTTGTCATCTACCTGGCTATATTTGCCAAAAATTTAATCACTCACCATTTGCAGATTAACATTTAGTTTCGTGTCGCTGCGAGAACAAACGGATGGTGGTGGAGACTGTTTGGACTTCGTATCAGTGGAAGACCTCGTGCAAACCAATGATGAACCTCGTAAGATCTGTGGGAATTACCAAGAAATTACATTCTATATGTCATCCTACATTAGAATCAACGTGTTCGCAGAGTCAATCTTCTCTCTTATTCGATTCTCAATGACTTATGAAGCTATAGGTAAGAACTCGGCAACACGGCCATATAGATGATCAAGGTGTTGAGAATAAGTCCTGTACCGTAGGTCTCATACCCAGCTATGTGAACCCACTTAAGATCCACAACATCCAGCGTCGTCGCTAGAGGAAGGATGTGGGGGTATCACCCCTCCCCCGACTCAAAATGGCTGTCGTCAAATGTGCCACCTCTGTCAGCAAAAAAGAAGGAGGGGGAGAAAGGGAGAGGGAAGAGGAAAAAGAAAGGAAAAGGAAAAAAATAAAGAAAAAAGAAAAGGGAAAGCGAAGGAAAGAAAAGAAGGAAAAAATTGCCATTTTATCGGTTGGCTCTCTTCGTTCGCTCGCAAAAGCACTGGAAAGTTAATATTTTGGGGAAAAGGAGTCCCCCTTGGGCCTTCGGCAATGGGCTGCAGCCCCCCCCCCCCCCAGGATTTTCAAAGTTCCGATATTCTGGCAACCACCACTTCATATTCGTCCAGCGATGTGCCAGAATATCCACATATAATTATGGGCAGCGAGGTTCCCGGATAATTATGTAACTCCTGTGCATTTTCACTACGAAAATTTAAAACAAAATTTGAAATTGAAAAATTGATATTTGGGCAAAAAGCGTCACCCCCCCCCCCGCCCCCCTTGCGAAAATGGGCCCGTATGATCAAGATCTCTACATCTTCGATTTTCTTTTTTTTTTCTTGATCATTTGTCGGGTGGAGAGGGTTCTAGTAACGCCTCTGAAAACATCTCCTTTGGATGATAAAATAAAAAATCATAGGTCAGAAATGATTATTACGTAATCACAGTTTATAAAGCCTTTATCGAAATTTTTGAGAGTTGTGAGGGGAGTCGTTGTCTTTATAAGTACCTTTGTTTTAATTTCCAGACTAGTTTTGAGAGGAATAACAAAGACCCGGATTTACATCAAATATACATCTCAGAAATGAAGCACAGTTCTTTCATTTCAGGCCAGAATCTAACTTGAATAGAAATGCCGTAGAAAATATAACACTTTACTCAAGGCATACATACATATTGATAATCTGCAAGACTAATGAACATGTTTGACATAATTATGTAAATTTGCTGTTAATTGTTAAAGCTTATGCTCATGATAACGTAAACTCATTTCATTGCCAATAGATTGTAAGGCAGACCTTTTTGACTGTGAGACGGGATGCGGAACTACTGAGTTGGTTTACGACGGAACTTATCTCGGGACGCAACCTTTTCCTTCTTCCTTCATACCATTTAGTTCTTGCGACACCAATGTCACCGTACCAGGCCAATCGTTCATTCTCATAGATATAGAGGATTATTCGGTACACACCTGGGTCGTGTTTCATAAAACTTGCTATTAATATCAACTAACGCAAATTCATGACGAATTGGCCCTCACCCAATCAAATTCACTGATTTCAGTTAGTTTATGACAATTATCGTAACTTGTTATTGATAACAAGTCTTTTGAAACAGGGCCCTGTTTCATCTATACCATTATTATTTCATTGTTGTATTTTGGTTATCGTATTTCAAACTCGGCCATGTATATGATGTACAGACATTGTTCTGTGTCCACATGTTATGAGATACTATAGTGCTTAGTAACGCGAACGACCTTTGAAATTGTATGGTTAGTTTTTCTTCTCTTTCTCCGCGAAAAACAAACTACCATAAAATGTACCTCTCTCGTTGTAGACTTAATTATAATCAAACCGAATAATTTATCAACAACTGTTACTGGAACCACTTATTCGAATATTTACTTCTTGACTTCAAACTCTACTGTAGACAAATGCGGATCTATAACAGCGGAGGAAGGCTACAGAAGAAAAAAGAAGAAGAAGAAGGAGGAGGAGTAGAAGAAGAAGAAGAAGAGGAAGAAGAAGATGTTCTATATAGCTTATATTAACACAATCTTGGGCAACGCCCAGCGACTTCTGACAACGTATGGACAGCAGCGCGTCCCGGCATTGTCAGACATTCAACCATCGTACATAAGAATCATTTTGTTCACAAGTATAATTATTTCTGTAAGCAGTGATAAATGATACTTGCTTTAATCGGAGAATATATTCTATGAAGATGAAAACTTGACATTTTTGTGGTAAAGGAATCATATCAATGCAAAATACCATGATTAAGAATATTGTCATAATTTATTGGCTAGAAATATATAAAAAATCACGGTAGAAAACATTCAGAAGAAAATAGTAAAAATTACTCCGATATATTGAAGGAAGATAGGTTTAAGATGGTTGATGAATGCTGAAGTTTACATTTCATGTTAGATAAGTATATATTTATATAATCTAATTTTATCATGCTTTTTTATTCTATAGTTTGTTGTAGGTTCGGATGGACTTTGCCAGGACAGTGTGATTTTAACCTTACCAGACCATACTCTGACGTTCTCATGCTATGCTTCACAAGTTCCACATCTGATCCTCACGAATTTCTCCAGCATGACTGTAGCTATAGAAACGGGAAGACAGTCTTTGTCGAAAGGACTCAGAGCCCGTGTTAATGAATCTGGTAAGTGATAAAAAAGCATTAATTTCGGTTAAGTTATACAAAAAATCGACCTCTTTCAAATTATTTGATATTAATTCAGTATATTCAGTTGTGACAAAAAGCAAAGTAGTAGGATTACTGTCGCTGTAGAGTCAATAGGTGAAGCTAATATGGCGTGAGAGAAGGGTCTCCTCTTGAATTCTGTATACTTAATGGGAGCCATTAAAAAAAAATATCTGGCTGCCATGGAATCCAGGAAAGCATGTTCTACGCTCAGCGAAACCTTACCGGGCCTAACCTTCATCCATAGCACAAACATTTGTCAAGAATGGATTTTGCACCATTTCACAAAAGTGGCTTTTGCTCACTCAAGCGTAAAATATTGGGAGATGTTTTAATGCCATTTGATAGAAGAGATCATAAGCTAACCACAGGTATGAAATTTCCGTGAAAATATTTTGAAATATTTAATCAGGGAGACTTTTTTGCAACTGTCAATTTAAAACGGCTTTCAACTTTGTTAATACCAGTCAGAACAAATACCAATTCTTGTCAAGTCTGAATTTTGCACCCTTTCACAAAAGTGGTTTTAGATCACTCGAGGGTAATAACTAGTTAGATTTGTTGGTGCTATTGCGTAGGCGGGACCCTAGGCTATCTACAAGAATCAAAAAATATTCAGAAATGTAGTTTGGGAGACTTTTTGCAACTGTTGTTAACTTTTTGGGGGCACTGTATATAGCTATATGCTCATCATTATTTAGCATCATGTCAGGTATTGCCTTGTAATTCAATTCTGAACGCGACTACATTATTTTGCAATATGCAAAATTATGTCTTGCAGATATAGCAGGTTGTGAAGTGGGAACGGATAGTGAGAGCGACAACCATACGTGTACATTCTCACCTGGAATCATCGCCACCAAATTTTACCCAAATTACCTGTCTGTGAGAACCTATGAGACATGGTTCCTGATGGCTCCTCAGAATGCCTTTGTGGAAATAGTCTTCGATGTACTGCGCCTATCTCAAGAAGGAGATTGTACCACTTCTCATGTCTATGTCATTGATGTCAGAAGGCAATCTCAAAATATTGCGGCGTTCTGCAGTGGAGTCGACAGAATCCGCGACGGGATGGAGGTCAAAAGCGATGTCGACACTCTCAAGGTTGAGGTGCATGTGAACTTTTACCCTGATACTGTGAAATTTCTTGCTCGCTATCGCTTCGTCAGAGTTGAAGAAGATCAAGGAAGTGAGTTAATCCTAGATTGCGATTTTCATTCTATAAGGGCATCAAGGGCACCATGCTTATTATTAATAACAGAGAAATGATATGCTCGTCATAACTCATATTCATTATTGGACATACTAGTGCTGGACAGTAATTTATTTGTCTTCAGATTATTCAAACATCCCCATATCCTATCTAAATAAATATTTGTCATGTTTGGACGGGTTTTTTTCTGCAACTGTAAAATATCTTCCCCGTTTCATATCGAGAAAAAAATAATTAATCTCTTAACTTCTTGACAAAACTTTTTATTCAATTTATTTTAAGAATCACACGAGTTAATATATACATGGAAAAGTGGGAGGATCTAACACCCTAGAAAAACAGTTGCTTGAGATTGTAAGAAAATCATAAAGAAAGCAATAAAAGTTATAATACAAAATACAGAATATATAACAAAATAACAATACTAAAAACGAAAAAACATTAGAGAAGGACGTAAGTTATATCACAGTTTTTTATTTTTTACAATTTTATTTCGAATGAAACACAAAATTAATGTTCTGTATCCCCCCCCCCCCCCTCAGATTGGGAACCCCCTGATACGCCCACAACTCAGGATACCTCATGCCCAGACGGATGGGTGTTATACAAAGGACACTGCTACCTTTATGCCCAGATTAATGGTTCTTCATGGGCGGAGGCCGAAGAGTATTGCTCTAATCAACCCAATGAAGGGTCCAACGCAAACATGGTTAGCATCTTAGATGAGAGAGAAGCACGATTCATTCATGGTCAACTCGTCTTACAGTGGTCACATCTTGGAGATCAGATATATATCGGTAATGGCCATTTCAGCGTAACGGATATGACGTTCAGACTTATTTTTGCTTATATCAGATAGTTTTAAGCAAAGTCAAGCATCCTAAAACATATTCCAGTAAGTGAATCAGACAAAATTGACTATCAGGGACATACACAGCCAACTTCAAAGTATTTCACTGATAATTAAAGAGAAAATGGAGTGTTTGTAACCGTAACGGACAAGGATTCTTCACTCCTGTGCACAATTTGAAAGGTCTGTGCGTTTTAGGGTTAAATGGGTCTAATTCATGTACTAACAAATGCTTATAATCACATTCTAAGCATACTCATAATACTCATAACTATTAGACTACACATTTTTCGGGCAGAACTAAAATATAGGGTAACGGACATGACAGGTTGTGCGTAACATGACACCTTTGTCAACAATTCATAATCCCCTATAGCTTTGCTTTAAAATATTCATTGGGTCTTGCAAACCCCTTGTCGGTAGTCTTCGTTCCATTATTGAAAATTTACTTCCAATGAAATCAAAAGTACTTGTGGGGTGAAAAAATAACACCCAAATAATTATGTTTTGACCAAAGTTGTCCACATTTGGCCCCCAAAATGAAATTTTTGAAAAGGAAATTAGGCGTCACGTAATTTAATCCTATCTGTATGCAAATTACATCGAAGGTCTTGTTGAGCTCTTTTGCTTGATACTAACTTTGTCTTGGTAGCCCAAATATTTTGTGAGTCATCATAAATTTTATGATTTCTGGCAAGTGAAGATTTCCGTGGAATTTCCCTAATATGCTTTTAATTAGTCTAAGCGAAATGATGAATTTTGAGCGCATTTATAGCATTTCTAAAATAAAAGTTATTTTCAGTTACCATAGATAATAAATATTAAAAAATCTTCAGTGGGCAGTTATACTTGTAGCTTATCGTTGAAATGTGAAGAAAATCGATTATTAAGTTGGGACCACCATTTGTATAGCAATATTTCGTATTATAACTGTATTATAGCCACCTATTTACATAACATCTGTCTGCAAATTGAACATTACAGTTTACGTTTGTATTGTGTTATAGATTTTGGGGGGTCAGCAATATTTGGACATTTTGTTTTCTTCAAAATAATCCAACAAGGCATGTAGTACAATACATTTTGCTTTCATAAGATTCAGTGTTGTATTCATTTTATTTATTCCACGTTTATTATTAACACATGAATCAACACTTTATAGGGTTCAAATTTAGGTGTAACAATACAATAGTATTCTAAAACATTCTATATTTTTCATTGACTTTTCTCCCTCCAGAAATCCTAATACTTCAAAAACCAGTTTTATCATTTTTTATTCTTGACTTTCAAGGTCTTGGTTTCAGAGATTCTGCGAGTATGTTTCGTTGGACTAATGGATCACCAATGACCTATACAGACTGGTTTACCCCGAGAAGGTAAAATGTTTACTTATTGAATTATGACCTTTATTCCCGTCATGTCGGAATACTTCTATTATGAGAAATAAGACAGTAAAAAAGTGACATCTAGACTTCTGCGTACTAACGAGTTCAGAATCGGAGGTTGGCTGACCATTCATTTCGTGATAGCTCTTGTTTTTGTAGTTGCTGAATCATTGATAATTTATTCTTTCATTAAAATGAATTACATAAGTTATTAGTAATAAATCTTATTTTATTATACTTACATAGTCTCGTTACCAGTCTTTGATATCTTTGTGTACACCGAGTTATGTCTGACTGTGATTGAAAGGACAGTCATCATCCATACATGCGAAGTGTTTAATTATTCTTTTTATTGTAAAGCTCGTTTACAATACGGCTGAGTTGTCCCTGGTCATCCTTCACAAAAGTTGGAAGACCGACGAGACCGACATTTCAGACTCGTGGGCTGTTGATGTAGCGGCTATGGGCTATAGCCGAGCTGTCCTAGCATGTGACATTTGACACCCAAATAATCATATAGTACATTTTCACAAAAATATTTGTTTTCAATTAAACTAATTACCTTTAAATAGCAATCTATTGTATGTATGCATGAAGTATTTGGTTATTACTAAACAGTTACCATGCCACTGTCTTTACAGCTACGAAGAAGAAAACTTCCAGGCACAGCCCGATGGAGGTTCGATTGAGAAGTGCACCATCATTAATCTGAGCAGGGTTCGATTCAGCAGTCTCTGGCATGATATACCATGTGCTTCAGTTTCCGCAGATGCTGTCATATGCAAGATGGATGCGGTTACACCAGTTGCGTTAACTGGCCGAAGTACGTTTATTAGCTGCACACATCGTCACTAATGAGATTAGATTGAGTTAGGTTCTTAGTTCATTCTTTGAATTCCTTGCATTTTTTGTTTGAACTTTTGCTCTGTACCACTTTTCATTTTAAGGTTCCTTCCAGGGGCAGATACATGATTTTGTAAGGGGGCACACAAGTCTCCGAAAGTTTTCTGACAAGCAAAAAAAAAATATATGTAGCGTCCAGTTTTCCTCAAAAAGTGCCCCCCCCCCCCTAAATCCGCCACTGGCTCCACTCAGTTGCATGGGATAGCTTATATGCAAAGTAAGGTTTTCCTGTTTCCTTTGGTATAAAAAGTTACTTTATATCACGATGTATCACAAAAAAAACTAAAATCTAAACAACGAGAGAAATTTTAATTAAGATAATATAATATATATATGTAAATTTATGAATACCTTTCTGTCCTTCAATTATATCGTTTGGATTTGTACATTATCTTCTATTTTCAAGTTCAGTTCATATTTTCATTCTTTCCCCCACGTTTTTTTTTCCTGTTATATACATTTAACAATTTAAAATAGGTTTGTCACGGGGCACGCGAATGATTCGCGAAGGAGGCAGATGTCGAAAAAAGGCAAGTCCAGCATTTGGAAAAGTTTTTCTGCGAATGTGTAGCGACAATAGAGCTGTAAACCATTCTTGCACAGTTTGTGGGTAGTTCTCACGACGTAAGTGCGAATGCCGTGTGTATCACGAAGAACACGCGACTAAAATGAGAACAATACGAGAAATGATCGGACGAAGATTTTGCGAGCATCACGCACGTCGTGAGTAGATCGTGCTCATGATGACGAAGCTTTTTAATCCTTTTTGATAGCAAATCACGATCAAATCACCACCCGGTGTGCTGGAAACGTTCGTAAGAAATTCCCGCCGAACTAAAAAACGACCCGGCGAACAATTTCCCAAGCTTCCGAACCGCCGCGCATGTTTGGCGAACATTTGGAGCCTTTGCTTTTTTTTCGACATTCGCATCCTTCCCGGAAAGTTCGCATGCCCCGTGAATACCCTACTTTAATCTGCCATGTCCACCACACCTTACTTTTCACAACTATATCTCGATTCATACTTACTTGGTCCCATTCCTTTTCTTTATGAATGCTCTTTTATAAACAGAACGTCGCGAATCACCTGACCTCTTCTCGTTCGTTACTCCTTTAATGGCGCCTAACTGTTCTTATAACACTTTTGAGTGTGGGTCTGGCGAATGTGTGCAACGTGTCTTTGAAAATGACGGAGCAAATCACTGTTTTGATGGATCGGACGAAGATGAACAGACCGGTTTGATTGGTAATTCAGACAATATGCATTTTTAACATTTGGGTACTATTCATAGGACATCTTGATATTTTAGGGATTTTTTTTTCTTTTTCTTTTATGGTTTTATTTGAGAGATAACCTAAACGAAGAACATGTTGAAATTTCGAATATATAATTGGAGTCACTATGAGCCTTGGTGTCCAAGGAAGGAGGTCCAGGAGGCTGCATCCTCATCTGGAATAAGAGAACTGCCGATACTCAGTTGACCACCATCTCATTTTCACGAAGATGATGGGTCTCTTTATAACTTTGTATGTCTTGCTCAATACACTTTAAAATTTCAAACCGTTGAAAACTCTGAATGTACTTTCAATGCAGATAACAAAGTCTCAAAATTGTTCTCGCTCTCTTCGATTGTTCAGTAATTCTTAAAAACTGGGAAAGTAATCTGGTTAATAGCAGGGAAAGATACAGTCAACACCCCCCCCCCCCCCCTCATCTGGAATAAGAGAACTGCCGATACTCGGTTGACCACCATCTCATTTTCACGAAGATGATGGGTCTCTTTATAACTTTGTATGTCTTGCTCAATACACTTTAAATATCAAACCGTTGAAAACTCTGAATGTACTTTCAATGCAGATAACAAAGTCTCAAAATTGTTCTCGCTCTCTTCGATTGTTCAGTAATTCTTAAAAACTGGGAAAGTAATCTGGTTAATAGCAGGGAAAGATACAGTCAACAACCCCCCCCCCCCCCCCCCCGTCGAAATTGTGCCCTGACGCCCATGTTTATATAAACAAAACTAAAAATGGACCATGTAAACTAAAGTTACATTTGTGAATGAATGATTTATAAATCTTTGATTTATTGATTCATTAATTTGAAGAAGAAAATAATCCTCTGCTACTAAATATTGTTTCTTTGTCCAGCTGATGGAAACTGTAAGATAGATCAGTTCGAGTGCCTTCCCAGTGGACAATGCGTTTCTATATCGTTTGTATGCGATCACAACAATGACTGTAATGATGGCTCTGATGAATTCGATTGTAGTAAGACAGATCTCTCTCTCTCTTTCTCTCTCTGTCTTTGCCCTCTTTTCCCCCTCTTTATCCCCTCTTTATCCCACTCCCCTTCACTATCCCTCTTTCTGTAACTCTCATAGTTTCCATATCTTGTTTTTGTTTCATTCCCTGTAATATTCTTTCCGCTCTCATTCTCTGTTTTCCCATTGCTCCTTTCAATTTCTAATCCTTAGCTTCTTCTCTTTCTTGATCTCTTGTCCAAACTGCCATTGTCTCATTATGATAAACAAGTACTTATTTTACCAATTCCCTCTCTCCTTTTATTTCCAAAATATTATGTGAGATAAACATTTGGATATATTGTTAAAGTGCACTGAAAGTTCTAGCTTTTAAAACCCCACTTTATAATAGGCATTCATTTTATTTATATTTCCTGTCAATCATACAGTCATGGATTTATTTTCATGATATGCTCTCAGTGTTATATACAATTTACTTACGATATCATCCTGTTATTAGAAATCAAAATCAGTAAAAAAAAACCTCAATACATTAATTTAATCATTTACTGTTTTACTAGTCTTTCCAAATGAATGCAGAGATGACGAATACTTTTGCAGTGATAATAAAAAGTGCATCAGTGCCAACAAGAGGTGTAACCTGGTAAGAGACTGTCCAACATCAGAAGGAGGAGACGAAACAGATTGTAATGGTGGTACGTACATAAACCTTACACGGGCGATATAGGTATAGATAGGACATGGAAGCACTTCACACAGTATGCACACTACACAATGTGCACATCCACAACCACACGATGTACTTACCCACACCCACACAATGTACACTCCTACACATACACAATATGCAAACCCACATCTACGCAATATGCACACTACAGAATGTGCACACAAACACCCACACAATATTCACATCTGCACACATAATGTGCAAACGTTAAAATGTGTACACTTACACCAACAAAATGTGCAAACCCACACCAACAAAATGTGCAAACCCACACCAACACAACGTGCACATCCACATCCACACCTCTACAAAATACACACCCACACCCACACAATGTGCAAACCAACACCCACAAAACATGCAAACCCATACCCACTTTACTGTGTTGCACAAGGACCAAAAGGTGATGTACCTAAAAATATACTGACAAAAATGTACTATAAACAATATCTTACTTGAGTCTCTAACCAGATGGATTTAAATTACACCAGTAGTTATTTCATGACCGAGACATGACTTGATAGGTTAGGAACTAACAGGTGGGATTTATGAATTTTGCCAAAAGATCTACTACTCTGCGCTTTTCCTTCTTTTGTATTTTTGTTATTTGTGGGTGGAATTTATTCATTTATCGTCACATGCATTCTTAAATGTAAGAGATAATTTAATTGAGGGTAAACAGGAATATATTTAATTTCTGTTCTGTTGTCTTACAATAATTATGTTATTACTGAATGACGTGCTGTGAAAAAAAAGAGTAAATGATATGTTAAAATACCACGTGAGGCAGAGTATATCGGGTTAAATAAGGGTTAACCCCTCTAAATGAATTACTGTGTATCACTAAGTCATAAAAGAAAATAAGATCTGTATAAATCTCGAACGAAGGGCGCAATAGAAGCACAAACAATGTAAGCGACTTGAACGAAGATAAATCATTTGGATGAAGCAGATGACAGATGAAATTTAAATTTATGGACACATTTAAAATATGACAACAAAGAACACAATCAATTGAAGGAATGGTACATGATTCGGAGTCATGCAAAATATCATCAACAATATGTATACTCTCTGATTACAAAGCATATCTAAACCATCATGAGTTAATAAATATATCGGGTATGTTATGAATGATAATAATAATAGCCTCGTCACTTATAATTACGGTATAAAATATGACATCACCCACAACCTATTTGCCTCTCTTTATTATATACTTTATTTATTGCACATGCATTGCAATGCTGTCGTATACCCTATATATTTCATTGTTATCGCTAATTCGTGATGATATTTAGGTTGTTTTGCCTTTTGAAGATCCTAATGTATGGATGTTACATCTCCTGTGTTTAAGTGTATGTGTATATGTATATATGTTTCTCAAGTCTGTATTTTCTATGTATACCTGCCACTGTCCAAATGGATAGTGGACCTGGTAATGTATGTTGAACATTTTCTTGAATAAAGAAATGATTTTCACATATGATTTATAAATTAGAGAGTTCTAGGTGCAGAGTAGGCTAAAGAATTACAGAAAGAAGAAGAAAATAGATACACAAGAGAAGAATACAATAATTAAGGGGCATCATTAATTAAGTTTTTAGATAATTGCTTTTGAGTGAATCTGGAAAATTGCAATTTCTAATATCTAAAGGTAGATTATGCGATAAAGCAGGACCAGTGTGGGCAGAATCTCGTTCAGGTAATAGAGTGAAGGACCTCAATAGACCATACATTGTACATTTTGGACACTTCTTACTCTAAAGCTTAGAGAGGAACTATAGCATTTACTTCGTATGAGTATATTGACAGTAAGAATTAAGTTTCCATGCATAAGTTGTTACTTTGTCTGACAAGCGTCGGTAAGCTTTGTAGTCGTGCTAGTACTGTATATTCGCATACATTTGTAACCTGGGGGTTGTTTCATAAAGCTGTTCGTAAAGTTACGCATGACTTTACGAACGACTTGAATTTGAATTGCCAGAAAAGATGCCCAAAGTTTATCCTCATGTTTTAACAAAGTGTGACTGTATTTCCAATAACCTCAATTAAATTATTGCAAAAAATATACTTTGCATTAAAAATATTTGTTATAATAGGAATGTTAATCTACATCTGCACAGTTCAACTTTAGTTGATGTAGTTAAAAATGATTGAGCATCCCATTTGGCTTGTCATATTTAAGCCATTCGTAAAGCCATGCGTAACTTTACGAACATCTTCATGAAACACCCCCAGGTCACACAAAAAATAAAATTTCGTATTTGACAACAGACTTAGAAAATGCTCAGTTTCTACCACAAATTTCGTTTTCAGAGAGAAACATTTCTCTTGATGTTTGATAACTTGGTTATCTTAATGCCCATAACATTGGATTTGTTTTGCGTTCAGTCATTCAAATATCAAATTGTATATGATATCTATCATTTGGTTAATCTTGTAATGGCAATTCATAGCCGCTGTTATCTTATATTTGATGAATGCTGCAAGGTAATCTATTTTACTGGCTATGTCACCTTCACCAACAGTGACGTTGTTTTCTTATAATATCATCAAACATTTATCTCGTAATGTACTACGCTTGTCCCAAAGGGACCTGTGCTGGAAAACGTAATTATGTAAAGATTCCAGGGTAGATATGTTTTTGTTTAAATAATTGTTTGACGATCCTCCCTTATCTATATGGACAGAATATTATGCGAAAGACCACTTCCAGTGCCACAGTGGAACATGGCTCCCTTCTAATGCCAGATGCGATGGACTGGTGGATTGCATTGGAAATGAGATTGAAGATGAAGCAGAATGTGGTAGGAAAATTCGTCATCACCCCATTGATTTATCTATAAATAAACAAACTTACTCATTGTATGAATGAAATTTGGTAGCTTAGAAATTCATCAATGCTATTTTCAGGCTTGAAATCTATCCTTCTGGTCGCAGTAATGATGATAATATTAGAAGCATTTTATGGTTTTATGTTGTTGTTTCCAAGCTGCAAAATGAATTTGTAAAAAAACATTCATTACCCCATTAAAATCTGAACATGGCTGTAGACGAGGCAATAGATTTAAAATATGGAAGTACTGTTTAGCATCACAGACTTTGGCGACTCTATGCAATGAGAATATACAATAGATTAGAAGTAACTATAAGGGGGTAACCCCGCTAGTTATAAGGACCGCTATTCATAAGGACCACATAACGAAACTAAACTAAATGAATAGCGGTTTTGTATGAATAGCTGTCCTTATGAATAGCGAGCAAACCATTGACAAATTACCTCGCTATTCATAAGGACCTCCGTTCATCAGGACCACTATTCATAACGCGTGTTAAATGAATAGCGGTCCTTATGAATAGCGAGCGGACCCGAGTATAAGAACGAGTATAAAAAAGATAGAATGGTTCTCTATAAACATGTTAATTTAAGTTTGAAAAGGCAAAAAATGATAGAATTCTTGTGTTCCTGATGCCAGTATAATATTATACACAGCTTATCCAAAAGGTATAGCCAACTTTGGTTGGGTCTAAAAAAAATTCTAACTTCTGTCGTCTTGAAATTATTTTATGGAGTAACTCATATCCTGTCTGATACCATATCCTTAGCTATGCTGCCATGGATGACTGAACACCAAGGTTTTCAATAAATTTTGTCAAAATCCCTTACTGAAGTAACACAGGTAAATGGCTTTGACCCATTTTCAATGCATCAGCCGAAAGTTATAAGTAAGGTAGGCATGTAATAGACAGGGCATGAGTTACTCTTCACCTTGGAATAAATTTCACGGCCACATAGGATATACAATAATTATATCAGAAGTTAGCAAAGTTGGGTATACTTTTTTTTAATACGCTCACTATAATTATAAAGATGTCTTATGATGTATATTACATTTACATAATTTGGGATTAATGTGATGGAAAGTCATATTAACACCAGGTTTTCGCAATTATTTTGAGGGCATTATATTTTCTGTGCTTCTCTTAAGGTGACGATCCTTGTACCGGTCCGTCTGATTTCCGATGTTTAAGTGGGACATGCATTGATGACTCGTACAAATGTATCTTTGATTTGGATCAGCTGGGGTATGTGAAAGGATGCCGTGATGTCTCACATCTTAGAGACAGTTTGTGCGGTAAGGCTGGAAGCTGACGTATTTACTCGTGCTTCACTTTCAGTTCTAGCATAGATGAATATAATATAGAGGCAAAATATGGTTCAAAGTGATTTTCGTTGTATTAAGAATTATGCAAAGTGGTGATAATACATAGTTAAGTTGTTTAAGACATTTTCTCAATAAGGATCTTGTTCATACAAAATCATTAGCCATTACGTCATGTCAAATTTTTGAATGTCAAAGATTTGAACATCGTTTGAAATTTATTACATCAGAATATGCTATCAAGTACTCGGCAATATTAGGCCTACATATATATATATATACATT
Source organism: Heliocidaris erythrogramma (assembly GCA_025617745.1). NCBI lineage: Eukaryota > Metazoa > Echinodermata > Echinoidea > Camarodonta > Echinometridae > Heliocidaris > Heliocidaris erythrogramma. The sequence continues at coordinate 53,793,396 of CM046855.1, read as the reverse complement.
CATACGCCCCTGTTGCCTTTTGTTTAATATTTTCAGCGGATTTCGAATGCCCAGCATATCACTACAAATGTCCATCATCTTACTGCATTCCTATGCGTTACAAGTGTGATTTAATTAACCAATGTCCATATGGAGAAGACGAGGCCGATTGTGGAGGTAAGAGGTAGTGTCTTTATCTCAGTATGTATTAACCTGCATGACATGACGCTCGACAGTCGTCCGTTTATCTGTCCGTCCGTCCATCCGTTATATCTTCGGAAATGCTTCTCCTTCGGTCTTGTGCTGTTGTGTTGGATTTAAACAGAAATAATTTACGTACAAGTAGATCTTGTGCATTTTATTTTGAAATTTGGGATCCTATTCATTATCATGTAAATACAAATTGATGCTTTGATAAATTTTCGTCCGATTTCAAATCCGCTGCATGTGGTATAACTAGCCATTGTACATAGTTTGCGAACCTGATTATTCCTTTAATATCTGGGGGGTGCTTCACAAGGAGTTAAGTTTGACTTAAAGTCATGCGTAAATGCGCATACGGTATTAAACGCGTAATCTCATTGGTAGATTACCCAATAGCGCGCGGCCCGTGAGCATGATCTGACCAATGTGGTGATGTGTCATATACCGCACACAACTAGGAATTTAAGTGCGACTGTTAGTCAAACTTTAACTCTTTGTGAAACACCCCCTGGTTTTGAACTATTTCAAAATTCGTGAAAATTTATGGACGATTACGCATAAAATGCCCCTTTTAATTTCAACTCAAGAAAAGAAATTATTTCTACTCTTTCATCATTGCAGGCTTCTCCTCGGCATATCATACTGCATGTCCATCCCGCTCCTACAAGTGTCGTACTGACAATCGTTGTGTGCCTCCATCTGAGGTCTGCGATGGTATTAAGCACTGTCCTCATGGAGATGATGAACTATTCTGTGGTAAGAGGATCGGATGAAATATCGAGTGTTTAACAATCTGTCTGGTATAAGCCAACGATATGTGAATCTGTTTGAGATGTGTGTGTGTGTGTGTGTGTGTGTGTGTGTGGGTGTGTGTGGGTGTGTGCAGGCTTACATGGATTCAGTTGTGGGGTACAGAGAACAATAGAGCACAATGATGGCCTTTATTCCGTCATGCCTGTGGGGTACAAAATACAATAGGAGAGAACAATAATGTTCCCCACAAATCAATGTGTGTGTGTTTGTGTGTGTGACGGTATTGAGCACTGTCCTCATGGAGATGATAAACTATTCTGTGGTAAGAGGATGAAATATAGAATGCTTCGTCTCCTTGCTATAATTAGAAAATGCTCCACCCACGATGTATTGACCATTTTAACCATTAAATTTCTTTCGCGATACACATGCAAGATATCCACTTAATGTTCTTTGTTCCCTATGTTAAGCGAACGTGAATATTACGGTTACTTAGCGTTGTAAAATATATCGCTGGGGAAAACAGGGATTATATGATAGAATTATGTTTTGTATGTATGTGTTGTTTTGTACACTACGTAAGGTTCTATTTATTCCATTAAATTTAAGAGTGTTATCATTTACTATTTGCTTTCTTTTTCACATATTACAACATCAGTATGTAGCAAAACGGAAAGGGATTTCTTTTCAATATATCAGCTTAGTGACTTGCATGTCAATAATCAGAATGCAGTTTCCATGAGTCATAGTATGATGCTATGTCAGGTAATCCTCGATCAAGCTTTATGGCCGTCACTAGTAACCTTTGCACTAATGGCATACGTAAATTTAAACACAGTTTTGAGGAACTGGTTTTATTATCCACAATTTCTTTCAGATGTTATATGTCCCAGTGAATGCATCTGTATTGGTCTTACCATGAGATGCTTTTTTAAATCAACTAACGGACACGTACAGTTCCCACGCGACACCAGAAAAATGTAAGTGATTCTGAAGAAAATACATGTTTTTTGAAAGACATTCGAAATCCATTTCCTTTACTGCTTTTAAGCTTTATGCCGATTACAACTATTTTTATACCAAAATAATGTTAATAAGCAATACTATGAGCAACGCTAGTTCAAGGAAAGGTCAACAAAATGAATCGACACAAGGTTAGGTTCAAAAGCTTAATAGATGTATATTGACAATTGATTTTATCGGAATAATGATTTAATGCGTAACCATTACAATATGCATGATAATGTTGCTTAAGCTCTCCTGAAAGAGTCTATTTTCATATTTACTGCCAAAATTTGGTGAAATGGTTGAAAATTGCAAATTTTGTTTTGTGACCGTTGATATATTTTAGATGGCTGAACGTTCAATTCAATAATAATTATAATAATGATAATAATAAAGTTTTTTATATCGCCTTACCAGTTACAATGTAACCGACCAAAGCGCTTAGAGCATTATTACCCCGGTCACTGAATTCATTCGCGATTCTGCACATTACAGTGCACATTCTCTACTTCTCTAGGGAACATTCCCGCCAGTGGCATACATTGAATCATAATATTTCAACACAACACAAAGTCTTCCAACTTTGACAGTAATAAATAGGATTTTATGACGATCCTGTACTGAAATCTGAAATTTAATTACTGGAGACAATTCAATTTTCTGAAGATCTGTGTAGTATAATTGTGTGATATTATAAAATTACTAATATCGAAGTGCTTCTTTAATTGTAGAGTCATCGAACTCGGTCTAGATGTTCGGTTAGAACTCAGAGACGAATCCAATGCAACAGTCGTTGCTAGAAACATGGGTGAAACTGGTGATTACCGGGCAAAAACTGTGTCTTTCTGGCCATCGGACTATAGGAATTTGGTGGTATTGTAAGTTGTTGTTTTTTTCGTAATAAAGCAAGATTATTGATTGATTGATTGATTGAAATTCGCATTTATTTTCCCTTTGATGAACGGTACAAGAAGTATGGCATAGTAATGAGAACAGTATTTTTAAAAATTGAGATAGAAAGCCCCTGTAGTGGAGCTTGTCCTGGGAACGCCAAGAACAAATTAAGTAGTTTTTAAAAACTTTGAGTGTCAGAGAAGGGAGAACCCTTGGACATTTGAAATTACCAGTATTCGAGGAACCGTCACCACTGGTATATTTAAGGGGAACAACCGACATGTGCCCCATCCCCTTTCTCCGAGTTTGGTATTAAGTAAGTGCACAGGAAAATATTTGTTTTGCTTGTCGGAAATATTTTGGGAACTGCCCCCTCCCCTTTTTAAACAGAATCCTGGACTATCCCATATTTAGGCAACGAGGTGGTCTTCTTTTGATTTACAGCCTTTGTTGCAAACCAATCATTGATTTAATTGTAAGTTCCCTAGAAAGACATAACTGGAAATGTATTGAGGGACAAAAACGTAATTATGACAATTATGATAATAAGGATAATAATCAGTAATGATAACAATCACAACAATAAAAAGAAAACAATAATGAGTTCTTGTACAGCGCTCATGTCTGTCATACTTGTAACTCCTGGCCCTCCATCGTTCTTACTCTGCCTTATCTTGGAAGTGGATGATACTACGGCGCTCTATATTTCAAGGAAATAATTCCTGCCAGTTACTCATTTACTTCACCTGGGTCAAGTGTGGCAAATGTAAATTATTCTAAAGGACATTGGAGATGTGGCAGGGATGCGGACCCCGTACCTTGTGCTGTACAGTCCATTGAAGTACCGGTTGATTTAGTCGTGTCTGGATCGTAGGGGTACAGATAGCATTTCTCACAATTTGACAAATTATAGTTTCAAAGATTTCACTTATTTTATGTTTGTATATTTGCCTTTCATTTTCATAGAGACATATCTGACACCGATTTGAAGGACGTACCAGATACAGCTTTTCTCGAGACGAGGAATTTGCGTAATTTGTGAGTAAAATAAATCGGAACTTTAAGTCTTAACAGTTTTAAAGTGGCTCAGTGTCAATTTGTATACAGGGATAATATATATGGCGCTGTAGTCAAACAAGGTGAATCTATGTATTCCTTTGTTTATATTGAAATGAGACAACTTTCTTCCATCTGTCTGACCTTAGAAATTGGCGGGTAAAGCATCAGCATATTTATGAGTCGAGAGTGTGGGCTTATTAATTTTTATTTCTAACTGTAAAGTTGGACGTGATTATCACTGTCTTGCTTTGTTTTGCATTCAGGAACGTCTCCAGGAACACAAATTTAGCTATTGGAGCTGCGGTGTTATATAATCTTACAAGACTTCACGTGTTGTAAGTAACGACTGCTCCATTACAACCAAATCTTAAATATACCACAGTGTCAACATTTCTTCATAGGTTACATTGCATTGCAAACCATAAACTCCTATCCTATATATAAATCATTTAACGATTTATATTTTATAGACTTATAATTACCTCCTGTTCCATTCTGAATGAAACAATCAAATCGTGCAGTAGATTATCACAATCGTTGTTATTAAGGTAAATACATTCGTTCTGTATTACCTCCTGTTGACTGCAAATGAACACAAAATTAATTTGATATCATTGCACGGGGAATTTGACCTTGTCACTGTATTCTAAAATTACATTTTGTTTACATTAAAGCGCTCTAATTCTATAATTAAATACCTCTTACAGAAATGTTAAAGCTGTGAGTACTAGGTTTGAAATATTATTCAAAGCAATTTCATGGTTTTTACTGAAGAAAAATTGCAACAAAAGCAAAAAATAAATAGGAAAAGAGATAATAAACATCGAAAATGCCATTGTAAAATAATGATATTATTTTGTGCATGTTTCTACCAATTAAGCTTCTATTTCTTAATATTGGCAGTGTGTTTTTTTTTTCATCTTATTTTACTTTCTAGTGACATTTTTGGTATCAACATCAAATCAAGTGATTCGGATGTAGGCGTTGCCTTCAAGACACTGGTAAACCTGAAAAGATTGTAAGTCGCATAATCTTTAGATCTAAATTTTAACTGTGTTGTTATGTTTTAGTGCACAGATCACGGGACTATGAATTTTGTAGGGTGGGATTCGGATTCCTGCCAGTGTACCCTAAGATCATTTGACACCATATTGATAAACATTTGACACTCTGGACCCAGATGAAGTTAATGGTTTTATAGTAGAGAGAAATTTCTTAAATCCTTTGGCACTCTCCTATTGAAACTTGTCTAAAGAGCGGTACTGTAAGACATCTGTCACGAAATAGTTATTTAATGTTAGTGATAGCTCCAGGGGAGCGTTTCATCAAGTGTTATGTCAGTGATTTTTACTGACAAATTTGCTCTCAGCCAATCAGTTGCAAGAATTTCAGTAGCTTATAACAGTTGTCAGTAAAATTCACTGACAAAACGCTTGTTGAAACGCTCTCCAGATATCGACACAATACGTGTTGATACACAAATATGCCAATAAAGAACACACCCAGAATGCAAGTTTAATCCTCTGAAATACTCATTGTTTTACCTCAGTAGTGTAAAGCATCATAGCAGTAAGTCAAAAGTAGGGCAGTTGTCGCGGTACTGGTGCTTCTCGAGCATCGCTCTTTGTATCATAAATTTGAATAGCCTGTATTTAAGATTTAATGTGTGGCTGTGACATTTCTCAAACAGATAAAGGTCTTCCGCAAATCAATACCACTTCCCCCATTATTTATAACTAACGTACTGCTCCTCTATGTAATGTGTGTCATGATAAATAATTACGTCGATTACTTCATTTCTGGCTCCCACAGAAAAACAGATGAATTTGGTTTTTGCTGTCTTGCTCCTTCTGCCAAATGTGAGGGATACACTAACCAGTTTTCATCATGTGACGACCTTCTCAAAGACGTATCGCTTCGAGCATTCATGTGGATCTTGGGTCTTAGTGCTCTGGTTGGCAACGCTATGGCTTTAGCTGCCCGCTTCGTCCGACGAAAACAAGCTGGTCAAAATCGCATCCAGGTGACCTCATGCCACCCTTTCTTTCCACCTGCCTTTTTTTTTTGGTTCAAAGATTGCATGAATAACAAAAACTGCAAGTAGCATTATCGAACTTGTTTAAAATTCATTCTACAGGTATTAAACTATTTAGAAAGAGCTAATAGTTTGCTTTAAAAGTTAATGGGTGTTTATTCAACTATGCTCCTGGATTGAGCATAGACAGAGCAAAATATTAACCCTCAAACCAGCAGCTTGTTGAACGTGGCCTTTGCCATATTAGTGTTATATCCATGTATGTGAATTTATTTCAGTATTTCTAATTATCGGTTGCATTAACGAGTTATCTCACGACATGTAGTTCTTATTATGATCCTTAACTTTTAAAATTAAATTGATTTTCTTTCCAGTAAGTAATAGATGATTTTTTTAAATATAATTCAATAATTAGGTCATGTTTATCACACACCTTGCCGTCTCTGATCTGTTGATGGGTCTTTACATGATTGTCATCGCTGGAGCTGACTCAAAATACCGCGGTAGGTACGCATTTTATGCAGAGATATGGACAAGCAGCATCACTTGTAAAATGGCAGGATTTCTGTCTGTCCTGTCAAGCGAGGTTTCAGTCCTGCTCGTCATGCTCATCAGCATCGATCGTTTTCTTTCTGTCGTGTTCCCGCTCAAAAACGAAGTCCATCTCACGACTCGGTCAGCGTACATCCTTGTGTTTGCTTCGTGGACATTTTCGCTGCTCCTCAGCATAATACCAGCGCTACCTGTTGACTACTTTGGAGAGTTCTACGGGAAGTCCAGCGTTTGCTTGGCCCTTCCTCTAACCAGTGATCGTCTACCTGGATGGGAATACTCGATTGTTGTCTTCATCTGTACTAACTTCATCTGCTTCATGTTGACGTTCCTCTGTTACTTTGTCATCTACATCAGTGTCAGGAAGTCGCACATGAGAATCAAAAGCTTAGGGTAAGTTAATGTTTTATGTGTGCGTGGGTTTGTGTGTGTGTGCGAACTTTTCTGTCACAAAACGACACGTTGATAATTTGGAATGGACCATGGGATTGTTTACTAATCTACAACTTTAATTATAACATAGGTTTCTTGATATAAATGTATTAAATTGTAAAAGTCTTATTACACCAGTCAGCACTACCACCTACTACTGTGTTATCCACGGTAAGATTTAGGTCAGTATGTATATACATGTATATTTACTATTTCCATAAAAATACATCATATACTTTTGTGCTCATGGGTCTTCATTTAGGTATACTATACAACAATGTGTCTTATAATCGGGGAGTCAAGGGTGTTGATCCATCTTTAAGATTCGGGAGGCATTACTTGGAATAAAATGTTCCATAATTTACATAGTTCCAAACTAATTAGCAGGCACCCCCTCCACTATTCAACGCCCTTGCTTATGGTACATGTATTGTAATATCCATTTTAGGGCTGCTAGCAACTCCATGATGAAGGAACAAATGCAGATGACCACTAAGATGGCGCTGGTTGTTGGAACAGATTTTGTCTGTTGGATGCCTATCATCATCATGGGTATTCTGGCTAGCTCCAATCTGGTGCAGATCCCTGCTGATATCTACGCCTGGACCGCAGTCTTTATCCTGCCTCTCAACTCTGCCCTCAACCCTTACCTCTATACACTCTCAACGGTCCTTCAGAGACGACGCAAAGCCAGGGAGAATACGGGTAAAGATAATATTGATATATGTGATCACTAGGACACTAATTTGTTATGATGATTTTAAACACAATTCAAAGTAAGAAGAACCCCGGTGTAGTGGTACACCTGCACTTTACAATGAGCTTTACCTCGAGCAGAGACCCAGCACAGGCACATGTGACGCATAATTCATAAATTACAGTAATAATAGTGATAAAAATAATGATAAAAATCACGATGATAACAATAATAACGTTATGTGTGTTTTACGTCGAGGCATAGGGACAAGGCGGTTAATATCCTACACTAACCGAATTCGTATATTGAACCCTGAACCTACAATATACTTTATCCAAACCTTACACCTAACCATGCTAACCTACGCCAGTAATTCAAAGGGGTGTTTTCACTGTGCATTTTTTAAACACGTTGTGTATGATACTACTCTCAAATGGGTTAATGACTCATAATTGCTGACGCAGTCTTACGTCAGTGAAATGTGTGCAGCGCCAGCGGGCATTACTTTGCGAGTTGCTTACCTTATTTGTATGATAGATTCAATGAGTCTGACGCAGACCACACGGTACAGCCCTGAGCAGACACAGCGAGAAGAACGTCTCCTGGAGTACTGCATCATCTCACATACTTCTTTGAAGCTGCACAAACAGATTGAACCCATTTCTACATTCTTCATGAGGTGGGGAGGAACTCTTAATGAAAGGCAGGAGATGTTGGTGGTCCGAGACCTCCGCAGAGCACTGTGTCATCTTAGGACGCTAGGTGCTGATGAAAGAGAACTTATACCAGCCAATGTAGTTGTGGAAAGGGTAAACTAACTCCTCCAAAATTGTCATGTTGTGTCATGTTCCTGAGACAAAATGTGAATATCTTTGATAGTAATAGAATGATGATATTGGCATTTTGCACAGCTCTCTCATCCACCACGGTTGGTTTTTCAACATCACTTTATTGATCAAACTTGCACAACCAAGGAGATATAATAAAACCCAGTTTAAAACCAAATTAGTGGTAAATGCAGGGACAGATTAAACAAAAACACAGTCTAGTAAATATTAATATTGAAAAATCCCATATGGAAACAATTGATTGAAGAATTGATTCCCAAAGAGAAAAAGTCTAATACTATATTTATGTCAATTAAAAAAATAAGTCTGAGGAAAGTAACACACATCTATAGACAGTGCAGTGTGCTACCCCTTCCCCACATTGTCTTTTAGCTAATAAGTGACATAAAGGAAAAAAAAGCTAATTAAATGACGTTTTCTTTCAGGATAGATAAAACAAAGACGTTTGCTTGCAAACGGGCTAACACCAACTGATAATTATTAAAGTAAGCCTATTTACCCTAACAATTCCGGTATTTTAATTCTTTTTATTTTTGTAACATTAGGCTGAAGATTATCAAATATTCATAACTATGGGGGAAAAGTGAATGAGTCATAATTTTTGGAAACTTTGAACGCTTAGAAGGAACATATTTGGCTCTATAATCATTCAACTCATACTGATGCTTTATCGAAAATAATATCTTGAAGATAAATGATTTATATCGCTATAACCAGTTGAATAATAATGCACTACCCTCAATCTTCAATTTAATATTCAGCAAAAATAAAACTATACACCAATACCCCACACGACAATCTGACGAATTTCATCTGTCATTAACTAGAATTATACTCGCTAAATCAATATTCACTTTCACAGGCCCGAAGCTTTGGACCATTCTTGATGATAGCATCAAGAATGCCCCCTAGTTTAAACTCTTTTAAATTTAAATTTAAAAAAATCTCTCCTAGGTGATTCTCAAGCGTCGGCTCTTTAACTCATCATCCCTCTACCTTCCTCAATTTATTTCCCTCAATAATGTACTCGATAATGTTCCCATTCATTTTATACTGCCATTCGTATTCCAGTCAGTCCGTCTTTTGTTGTGTGTGTTTATAGGTAAGAATCCTACGTACGATCCTTGTCTCCCTTCCTACCCTGTCCCTTTCTTTCCTTTTTTTCTATCCGGTTTATGTATTCGTACGTTCCTTTTTTTACAGATACACTATTTTTGCAATTGTAAGTTATAGGGGTTGCAATCTACAAGCCCAGCTTTTTAGCAGTCCCCTTTACGACCAACCTAGTTTATAATGTTTTTATGTCAATTGTACGTTGTAAACCAATTACATGTAATGTTGTTAAGTTTCATTGTTTTGCTATGTACATTGCAAACCCATGTATTTCATTTTTGTTGGAAGTGGAAAAATATGAAATGAAATGAAATGAACTGAGCAATGAATTTTGTTTCGCATTCTCTAGTGTATCAATATCAGTATTATCAGGCAATTAAACGAGGCTAACAAAAGAAACAAAGAAAGCTAGGCCACAGATTCCAGTGTTCACAGCATTTAATGCATTGCTTCCAACCAGGTACTCATTTGTCATTACTTAGTCGAGAGTGGCAGATGTAGATTAATGTCTTTTCCACAAAAGATTATGAGAGTATTTTAGAGGAAAATCCTTCATCAAGTGAAACCATAAACATACTCCTTCGTTATTTTTTCTCAAACCGACATACGTTTTTTCACGTTCTTATTTCCTTTTAATATCAAATCGACATGTTTTCATTTTTCTCTTCAGGACCGCAACGATAAGTTGGTTCGAGCTTTGTTTGTGATGACCAATCCTCTAGACATCAGCAGGTTTCTTGGGACCAGTGGCTCGGATGGTATACAGGCTAAACTCAGTGCTCTCTTTGACCAGATTCAGGACCCGCTAATGACACCGGTTAAGAAATTCCACGACTCAACTACTGAATCGTTCACGTATGAAAAGATGGATTCACCGAATATGTGAAACCAGGTCAAAAGTGATGATCTTTACTTGGAACTTTAACATGCTGAAATTAGGAAGATTATAGACATAGTAAGCGAATGTATTAATATATATGTGATGAATAGTCTTAGAGCGTGAAAACAAACATGCTCATGAGACGACTGCTCTGTTAAGCAGCTGCGAGCAATGAATGAATACCCTGGACCCAACACTTTCCCCAACCCATAACTCAGTCGCAACCCAAGCCCTAGCCCAGCAACCCAAGCCCAGATACCTCAAAAGGGCTCCGCATTTGTGACATTCTTCGATTAGGGGCATAGGGGTGGGCGTATAACCCCTCCCCCCCCCCCCCACACACACACCATTCCAAATTATCTTGCGTTTTCATTTTTGATTTTTTTTTTTAAAGGTGCAGCCCAAAATTTCGAAGTTGTGTGAGTATGCATTAAATTACAAAATAATTGTAATTGGAAAACTTGTGCGGATGTGAAAAGGATTATAATTTGCTCTTAAGTAAGTATTAAGTAATAACAATTTGGTAACACTCTATTTTTTTACACTAGAAAAAAAAATCGCGTAATGTTTAAAATTATTTTTGGACGGCTACTAGTACTACCTGCGTTGATTTCTGCATAGTCCCCTCTGCGACAAACAAAGGAGTTACAGAACTTGTGAACTTTGAAATTTCATAGGAAGTATCTACAGGATGTCTACTAAACCTGTGCAAAGGAATTTTGTGTAAGTCTGCAAAAGGGATGAAGTACCTTCAACTGCCAAATTTATCGAAATTAAACACAAAAATGCCGCGTTTAGGCCTACATGAAAATTGTACTTTTCGGTCCATTAAAACTAAATTCATGTCAAATATTATTCTTGATTGTATTTTAATGTCAGCTAAGCGTTCTCCATGAGTTATTTCTTCTTAGATTTGTTTGAAGTCGATTCCATACTCTGCTTTTCCGGACTAGTTTACATTTTCATTGCATTTAGCTTGCAAATTTAAACTTTCCATTTATGAAAGAAATGAAAACACAAATATAAGCGGTAACCGATTACTTATATCAACTTGAATCAACATCATTTAAAATGTATGTATATATCAATGTTACTTTCTGAAATGCCTAGAATATTACAGAATATCACATTAGACTGATGCAACGATGACGACTGGGCTGATGATATTGGTGTTGCATAATAATAAATCACAGTGACAGTGGTAGGATTGTAAATATACGTTAAGAATCATAGTGAGCTCGCTAACAAACAAATACACTGTGAAACTGTATTTATGATAAGGATACTGGGATAGATATAATTGTGGTGGTGTTGTTAAAGATGATGATTATAATGAAGATTACAATGAAAAGGATGATTATGGTGATTCGTCTCTTTAAATTTATATCATGTTTCTATCACCTTGTTTCTATCACCTTGAAACAAAGATTCTAATTGAAATCTTAATCTGAATACTTGCATACATTGTGATATTTTAATCAAATTCATATCTGATTAGACATTACTATGTGAAATGGAAATCAATTCTATATTTTCTTGTTGACAAAACGTATGTCATATCTGCTGATTTACTCTTTTTGATCATTGTCCAGGTTCATGTCCAAAGTTCATATTTGTGACTGTAACTGAACAGTTTTTAGAAATAAAGTAGTTCAGAATCTATGAAAGAATTTCCACTGTTTCACTTCTTTGCAGTCATTGACTCACTGTTTTACCCATTTCTTCAATAAGTAGTTCTCAACAGCAAATTTGAAATTCATGTACCAGTCATTCTGGACAAATCAGGACAAAACCATGTGTTGTAAGACTCAGAAGAAAAAATAAATCTCACACACTCCACCCACACCTACACACCAATGGATTTGCTCGATTATTTTTACCCCCCCCCCCCTCCATTAAAGAAAAAAGGAATAGGCCTTTTCATACAGGGGCGGATCCAGGATTGAGTAAAAGAGGGGGCACAAAAATGAAAGTTTGTCAAAAGGTAGACCCGTATTTTTTTGGTCTCGCCAGCTTCTCGAAAAGTCGCTCAGTCGGGGGGGGGGGTAGGGTTAGGGTCTTCACTCTAAAAGGGGGGGGGCACAATCGAGAAAATGGCGGATCGTCTATGGTCAAAATTCATACTTCTCTTCCAAAAGGGGGGGGGCACGGGCCGGCTGTGCCCCCCCCCCCTGGATCCGCCAATGCTTTTCATATATATATATATACAATTGTGAGAAATGAATATTAGATAATAATGGTTGCGTAGCTTAAATGAAAGTTCCCCATGGCTGTGCTCCCCGTTTTTCTGTTGAAATTTGCAAAGGTTGAAAACATGTCTCCGCTCAGAACGCCAATCCCTTAACAATTAAACCATGGAGACGGGCCACTGGTTTCGGCGACACCAGATTAGATTGACCGACATACTGACAATTCTTCAATCCTCATTGAATAATTTTTTTTTTTTTTCCGGCCATTATTCTCTCATTACCATTTCTCACAATTACATATATATATATAGAGAGAGAGAGAGAGAGAGAGTGATTTGGTGTGTGTGTGTGTGAGGATTTATGAGACAGGACACGGACGTAGCTGAACTTCAACTTTATTAGATCAAGCTCTCGGTCTTCCGGTCTTCTTCAGGTTCAGAAGATAATAATACAAACATATAGTATATACTTCACTATACACACTTTATTAATAATTGTATGTTTTTATATTCCATTTGATTACAAAAAATATACATTTGCATATTGATATCAGCATATACATTCATGGTTAAAGTTTATTACAAGTAACTTAATGAATGAATGATAAAAACATAGCTCGGAAATATTTACAGAAATTTAATATAAAAGACCGCTTACCTAAAGTGAAGTCTCGTCGAGGGTGACTTATACACTACCTAGAGTTGAAAAAAAATTATAGGTGTGCACATTGATATTTCTACGTCTTTGAAAATATCATATTCTTGAAACAAAAAGCAAAGTCTCTAAAAACAATGGCATCATTTCTAGACTGCGACACAGTTTACCAAACAACATCTTCCGTATGCTTTACAATTCTCTTATCCTACCATATCTATCATATTGCAACTTAGCCTGGGGGAACTCTACAACCTCCAAATTACACAAATTAACCACTCTACTAAAGAAAATAATTCGTATAATTACAGGTATAATTACAGGTACTGCTCCCCGTTGTTGCGTGGAACATTTGTTCAAACAATTTAACCTACTGAAATTTACCGATATTAATAAATATCAACAAAGCATATTTATGTACAGATGTACAAACAATTTATTTCCTGATGAATTTTGTAACCTCTTTCAATCAAATTCAAATATTCGAAAACAAGAAACAGACACGCAAATCATTTCCATCTACCCAAACACAGAATATTATTATTCCAAAATAACATTCGTTACGCGGGACCTAAGATGTGGAACGTTATCCCAGATACAATAAAATACTCCTCATCTCTTGCCAGCTTCTCAAGGATGAAAAAGCATTTTTACTTCATTTTTACAAATAACTATGTTTATCACACTTCCCCACCCTCCATTGGGTCTTTTCTCTCCGTGTCTTCTCTCTGTTTCTTCGTGAATTTCTCCTTTTCCTTAATCCTTTTATTTTGCACCTCCTATTCTCACCCCCTCCCTCTTTTATTTTCTTCAAATCAAGCTCAGCAGTCTAGGAGTGTTATCCTTTTCCTTTTTTTAAATTTTTTTTTCTTAATATCTAACCCCAACTTGGGATAACCTAACTTACAATGTTAACATTAATGGGACATTTAGGATAGGAAGAGAAAGTAAGGTTGGGTGGGGGAGGTGGGGGGCAGAGGCCACTTACATGCAACGCGGTTATTACACGATATCGCGACTTGTACTGATTCCCTGTTGCGGCAGTTACTGACGACGGGGACGACGATGCGGGAGCGGGAAGGACCATGACGTTGGGTACAGGAAATTCAGGAACATGTTGACAATTGGAAGCAACATCAATAGACAGGAGCATAAACGAGATCATAAAGAAACGACAGGAACAGTGTGTATTAACTGGCACAAATCAAGAACACTGGAACGAACTCACGAACAAGGGACGAACTCAGGGATGAAACAGGAACTCAGGAAATGGTACCCAATTGCGGAGGACTCTTAGAGAACGGTGCATTGGTGTATTAAGAAGACGACAACTTGATTGTAACTTTCAGCAACAGTTCTTCGATGTTCAAACTTCAAACAATTTAAAGTCCCAAACTTCTAGTGTTGCACTTCCACAATATTAGTAGTTAGAGGTAGGGACGGGGAGGGGAGATGGAGAAGGGGGCAAGGTCAAGGACAAACCAAGTCGGGTAGCAAAGTCGGGGTAAACCAAGTAAGTAAAACACGTAGGGGGCCTTCTTTTATACTTAAGCATGCATTCATATTACTATCACTTCATTGGTCGATTATATATAGGGGGACGGCCTTTGATCAAAAACTGTACTTATCATTGGCCAGGAGTTATAAGCCATTGCCAATTAAAGTATCTACCTAATAACATATTCTAAGATTAGAAACAAGTCTTTTGAGCTTCCAATGATAGGGCCTATTTAATATAAAACATTACCACAAACATCCTTCTTCATCCTTTGTTACAGAAAGTGTGGGAACAACTAAAAATCAGCTACCCTAAGGGCACCCTCGCCAAAAGGTGTTGCTTTCAGAGGTGTGTCCTCCAATTGTATATGTACCACATGATTGTATATTTTGTCATATTTTTGTTAAAAACACACGTACATTATTCTGTTCATATTGCTTTGTATACTTATATTGGAAAGTTGGAAATAAATGTCATTAAATTGAAATCGTATGTGTGTGGTATCTGGGTGTGCCTAAAAATACCACAAACATTCATTAGTCACTCTCAACGAAACTTCACTTTAGGTAAACGGTTTGTTACATTAAATTTCTATTTCTGTACAGTATTTCAGAGGTATGTTCTTATAATTCATTCCTTAAGTTACTTGTAATAAACTGTAGCTATGAATGTATTATATGCTGATATCAATATGCAAATGTATATTTTGTTATCGAATAAAAACAAACAATTTTATGTGATTATGTTTGTATTATTAACTTCAGAACCTGCGGAAGGTCGGGAAGGCCGAAAGCTTCATCTAATGAATATATATATACATACATATATATATATATATATATATACATATATTTGACTAACGGGTACATTAAGTCGACACCTAACAATGCAGTTTATTCCGTCATAATAGCGACCCCTACATTAGGTCGACAGTTGGTACATTAGGTCGACAGTTGAACAAAGAAAAAGAACAAAAACTGTCCTCCTAATGTACCCATTAGTCGTTTATATATATATATATATATTATATACACGTATATTTATCATTTTGACTGTCAGATTCTGGTACAAGGTATTTCATCTTAGAATTAGGCCTAAAATTGTGTTACCAATGTCCTGGGTTGGGTGATGATATCTCGCGTGTTTTTATTTTATTTTATCCATTAGATCATTCAATGCAGCCATATTGAAGTTCTTACTCACGAAAAGTGTAGAAAGAAGTGAGAGGGTAACAAAAGGAGGGATTGAGAGACGAGAAAGAGTAGAAAATACTGAGGAGAAAGAAAAAGACGGTTAAAGAGGAGACGGCTATACATTACAAGAGAGAGCACTGGCAAACTGGTACAATGATTTGTAACATACATTTTGTTAGCAAAGTAGAATTGGTAACAATATTGCTTATTGCACAATAATTATAATCATGAAGTACAACTGCATAAATGTCATTCAACAAAATTATAATACATGATTAATACTTTCCCAAATATTTTAGCTCATTTTTGTATACCATATTTATACAAGTGCAAGCATGGACAACTTTACAAATTCAGCGAAATGAAAAGATATGGTTGAACCCATACTCCTATACTAACATTTTAGCCACATTTCAAACTTCTGGAAATAAAATCCACCAATGAATTCAAAATGAAGCACAAATGAAGACGTTTGCTATACTTAAAGGGATACGCCACCGGGCGGTCGTCGGGAAAGTCAGGATTGCGTAAGCCCCGTTCACTCGTACACAAAGTTTGTGCGTCGAACGCGTCAGTTGGACTAAGTGGGATTACATTTCGACTGCACGAAGCCGACCGAATCTCGCACGAAAGCTCGAGCTCAGGCGGAGCGTGCATGTTGTGCGGTGACCAGTCTGTCCGAGGTTTGCGCCCCGCGGGGCAACGACATGATCAGGGAACGATCATGGCGCCCTCTCGCGGCATTAAAACGTCCACAATCTGCGGTTGAGTATCCCTTTAAGCTGAGATTCCCACAAAACCACAAAGTTGCAGATAATGAACTATGCTGCTGTCATTAAATATTTTTACCCCAGTCACAATAAGCACACCGACTATACACCGAACCATAATTACAATACCCCTATCACCATCATTGTGTCAGTTATCTGTAAGAGTCCGTTTGTTGGTGTACTGGGTTACAATTTCTATACATTAAAAGGTCTGTCACAACCGGTCGTGCACATCCTTGCTTGTGGTCTGCGACGGATTTCGCAGGAAATCCTTGCGTCGCACGCACGGGTCTTACGGGGTTTTTTCCCTAAGCACGCAGGAGCATGCAGGACAAGCAAGGAGGCTGTTGGACATGTCCAACCAACTCTGCGTGATGATATGGTCACAACTGATCGTGCGTGTTTTTGCACGTGCGTTTCCGCAGCTGTGAACGGCTGTGGGCCAACTCCTGCGGTTCGTATGTCATGGTCACGGCCCGTCGTTCACTTCTCTGTACCTCCTCTTGGGCGTCTTGCACCCTGCTCATTAACATACCCCCTCTTACTTGTCACGCCTCCGTATGGAGCCATGGGCTTTGTGAGACCTCCGCAAGAAGCCCGTGCGATGGTCGCAAGAAGCACGTTCAGGAAGTACGATGGCTGCGCGTGTCACGTGCGTTCATCAGAACACGTAGCCACACGCAGAGATTGTTGGACATGTCCAACAGCCGTGTCCTGCGTGTTTCTACGTGCTTGGAAAAATCGTGCAGACCCGTGCGTGCGACGCAAAGATTTCTGCGAAATCCGTCGCAGACCACACGCATAGAGGTGCACGACCGCTTGTGACCAACCTTTGAGGCTGTATGTGTTCGATGAACGTAGGTGACACGTGCAGCCATCGTACTTTTTGCACGGGCTTTTTGCAGAGGTCTCACGAAGCCCGTGGATCTGTACGGAGCCAAAACATATCGCGCGTCAGTTGCAAGGTACAATCGAAGGACATACAAATCGCAGGAGTTGGCCTACAGCCGATCGAAGCTGCGGACACGCACGTGGAAAAACACGCACGATCAGTTGTGAACAAAGCATTATGTTACTACCCAAGATGATATAAACTGTGTTCTATATTAGAAATTAGAAAACAATGCGCACAGCTATTGCATTTCAAGTAATGCTACGTTTCATAATCATTGCATTTCACTCTGCTTATGCTGATGATTTTTTAATTGCAATGACCAGTGAGGTGGCCAGCATGTTCCCAAGGACAATCACCAATAACATAATAGCCACATTCTTCTCAAACCATGCAGCGACTATCTTCCACATTTCAGCATTCTCAGACGAGGTGTCACGGATCCTGACTGCGTTTAGGCTGCTGTGACGATCAGAGTTACCTACCCCACTGTTTCGAAGACGTCCTGATACAGGCTTGGTCTTCTCTTGTTTAACACCACCACGACGCATTAGTCCATCTAGATCTCTAGGAGACATGTCAGGCTTACTCTCTTGAGGTGAAGTCGACGGGTTGCCATTGTTACCTAAGTCTGTTGAGCTGAGGAACGTGTCCATGGGTACGGTATTTGTCACCATGGAAGAGCAACAACGACGGTACAGCCATCCAGGTACTGGCTTCCTATCACCTAAGTTGTACATGCGCAGGACAATCGCCTCGAAGATAAGTGACATGCAGGCTACCACCACCGTGACGCAGATGTAATTAGCTGGGAGTTTAAAGAAATAAATGTGTTAAGAAAATGACATGAAATGATTTTCACAGGGATTTTCTAATTAAACAACCTATGTATAAATATTTTCTCAAGTCTTTGAAAATTTAATACAACCCACTTTTGAAAGTATCTGTAATCAGTAGTTCCTTATTCATCAGGACGTTGCTACGGGGGAGTATGAGGTGAAACTCCTCGTCTGCACCATGGGATGCAACCATGGGATCGTGTTTTTAATTTGCTCACCTATTTGCCGTATATTAAGCAATGCAAAATAGAAAGGTCGATTTTTAGTTACCTGGGTCCTCTTGCATGAAAAGTTGCGTTTAAACGCCACTCACAAAATTAAAAGCCCCAAATTAATTAAATTAATGTCCCAAGTACGCGATCCTGATTGGTTGAATATCAAGTTGCAATTAATTTTGTGAGTTGCAATTAAACGCAACTCTTTATGCAAGAGACCCCTGTACATGATATGTCATGTAGGGAAACAAGGACCTAGTGTCCACCTACCTCAGGTCTATCAACGAATCATTTGACTACATGTATTTTAGTAACCATTTCACTTTTTCACATGTTCTTCATCAAAATGATTTAGTGAGTATGAAATAAATAAACTTACATAGGCCTATTTCGTGCTACTTTCTATAACTAAATATTTAAAGTAAGGTATTCTTTGTACGAAAGTTTTTGTTCATTTTGTTCAACTTTGGTGATCCTATTCAGAGTGCCAAATTTGGCCTCTCGATAAGGAAACAAAAATAATTACAGCTTGATTAAGAGGACAGCCTACTGGTAATACAGTAGCCTACACCTTGTTCCCTTTGTGGGTTAATAGTATTTATCTTTTGAGAGACCATTCCCCTCTCTTTCCAAGCTTAATGTTGTCAACTAAAGAGCACTTACCAAAGATCGGGGATCCTGTAGGAGGCATAGCAGATCGAACAGTCTCCTGAAAGAGCACCATGGCTAGGAGATTAGTAATACCAAATGAGATCTTCTCTCCAGACTCTGGTGGCAGTAGAAAGATCAGCATGGTGGACATTGAAAGCAGTGCAGATGGGATGACAATACTCAAGACGTATACCTTGGACTGTCTTTGAAACCAAAAGCAGTAATGTATCTCGGCAATGGGTTCCTCAAAGCCGGTGTAGTTCCGAAGTTTCCGCTCGGCTGTGTCATTGACGATGGCCCAGACGCCATTCCTACGGTATCGCTGAGCAGACATCTCATTTTCGTCAAAGAAGAATTCCATGTCTTCCTTAGTGCGGTCCCTAGCCCATGGACCAAACTCGACTGTACAAAGCTGCTCATCGAAAGGAAACAGGTCCACGTTTAACATACAGGAGCTGGTTATGATGATGGGAGATAACCACGTGATTTCCCCAGTAAACGTCACGAATGCAAGGCGTTGTAACATAGTTAGATGATTGTCACTGTTGCTGAGGGGTGTATAGCAAAATGAGCAAAATGGTTATGTCTTACATAAATCGTTAAATGCTTTAAGGTGTTTAAAATAGAACAAATTATTCAGTTCAGTTTATTCTTTCTTTTTTCAATCGTAAAAAGAGGACAAGAATTAGATTAGCAGGGAAAGATCTATGGGCCAGGCTAGGATAGGTGTTTATTCGTGACGTGAGCAGCTGTGGTTATATATCTTTAACAGATGTATGCAGACGCTGCATGATATTGACATTGCTCACAAAACGTTATGTATTTTTTTCTAAATCGTCTCGAAATTTTTGATTTTGAGGATCTCCAAATGGTATGACAAATGTTGTCACTGTCTTTGATACTTGCAATTGAAAAACTTGATATTTCTCTTCTCTGTAAAGACTCATTATTTGTGTTTACACTGCAGTGTAAAAGAAATGCCACAGGAAAACGCACTATTATGCAGCAATAAAAGACTTTCCGTCTTAAAGTCTGGTTAACCTAAAAATTGATGATTAAATGCATAATTCTCTCACAAATACGTCTCACTCGAAAAAAAAATTTCAGACGTGAAGTTTTGTTTGAATGAAAATCATATTTCAACTTTAAAATCCTTCGTTGTCTGCTGGAGTGTTATGGATTACGTCAGAATGCGTGGGTATTACTGCTGGTATCAAAACGGTTCATCATCAAAGAAAAAAATAGATATTCTCCAACTTGTAATTATCATCATGGATTACCTCAACATGTCAAATCTAAAGACACGAAGTATCGTGCTTCGTACATTCGGGGCGGGATATTAAAGACGAGACCAACTTTAAAGTGCTTTAAATTTTCGGTTGTTCAAATTTCCACTCGAATGCGTCTTTGTCTACTTTATCTGCTAATAATGCTTACTTTTGACACTCTCAGGACGTCACTTCCCAGCCATTCCCCCTACACAGGATAAAGATCAACAATAATAATTGCTATCAAAGGGAGATTACAAAGAATGGATTAACTTGTGAAACGTATTTCTAAGAAAGATGTTTCCTCATAAAGTTTGTAGCGGCTATTTACCTCGTTAGAAGAGTAACAGATGGTTGCCATATTCCATCTACATCTATGTCTAGATGTGTAAGCCCACCATAATCACTCACGTTCCATGTAAGGTACTCATCCGTCCAAACCTTTGCATTCAAATGTAATTATAAAATAATATAATATATTAAACTCTGGAATATGCTTTTCACTCCATACATTTACTCGTACTGTACAAAAAATATACATCGTACAACATAGACAGTAGCACATATTGCAGATATTTAGTTTTCTTTTCTTGTTTTATATTTTAGATTTTTTGTGGATGTTGTATAATATTATATTATGTTAATATGCATTTTCAAGGCGCCCCCACCACAGCCATGTGCTTCCTGGGACCCACGCCCCCTTCCATTTTTTTTTGTGAATGTACATTTCATTTTTGTATTTATTTGATTATGAGAAGGAAATAAATGTATTTTTAATCTGAGTCTGAATCTGAATTATCATTAAGTTTCAAAGGCTCCTCCCCTGCCTACACGAAGACGATATCACTGCCAATGTAATTGAACTATGGGCATGCCCTGAAAGACATGCGATAAAACGCTAATCATATACATTGCACTAGCGTGTTCGAAGGAGGGCAAGGGGTGGGGGGGCAACTTTCAATTGATAGCGCTTAGAAACATCGTAGATGTATTAGGCGCTATACAATTATCGATATTGTTATCATTATTGACCCAACATAGAAAGTTGAGCTCTACTTTTATATCATGATTTGAAGTTAATTATTAAGTATCTTCTCATTTACTATTAACGATTATATTCCACATACTAAGAATCTTGCTGTTAGATTGGTCAAAAGGTAATCACGTGATAAAACGTAGTATTCCCCATATCAATCGACCCGAGAAGAAAAGTTCGTGACCTTGACGGAATAGTACTTATATGTGTTTCGCTGATCTCTTCAGTCCATTACAGAGTCACAATGCGTTATCAATATTTGGGTACGCGCGAAATGAAAGTGCGTTACCTCTACGAATAGTCACCTGAAAAGTGCGTGACCTCTACGAATAGTCAAAATGAAAAGTGCGTGACCTTTACGAATAGCTCCATAGGCGTACTAAATTAAGCACGCATTGCCCAATCGCGCGCTTAAAATTATAAAACAATTGTGTGCACCCAGGTAGGGGTACGGTTTCTGGGGGTTTATGGTGGTTTTACCATCTTTTGTGAATTTATTCGGGCCTAAATCATAAATGTCTTTTTCGAGAAGTAGAGAATAATTGTCTTTCTCGTACCCGTTAAATGTTTCAGATGCGAAATATAAAGCAAATAATCACCTTTTGAATGCAGGCGATGAGACGTACTATCACTTCCTCGGCGATCTGATTGTATAACGCTATCTTTCCTCAGCTTCGCTTCGGAATTGAAAGATAGCTACATCCAGATCGCCTCGGAAGTGATAGTTTGTCCCATCACCTTCACCAACGGTAATTATTTGCTTAATAAATTAACTAATGAATAGCCTGAATGTATGAATTTGTCCGAATACTTTGTGCCGTTTTAATGACACTACAATAGATATAAATAATCAAAGAAACACCCCCCCCCCCCCACCCCCGAAGTCAATGGCCAGATACGTCACTGTATACAATCACATAGATATGCACATGTAAACATTATGAATTGTTAGATATTATCATAATTATCAAAGAATCAAACTGCGGAATCGTGAAACCATGAAAAGGAACAGGTGTATAGATGACTGTATACAATCATCTATATGCACATGTAATTATTATGAATGGTTAAATATTATCATAGTTTACATGTGCATATCTATGTGATTGTGTATAGGAATCTATACACCTGTGATAGGAACACCTGTTCCTATCATCCGATTAATATCAAATTCCCATTACAGGGCTCATACCAAACCTTTATTTTACAAACTGTACTATCTTAATGTATTTCATATTATCATATTGCAGTCTTTATGTACTTGTGTCATAATGAATTATTACCGTGTGCACTACTACAGTATTTGAATTCGGTTTTCCATAAATATGAAACCAGATATGCATCTAATTACCACCTACCACAAATTAAAACAACTGTAATGAAAAGATCCATTTCCTTTGATGGTCCAAAAATGTGGAATTCCATTCCCATTGCTATTAGAAATTGTCGAAGTCTTCAAACTTTTAAGAAAAAGTATAACATGTATTTAATTGAATTTTACAACGTGCAATAATTCACCAGGCTCTCTATTTTTTTATTTTTTTCCCCAAAAGTGTTTTGTTTAAATTTCATGCCTCCAACATTACAACAGTTATTTTTTTTATATTCATTTATACACATCAGGGATGGGCTCTCGTATAAGGACTTTATTCCTTTTTAGCTCTTCCCTTCGCTCTCATTATGTTTTTGTTTTTGCTTTTTTTAATTTATGTTCCTTTGTATGTCTATTATTGGTTTTGTAAGTGTAATTATTGTAAATTTTATGAATTTTTTAATGATGAGTGTAAATAAAATGAACTTGAACTATCAGAGACAATATTGACTTTTTCTACAGTGATCATAGCGCTCGTCACTGTGTATCATAGCATATTGACAGAGATAGTTGTGACACGCATACCTGAGAGCGGTCATAGGTTAAATCATGGAGCTTCGAATAGTTTCTTTCCACGTACAATCTCTATGGGAGGGAACTATTTGGAGCTCCACAAATGACTGGCCAATCAGGAGCAACTTCTAATGACATAACTATCTCTCTCAACCAGCTGTGCTGTGTATTTTGTTCGAATTTGTGTAGATTAGCAAATATACATTCATGGAATTCCTAAAGCATGGAAAATGAAATAAATAACATGAATACAGTTGTGTATTTGCACACAATAATAGGCTAGATGTTATTCAAGTTCATAAATTCCAAAATAAAAGTATGCTATTTTCCAAAAAGACCGCACAGGAGGAAAACAGTCGAACAAATAGTCACCCCATTTTACATATTATATTTGACCCCTTAAAGTTACTTAGACCATCCCTGTCATTCACAAAAAGCTTGTCAGCCCGAACGAAGCCGCTGGGCTTTTGTGAATGACAAGGATGGTCTAAGTAACTTTAAAGGGCCTAATCTGATATGTAAAATGGGGTGACTATTTCGGGACAGGATCCCAGACTATAGCGGTAATAACACCACCTCTCCTCCACCCCCCCCCCCCCCCCCCCCCCCTCTCTCTATCTCTCTCTCTTTCTCCCTCTCTTGTCTTCTTAATCGTCAGTTCCTCCTTTTGTAAATACATGTGTAATACCGACAAAACGATATGCATTAAAATTCATTTAGGAGCAATTCCATTGTTACCACTGCTGTATTCTGCGACATATTCTGTGACATATTCTGTGATGGTTTCCTCACGGTCATCAAGGCTTTATAGATATACTAGTACTCCTTGGATTATAGACACAACTCACCAGTTTCATTGAACAAAACAATGTGACTTGCTGCTTCGGCTCGTCCTGAAATTACAAAACAAACATTTTAATAAAATGTTGGACAAATTCTTGAAACAACGAAGACAATCTGTCTTGTTCATCTTAACATAAGTATTCATTTCTATGGATTAATATGAATATGGATCACAGAATGTGCGAAGATAAAAATAATATTGCACAACAAAATATTTCGTAATCCAAATGTCACAGTTATAACGATTTACAGAATGTATATTTAAATTGACGTATACATTG
Source organism: Heliocidaris erythrogramma (assembly GCA_025617745.1). Lineage (NCBI taxonomy): Eukaryota > Metazoa > Echinodermata > Echinoidea > Camarodonta > Echinometridae > Heliocidaris > Heliocidaris erythrogramma. Next base: position 53,768,731 of record CM046855.1, on the reverse strand, counting down.
TATGCCTATCATAATCTTCTTTCCTAATTTAGAGTGTTACAAAAAAATGTAACAACTATCAGCATAACTGCTTTATCTAAGTCTTATAGCCAAAACACTTAATACCCTTTTCAATAAGAAGATAATCATTAGGCTCAACTTTCAACATGTCTTTATTTGATCAACAGTTAAGAATGATAATGTTTTTAATTAGCTTTTAAAGGTGTTGCATAATTCTTTTGAAATATTTATACGGTAATTACGTTCACATATTTCATACATTCAACAACAAGAAAGAATGAATTTTCATTCTCTTTTCAATCCTGCGGAAGTCACTTTAATGATCATTTTTTTGTGAGTGAATATCGATTGATTTTAGAGTACTCTCTAAACAGAAAAGAATATATTTCACGTCAATGAACACACTTTATTTGTTAGTAGAGTAGCCATGCAGCTCTTTCATATAGCCGGGGCTGCCCGAGCAAATGTTCCAATAATTGATTAGGAATAATTATATCATATTTTCCCAAAGAATGTTCCAATAATTGAGTAGGAATAATTATATCATATTTGCCCACAGAATGCTAGATGAGCAAAAAAAAAAACACACACACATCAGAATATACATTAAAGGCACCCCCCCCCCCCTTCACCCACATGGCTACCCTAATGTGCAGTGTAATTAACTTACAAACTCGACAACATGGTCGACGAGCATTCTCATCTTTACTCTGACTGGAGAAGACTCATTCCTGACGGGTCTGCTGGAGGTCGGCCCGTAGTTCTTGATGAGTTTATTGTAGAGTTTGGTCTTAATTACCCGTATTCCCTCGTCATCGGTGATACTTTGATTACCTGTCAAGGTCAAATTAACCCGCATAATGGTGAAGTGGAATCGTTAGGAACTGAACAGTTATTGGCTACAATCAGCAACGTATATCTACTTGAAATGCGATGTCGGTAAATGGATGATATGGGTACTTAAGTTGATTATAATCCACCCGGCCATTCGTGTCATTACTTCCGCCTATGTAATCACCGTATTACTGGAATGAAAGTTTAAAAGAGAATTACTAAAAGATTTAATGGGATATTATGAAATGAGTGAAAGGAGTACAGCCAATGAACGTTATTAAACAGTGTGTATCCTTTTTTACAGTCCTGCCATTATCCAGCTGCGATGATTAGCATGAATCATTGATGACATGATCCTTAGTTTTTTTCGTTTCATACCCGTAGCAGGCTTTTTCATGGGGAAGAGGGGCTGGAGGGTTTTAGCTCAGGCGAATTAGTGTAAGAACAAAAAGCGGTTTTTTTTTTTTGGTATCTACTCATTCATACTTTGAATAAGATACTTATGATATCCATGATCTTTTTTATAAAGTATAAGCCTGGACGTAGGAGACATTGACTTAAAAGAATAAAAACTAATACATGTATTTAAAATTCATTTTGGGGATTATCAGGGTAGACCAATATAAAGAGTTAAACAGCGTTTTAGGTAAGTCCATGCAAGCTGTTTTGTCCCATACGTTACCGACCACGTCTTAAGTTTTAGTATTTTAATTAGGTTCAAATAGTGCTTGAATTAAACAAAATATGAATAAAATGATTCATTTGATATCAACTTATCTTCATAACTCGACAAAAGTGAGTATGTGTGGGACACCCAATGGCCAAATACCTTGCATTTACCCTATTAAAAAATGTAGTGCACACTACTGGATCATTGGAAGCAGGGTGGGACACCGATTATGCAAACGATTTTACATCACTTTTGGTCATGAACAGTGGCGTAACTGGACCTTGGCGTCAGGAGGGGAAACTGCTTGGAGGGAGATTTGTATTTTTTTCTTCTCGCCAGCCCTTCAAAAGTCGCTCAGTGGGGGTGGTGGGGTGGTTGTGAGAATATTTTTCTCGCCAGCCCTCCAAAAGTCGCTCAGTGGGGGTGGGGTTACCAGATTTTATGGGGTAAAATGTCTTTCAAAAAAAAATTGGGGTAAAAAGTTGTCAGGGGGCAGTCTGCCCCCTTGCCTCCCCCCCCCCCCTTGAGTAGGCTAGTGGTCATAAAGTATGGTTTGATTAAAAAATGAAAACTGAATAAACAAAACTTTCACAGTGTGGAAACGAATTTTGTACATTATATTTATTATTCGAATTTTTAGTACTGTTTTTGAGGTGTTTTGAGTGACTTCAACAGAATATCATTGTCATCATGAAATGTTTCTTTTACACGACTACGATTAACCTATCTGAATTTCGGTAAATTTGACATACAGAATTTCATGTTCTTTGACAATTTATTTCTTATCATTATTCCGAGCTAAAGTAACTACGGCAACGTGACGTGATTACCTTCTTTAAAGATTGCACATCAGTTATGAAATTATAAGTGTTTTAACGCCTGAACGATAGTTTCACAACGTGATTCATTAATATTTGGTGTTGGGATATTTGATCATTAAAAAAGCAAACCTTTCGTTGCCAAACAAGATATCGTAGATGAAGATTATCAGACAGAACTCGGGCATCGATTATCCTCGTCACGTTTTCTGCTTTACTTAAAGGTTTCGTATAACCATACCTCCCCTATAATCGTTGTAATCATAGGTATATTTTGATGTGCTATTAAACAAACAAACAAACCATTTTAGAAAGAAATCTACACACATTCTGTCTTCAGTTGCCAATTCTGATGAAATTCCATTATTCATTATTATAATAACCTCCTATTCCTTCATTAATTTTGTAAAGGACAACTAAACAAATATTCAGCTTGCGAGATAGAAAAGCGAACCAATGGATTAGTCAGGGGAATTAACTGGGCGTTGTGGCGTGCGCCTGTAATCCAGCTAACAGTGGAAGTTATAAACTGATTCAGCGGACCCAGGTTCGAGACTTAGTCACGTCTTTCGGATGGTGACGTTAAAGGTCGGTCCCCAGACGTAAATAATCATATCTGATTGCTACACGTCTGTAAAAACCCAATTACACACAGTCAGGGGAATTTTATACATAATAATCCAATAATGCTCAACCTAAAACATATTTTAAAAACCTATAACAGCGATCTATATCATTGACTTATTTTGGTTCCAACTTCATCACTAACCCAATAATTATCTAATATTAAATAATTGATTTCGCAACAAATTATATTTCTTCAATATACATCACGTCTGTTAGACTAATCATTTATATATTATTAAGACCTGCGGAAATCCGTGGGCATGAAGGTAAATTATTAATGCGAAATTCTGTTCTATGAAATATGAATTTCAATTTGCAGATATTTAAGACATGTAGCCCCAGGAGTGTGGGCCGAAAAAGGCACGCTTTCAACCGACAATATTCATGTGTTCGACCCCCCCGCCTCCTCCTCCTATGACTACGAACATGTTCAATAAAACTTTGATTCAATTCAATTCAATAAAACGAGCATTGGTAAGTAGCTTTGTTGACAAGTTATGTCACGTTTTGATCATTTGGATCATTGGTGTTATAATTTTATGATCATGCTTATAATGATGTGAGTTTTATGTTTTCATAATTTCCGATTATTGTCACTTCATAGCTACGACATGAATGTATATCTTGTCATATTTTTAATACATCATTTTGTTCAGGTATTGTATACTTATATATTAAAATTAGAAGAAATGTCTTCAATAAAAGAATTAGATTTTTCGTATCTTGTAACATTATTATGTTCAGCTAAAATAAGTAAGTCCAGATGACTTGTCCGATAATAATTCAACATCATTGTATGTCTTTTTTCACTCTTATCTCACGCTATATATTTCCGATAAAAAGGCGATGGCTAGCGGATTATGTCTTTGTCAATATATACCTTTTCCAAAAATAAGGATCTTAATTGCGACAATATCATATCATTACCATCATTATCATATTTCCACTTTGTCATATATACCAGCAATTCATCATTATATTCAATCAAATGTGTATACCTACTGGCTTACGAGCTATAACAATTTGCTAAAGAGATATGCCCTTGGGTTGAATTTTTAAAAATCTTTAATAAATACTCGATGAAAATATTATTGTATTGTTCGTTCGAATCCTATAAGTTCTCAAAGAAACAAAAACATAGCAGAACAACATTTTTTCTCTTTCTTTAAGGATCACCTAATTTTCCACTTACCGTTTGATTGAGCAGTGCGGCTTATGATTAATACCATGAATATAGTTAAGAATAGTCGAACACGTCCAATCATCATGCCGTGCAACGATGGGACGATTTCATTTGGTCAAAATTCATCAAAGCTTGGAGAAATCTCTATCCAGCACAGATATGATGGTAAATATAAGATAAAACTGAATAGATGACGGGCACTGTCACTGTCACTATAAGAGACAAGTCCTCTGCCGACTGGTCTGCTACGCAGGGCATACACGAAATCAAGGGCGTCGATTTGTTCTCACCAGTGGGTGTATGAGCAAACGGTAAACCTAAAGGCCCCTCATGATAGTGAAACCTATATATACCAATGGCTGTATCGTGTTTCTATAGGCCTATTAATATGATGATTATTATAATCATCATCAAATTGAGAATTGTGTATATTATCTATTCGTATTATAAGTGATTATGATTTGTTATATTACTGGAGCATTCGTGAGCGAGTACAGTGAGCTAGCGGTTTTTGTTCTTCCTAAAATAAGGAAAAGAAAATTTGGGATTTTTCTTTCTCCGCAGAATCATTGTGATTAGATTAATGATATAAACTATAAGACAATGACACACGATGCAGGCGAGCGAACTCTCTTTCAAAATAATGACGATATTTTATCGAAAAGAATTAAAAAAAAAGAATAAGGGCCTACAGTGGTTATGACTTAAAATGAATGCGAGTTATCAAAGTGATTAAACGTTTCTCGGTTTACAATCCGAATATACTGGTTTCGGGCATGAAAAGTGAGAAACCAAATCAAGCTTGTGATATGTTTCTCTATGTGCTTTATAATCACTCTAATTAAGGCCTGTAATAATACTCAAGAATTTTTATAGAGTGAAAAATTGAAATTTTATTTATCCAAAAAAAATTGTTCTTTTTTAAACACCATGTTGTTTTATATATTTCATTCATAATAATGTTTCGAAAGTAATGTTTATTAGAATAATATAAATAAGAATGATAATGATGAGGGGAGGAAAATGATACTTACATTCATGTTGAATAACAACAATAATTATTAGAACAACAACAATAGTGATGATATAATTACAATAAGAATAATAATGATATTGATAATAATAATGATAACTGGATGACTATAATATTTTCAAAACTTGGTCAATCAGTGTGTGGGGGATGATCGTTTAGTTTTATTTTATTTTATTTATTTCTTATTTCTCAATATAACAAAATACACATGAAATACTCTCTAAAAAGAAAAGAGTGAATTTCACTCTATTTTAACTCCCCATGCAGGGAGTCACGTCAGTGATCACTTGTTTAGGAGTGAATATTGAGTGAATATCGAGTGCTCTCTAAAAAGAAAAGAGTGCTTGTCACTCTATTTTCAGTCCATTTTCACTCGTCCGGGGAGTCACGTCAGTGATCACTCGATTTTTTTTAGAGAGTACACAGGCTACACCCCCTCCCCCTCCTCAAAAGTGGGGGTATATGTATACATCCCCCATTCAATGCGGGATCTATGCCAATTTCGTGACAGAATGATCAAAATTTGCGTCTGAGTACACAGCTCAACATCTCCCATCTCTATATACACAAATGCGTAGTATTTGCCAAAATTCTGTCCACGGTCTCAAAACAAGCGAACAATCATACCTCGACATGTATTTCATGAATTATCTGTCAGGCATTGTATTGATTATGCTTACAACCATGACTATGTCTACAAGCTCATTATGACAGGATATCTTCACTAAAAGCTCACGTAAAACTGTTTGTCGGGAAGCGCCGCTTTCAGTAATAACTACCGCGAATCATTTTCTTCACGCGATATAATGACAGATGAATTACTCAAATCTGATATAGTCTCCCCTGATTTGTTCAAGTGTTGTATACTTTTTGTCAAGCTCAACAGAAGCAACATAATTCTGATTTAGAGATATGGCCATCGTTCATCAAACCATCATAGGTACAAGTTCGCCGACATCTCTTTGAAACGCATGTTCATCAAATCGTCATAGCCTATATCATAGGTACAAGTTCGCCGACAGAGGAAATAGGCAGGAAAACAGAAAAAGATAGAAATGATCAGAACCTCTCTTCTTTCTTGTCCTCCCTCTCCCCTCTCCCCCTCTCTTCTTCTACTCGTATTTTCCCTATCTATTTGTTTACAAGATTCACGATTTTTCTACAGTACCTAGAATGTCAGCAGTGATCACACTTTATATCAGCATTCTCATTTTTCTTAGAAGCTAGCAGATTTACTGTGTATGCAAGTATTGCATTACTTACTTGTTGATACTTTTTCATGCGTTCTTGATATATATATTCTTGATATATCCTCTAGTAGCTTTGATGGTTTGTGATACTCTAATAGACCTGTTGTGCGAAATGATGTATGCAATTTCTTCAGTGTAATATACATACACCACTTTATCTCGTGCAATATCTTTTTAATTATCCATGTACTTTTCGGATATTACAATCCGTGCTACATCATGTTACTCTTGCTTCGTGTAGATGCTTCTTTTTCTTCTCCTTCCCCTTTGGTTCTAATCCTTTTCTCTCTGTTCTGTTTCCCTGCTTCTGTCCTCTGCTACTATCACTATTCTTTCCTCTTTCTTCACACGATGCATAATTTGTCATAATTTTACATGTACTTTGATGCATTGTATAGTAACAGTGAACGTGACTATACTAGTATTCTAATTTTTATATATATTGCCTTATTGGTTTTACAATAATTGCTCTTTTGGCTATCGCTGGAAGCAGGCTTCTTTTTATAATCATGCCTGCAATTTTTCTTCCGTGTTGACGATTTCCATAATGTATTGGTGTATCCCACCTCCTGCTTTATTATTCACGTATATTCAGATGTTACAATTTTATATAGTACCTGAACATGTAACTCAAGTTTTCGTGTGAATGCTCCTTATTCTTTTCCTTTTTTCTTTATCTTTCTCACTCTCTTCTCAGTCTGTCTTCCTCTTCCTCTGTATTTACATGTAACCACCCTCACCCTCTTCCTCTCTTTTCACACGATGGTGTTTGATATAGTCTTAACCCTTGAACTTCAGGGGGGGGGGTGTTTCACAAAGAGTTAAGTTTGACTTACAGTAGCACTTAAATTCCTAGTTGCTTGCGGTATTTGACACATCACCACATTGGTATAAGATCATGCTCAGGGGACGTGCGCTATTGGGTAATCGTCTAAGCTATCATCATAAAAATCATCTAAGCTATGAAACATTATGTATAATTATTGAATTTTCCATGTTTTCGAACGGAAATAATCAAATTATGTCTTGGATTCTCAAAGTGAAGAATATTCTTGATAAATTAGGTCTTTCTGACTTGTGGAAAATCAAGCCATCAATCTGACTTCATCAAATTTTAAAAGCATTGTAAACCAAAAACTTCAAGATGTAAGTGAGCAGGAGTGGCACAGTGATGTTGAGTTAAACCAGCAATGTACTATTTATATAATTTTCAAACAGAGATTATGTTTTGAAAAGTACTTGATTCACCTTAACGAAAATAATAGAAGAACTTTCTGCACATTTCGATGTCTCAATCACAAACTCCCAATAGTGATTGGGCGTTACAGCCAGATTCCGAGAGCTGAACGTTTATGTACTCATTGTTCTACAAAATGATATCGGTGATGAATTTCACTATTTGTTTATATGTCCTTTCTTTGAGATCCAACGTAAACAATTCCTCAAGAGATATTATTGGAAATACCCCAGCACATTTAAATTTAATGAATTGTTTAATTCCAGTAAAAAAGGACTCTGTCTAATGTTTCGAGGTTTTGTAGAGAAATAATGTCCCTTTTTCGTTAGATATCCAACATTACTATACTCTGTCATTATATCGTGATTATTTCTTTTTAAAATACTTTTACAATTTTATGTTTTACAATTTCAGGCAGTGCCTGCATTATTCTTCATACTGTTTTATTTGTATTCTGATATTATATATTTGTATATTTGTAATTATATTTTAATTTTGTACATACTTTGTAAGTTTGTATTATACTCCCATACCCCATGTAGGTCGTTGAGTCATAATAAACTTCTAAACTTCTAAACTTCTAAACCAATGAGATTACGCGTTTTTAATAACGTATGCGCATAATTGGCACTTATGCATGACTTTAAGTCAAAGTTAAATCTTTGTGAAACACCCCCAGGTGCATTTGGCAGTACTTGTTTGGAATGAAAACATACCTTAAGACTGTACCACATGAATATTAATGGTCTTCATCCTCCTCTCTTTCTACCTTTCATTTTTTTTTAATCTGTCTTCCTCTTCCCCTCTCCTTCTCTCTTTTCTTATAATAATATTCGCTGATCAACTTTTCTTTTTTTTTTCCTACTTCGTTCTCTTTCTTTCTAGCCCTCTCTCTCTCTCTCTCTCTCTCCTCTCTCTTTCTCTCCGTCTCATATTTCTTTCTCTATCTCTTCTTTTTTTCTCTCTCTCCCCCTTTAACCCTCTCCTCAACTTTTTTTCCTTTTTTTCTTCTTCTTTCCTACTCTTCTCATTTTCCTCTTACCTTTGATGAATGATGATACAGAAGTTTTAATATTTTTAGATTCTCTTTTTGCAGGTATCTGCTAAATCAGTTTTATATAACACAGTGCATTCATCTTTGAGTACATATATATAGAGCCAAACCTTAGAAGAGGAACTTATTGCTAGCCCAACTAATGTGTTGGTTACTCACGTTACATAAATTGCAAAGTGTGATAATAATTATGAGGCTTACTTGAAAAAATGAATTTACCCTTTTCAAAGAACCATGCCCTTGAGAGACCTCCACTTGGTGACAACTGAAAATTACTGGACCCATCAGTTTTGCAGATTTCACAGGCATGATGTTTACTCACGTTACGGTTACTCACGTTACAGTTTGTCCATGAGATTATAGCAGCAGCTTTGGTTTCATTCTAACTTTTAGAACTTGGGTTCTTCTTTGTGTGTTTTCAGTGAAAAATGATCAACTGATATTTTAAATTTAAATCCTGGAAAAACTTTGGATATTTTACTTTCAGATTATAAGCAACCTGAAAATGCACAGTTTATATATAGGCAAAATATCACTAAAAGGTTGAGCAGTTAAATATATACCGCCCCACCCCTTTAAAAAAAAGAACTTTACCAACCTATCACATTGCCAAAGATTTAAAAATGTAAGAAAGGAATATAAATTATGCATTTATATATAATCAAAATATCTGAAATGTTTTGAAACAAATTGAAAGTAAAAATACCTCAAAACGTCCGAAATAAAAAACAACAAGCAACCGAATAGGTTTTGATAGGGTTGGAGAGGAGACTACGACTGAGAAGGCATCCCAAAAGGTCAGGTCAACATGGTGCAGATCAGAGACCAGGGTAATCGGATGGAGCTGAGGGATGCGGCGATGTTTACATCATGTCTCCTTGTATAATACACAAGAGAGACAATCAGTAATTTATGGACTGTCTACCATTTTGTAGAAGATTATTCAACGTTTTTGCTTGATTTTTGTGCAATAGTATACCGATAATTTAACCCACAGCGTAGAAAATCTACACAAGCTGAGCAGTGGACAGTGCGCCGTGAGGAGTGTATGGATGCTGATGCCAGTAACCCACACAGACACACAGATGATGCGCTAGTAATAGTAATGTGTACCGTGTAGACGACGTGTGTGCAGTGCTAGTGGAGCGAGGCCTGCCCAGCTAGCCACACATAATAAAAAACATTCTGTGCGCGATTTGTATTGTCAGATGTGGGAACCTTTGCTGGCATCTAATATTAATCCTTCTTCCCTTCCACCTAGCTGGTTAATCTAAGCGAACATGTCTACCAAAGTAGAGCAGTGTAAGTATGTACGATTTGGTAAGATTTTTTTTACTCTAGAGTCGGGTAGAGACCCCCTTACGGGATATGAGAGTGCAATCAGTCAACACATACAAGTTATACAATCAACATGGATAAGTTAGAAAAAAAGGGAATAATATTAAACATATATACATGTTATAAAAACAACATAAAGAGCATGTAGTAACACACCAAACATATTTTACAAATTTACAAGTTAAGTATGTTTTCTGATACGGACTGTTATTGTTTCAAATCATTCAAATATATATGGAACTAATTCTTAATGTTAGTTTGGCTAATCCCATAGGCCTATTAAAACATAATACTTTGCCGGAAATAACTCTGGTTGAATTAAGTCAAAGTATGGAAAATATGTGTTATAAAATCAATTGTATACACTGGGTAATGAGGTAATATAACAGCAAAAGTAAGCCTACTGACAAAAGAGAACATTTACTGTTACTGACAAACGAGTGATACCTCACTCTGGGCTATATTAGCTAATATGCCTAGTAATCCTCAAATTGGCAAAAATCCTACCTAGGATATCGAAAAAACAGTGAGCAGAACAGAGGTACTGAATTTCTATGGAGTGGACGTATAAAGCCTTAAGAGCAACGAGCTTGTACCGTCAAGTGCTCGTGGTCTAGTGGTAAAGAAATCTGCATGGTCGAAGTATCCTTATTCTACACCACACGTTCTACAATGTTGCTGGTTCTAATCCCGCTCTTCTTGACGGATACTTTTTCAGTTATGAATTAACAATAGCGTTTATTCTATTGAAAATGATCAGAATTTCAATAATAAAAACACAAGAAACTAAATATACACTTGGTCAGGCGGATTTAATGGTAGCTGGGCATAATAACGAATTTGGCCTCACTCTGCATCTGGTAGATCTACAGATCTATTGAATTTCAGATCAATCAAAGCATATCATGTTAGGTGGTATCTAGAGTCATAATTTGTTGTTTTCTTCAAATTCCAAAGTATTACTGGCCAACAGAAGTGCATTGGTATGATGGTAGATAAATTCTTCACATATCATATTTCTGTGGTTTTATCATTTAACAAAAAATAAAAATATAAAATTGGTGGGTGTGGGGAGGCGGGTCTCGTACAGATAAGATCAAAGTGCTTTCAATGAAATTTAGAAATTATAACCAAATTGCTTTATTTGTTGATTGTCTAGTATTCTTTTTTTATCACAGTAAATTATGTCCTTAAAGATAAAACTAGAGGCATGGGGAAGGTCCTTGGGTTAGTTATATGTAAGTCATGTTCCACCATTCTTCCCATTTGTTTTCCCTTGTTTTGTTATGCTGCAGTTGCTGCCAAGATCCGTAATGTAAAGGATTATCAGAACCGAATTCTCTACAACATTGCACCTCTTCCAACAGGCATAGATATATCCAACACTCTCAAGTATTTCATTCACACTCTGAGAAAGTAAGTCACATACAATTTTAAGGTTGTCATAAGTACTCTTGATGATAATTGTTGATTTTATTGGGATTATATGGCATGTTTGATTTCTTGTGGATTTTTGAAGTTATCTTTGTTACATACAAGCCTTTTAATGATAAGCCTTTTAATGATTAACCTTACATTTCAGGGGCAGGCATAGGGCTATCGTTGGTAAGGGCACTAAAGAATTGCACCTGGGCCCTGTTTCATAAAACTTATTGTCAGTAACAAGTTACAATTATTGTTATAAGCTACTGAAATCCTTGAATCTGATTGGCTGAGAGCAAATTTGTCATAGAAATGAGGCAGTTGTTATTGATAACGAAATGAAGTGTTACGAAACGGGGCCCTGGACATAATAATGTGCGTTTCCATACATGTATAAGTACTGTCACAGTATATTGAGAGCATTGAATATATTTTAGTGTGCTATTTTGTCTGTTTAATTGCAGAGCAGTAGGCCTATATGTTTATTTTGATATTTGACCTTCATGTAGTGCATTATAAATCATTTTCACTTCTATGATACACTTTAAAGAGTTCAAATTTAGCTGATGGTTAACCTATGTGTGTCGACTAGTCTCTGCGCTCAATTCCCTTTTCACTTGTGATTTCATGTATTGAAATGTTTTTGAAGGTTTTTTTAATGTGTATACCAGCATTGAATCCCAAACATACAGGGCAAAATATTATTTGGCAATTGGTTCATTTTATGCAATTTGAGGTGATCTTTTGAGAAAATATTTTTATGACACAAGATGATGTCTGAATGAATGACTAAGTAGAATCTTATTTTCAGTACCACTTAACCAGCATACTTAACCAGCATACTTTCAATTATTTATACAGCATCCTCAAAGAAGGACCTGGTGATGTAGACATACTTGTAGATGAACCAAAGTTTGGCACAGCAAGAAAGCGTGTGAACCTTCGCATCCCGCATTACCCTAGCCTTGATTATCTAGGCTTGTATGAGACTCTGGTCGGACTCGTTGATATTGTCCCATTGGTGCAGTATGGACAGTTTGGTAAGCAAAGAAGGATTTTTGCTCTGATTTTTTGTCAGATGACTCCTGATGACGGACAGTCAACCTGTCTGAAGCGTCAAGTCTTTTCCGCTCTCAGTTTTCTCATCTGGTTTACAGTCCTTTTCAGGACTTCACACTTTCAAGAAAGATTACTTCTACACTCTCTGAATTTCTATCGCGCCTTTCCTTTTCTTCTCTCAACTTTTCTCCACATTCTTCTTCTTACTCAGTCCATTCCAGGACTAACCACATGGTGAACCGTAAACCTTCTCCACGTTATCAGTACCACCATGCAAACCTCTACCTTAAAAAATCAAGAAGGATTTTGTTTGCAAGATGAATATCAATAACTAGACATTGAATTCGTCACTGAAGACGAATTAGGTGATCTGTCTTTTGATCTTGATATTTTTGACGAAGACGAATGACAAAATGATAATGTGAAAGATGATGTTGATATCACGATGGCATTAATTATAATGAATTTAATTAAGATTTTTATGATTTCAGCCCTTTCCTAGCATTTTCAATTCGTAGGCTCTAGCTACTACATATTTTAATGAAATAGCGCCCCCCCTTTGTTTCAATGGGGCATAAAGTGTGTGAACATGAATTTTGGATGATTCGTGGATATCATGACAATGATGATAATGATGTTGATGATAATCATCATCATCATGAATATCATCATGACAGTAATGATAATGATGTTGATGATAATCATGATGATGATTATATCATGACAGTGATGATAATGATGTGGATGATAATCATCATCATGAATATCATCATGACAGTGATGATGATAATGATGTTGATGATAATGATCATCATTATATCATCATGACAGTGATGATGATAATTATGTTGATGATAATCATGATGATGATAATGATAATGGTGATGACCATGACTGAAATGACATTGACCTTACCCATGCCAAATATGAAAGAGAGATGACATTTCGTGAAGAAGATACGATCATTAGTTGATTTGTAGAAAATGGCGCCTGGATGACGTCACAATAATCTGATGACCTTGAAAAAGATGCGGGAACTTGACCTTATTAGGACTGATGACTGACAAAAATTTGAAGATAATTGACTCAGCCAATTTTGAGAAATTGTGATATCAAATAGGACTATTTGATATTGCAGGATACTTGGGAGATAAACCCCATAGCTCTAATACACGACAGGGAATCACAATTTCCATAGGGTTGTACACAAACTACTGCACACTACTTTCTAATAGACATAACACAGAAAATAAGGCAGTTTATTACATGGTTTGTGATTGTTTATGTTATAATAGTCGAAGAGGATGGTAAAATGACAGGCAAAAAGAAGCAACAAAAAAAAAAATTTATGGACCCACCGGGGATCGAACCTGGGTCACCGGAATGGGAGGCAAGTGCTTTGACCAATAGACCAAAATATTTCCCATAGAGATAACACGTACACGAAAAACGGGATTCTCAAATCACATTTTGTAGTTTTAAATTGACAATGATCTCGACATCAGATTGGAAAAAGCGAACCCTCATAGAAAGAGTATTTATCAGGCTACAACATATTAAAATCTGGAAGGAAATAGACCGAAGATAACTGAGATACTGCTCAGAGAACGATGTCATGTAGATTCTTGATTCGAAAAAAAAATCATCTTCCATAGACATAACACGCAAATAGGGAAAATTCTGACATGTCGTATTTAATTGAAAATTTCACTGTGATGACGTCTTCAAAATGAAAAATGGTGTTGACTGATGTTGTAGAGAATTGTCTCAGCTATAACATATCAAAATTTGGAAGAAAATCGACCACCTATTACTGAATAATTATCAAATGAATACAAAAATGATGACGTCATTTTTTCAAAATCATTTTTTTGAGTTCATATGCAAATATGATGACGTCAGAACATGCGATCGGCAAAAATTCTGCATGAATTCAAATCTACAACTCCCAGGCTTTCAGAATATGTAAAGAAATTGGGGGTTTTCCGTGCATTCTGACGAGCTATGGCGGATTTTAGATAGGCATGTTTTTACCACTTTTTACATTAGAATGCCCATTGACGCGCGCACGAATTTGACGCACGCGTGTTGAATTATGGAAGGTCGAGAATGACTGTAAATAGTTGGAAATTGTCAAGAACAGTGTCAGGAAGACAAACCATGCGAAAAAACGGCGTTTTTACGTAATGTACGCGCTGCCCGCGCACGGACGGAAAATTTTTAAATGCTTAAAATGTCCTGAACCGTACTCTAATTTGATTAAAAAGTGATTTTGAGCATTTTTAAATTTTGACGCGCGCGTACGTGCGCGTCATGGTGGGTGCGCAGATTTTGATGACATTTTATGTTGACCCTTGACCTGAAGTTCATGTATGTAAAATATGGTTCATTTTTGATTACTCGTTATGAAGATATGAGTGATAATGTGATTTCACAAAATGGCGCCTGGATGACGTCACGATGACCTGATGACCTTGAAAAAGATTTTACAGCTTGACCTTATATGACCTGAGGACTGACGGAAATGTCATGAAAATTGACTGGAAAGTTTTTGAGATTTCGTTGCAACAAGAAAGTGGGAGAAAATAAAAATAAAGAAATAAAGAAATAAAGAAAGAAAATTCTGACGAATACAATAGGTGATCTGTCACTATGACAGATCACCTAATTACATACCAATTCATGGTTCTATTGTACTTTGTAGAGAACTCATTCTCCTTCTTCCTGCATGTGCAAGGTCATTCTTTGATGGTCTTATATTTACTGCTTGATTAATTGCTTCGCTCATTGTCAGTCATTTACTCTGATCCTTGAAGTTTGTTACCATAGTCTTTCATAATCATTGTCATTTATGACTGTAATAATTCTACAGCTCCTCAACCATTCAATCATATTATTGATCACAGGATGCCATGCAGTTGGGGATACACAGTACCCTATTATTTTCCAGCCAAATTGGTCCTAACTTTTAACAATTGACAAATTTGTTTGAAATTGAAATAGCTTTTTTGCCGATGTACATGTATAGATGCACGCAGATATATGCATTTACAATTAATAATAAGTATATTTGGTTTGATGCTTTGCAACAGCTGCTAAACCAATATTGTACATGTAGTTTTTTTTATATTAATAGACATTTTACTAGCTTTAGCTGTAGGCTTACATGTAATTTATGCCGTTATCTTTTAAATATTGTATTATCATAATCAAGCACTTCACTGAAGGAAATAGACATGCAGACATGCATGCATTCAAATGTAATCCCAACATATTGTATGTGTAAAAATGTATTGAGTCGATTTTATGCGTATCAAGGTTTGTTTAATGGAGTCGCACTCGCATTATATGCTTGTTTTTTTTGTTATGGTGCAGCTTTTGGTCAGGCCATATTACAGTTGTTTGGATGCATACTATGGTTCCTGGAGCCGGAGACTATTGACACTATCCCTCATACAGTGGCATCAACACTAGCTGTATTCCAATCTTCTCTACAGAAAGAGACTGTAGATCTTCTATGTACCACACTGCTTCCAATATGCCTCAGTGAGTATGACAGCAGTTATCTGCCAATTGTCAGTTATGAAACATTCTTCTTTTGACAAGGCCTCATATTTTCATACCTGAAACAACTGGTAAAAGAAGACTAGTGTATGAGTGGCATTGATCTTTTGCTCCTGCTTTCTGTTGTATTTTTTTTGATAGATTTATTTGTTTTACATGAAATGTTGCAAATGTGCAATTGGCCATTTTCATAATATATTCAAATTTATAGACGTTTATCTAGTGACTTACCATTACATTCACCTGTTACATATTATTTAAGCATTCTTAGGTGTGTAATGTATGTGAACTCTAAAATCTTTCCAAAAAAATTGATAAAATTAATGATTTTCTTTCTGTACAGCTGAAGTGATGGGCTGGGAAGGAGAGACTTATGCTTCTATGTCAATGTCTGCTGTTATCATGCTGGTTCTTCAACATTGCAAGAATAAAGGTAACAAACAGTGTTTGGTTTGGGAAATTCAAAAATTCACCATGGTTTTATGTTTGTATTATGGGTAGTGATTCCCATAGCTCAAGAGGAGGGGGGCTTGTATTGAAAGTACATTAGTACATTTGTAATTCACTGAAACCTTTGAATAAAGACTGTTGAACGGAGGCAAGAAAAGTAGACTTTATAGGCAAGTGGTCTTTTTTTGTTGTTGTCCTTTTTATATTATTTTGCAGTAATGAAATATTCTTCAAGGGAAATATGTGTAGCTTTAATATAGACAGACGTTCATTAAACAGGTTTGATTACTATGATCTATATATTGATGTTAGCTGCTGGTTTCCTTTATATTATGTTCTCTTTTTATGGTCACTGTATTTTCTGTTTAGTTCCCTGAAATAAGTAAAAAAAAGAACATGATTACATTTGTAATTCACTGAAACCTTTGAATAAAGACTGTTGAACGGAGGCAAGAAAAGTAGACTTTATAGGCAAGTGGTCTTTTTTTGTTGTTGTCCTTTTTATATTATTTTGCAGTAATGAAATATTCTTCAAGGGAAATATGTGTAGCTTTAATATAGACAGACGTTCATTAAACAGGTTTGATTACTATGATCTATATATTGATGTTAGCTGCTGGTTTCCTTTATATTATGTTCTCTTTTTATGGTCACTTAGTTTCTGTTTAGTTCCCGGAAATGATTAAAAAGAGAACATGATTACATTTTAGAGGTAAAAACTTGCGTGTGCATTTTAGGCTATGGGCTGTGGGCACATTGATATGTCTCAGAACGAAAATGTTTATAACAGTGGCATTCATTTTATCAATTCTGTGAGTAACTCATTATCAGTTAGCATTACCAGTAGCAGCAGTATTCAGCTGTACAATGATCTGTCTTTTCTTGAAGATACTTTAAAAAAGCTGGACCTTATCTGGTAAAAAGTGACGATGGATCCATATCAAGTGCAAGTCCTTGTATCGATCTCAAGTCCTCCAGTAAATTACACATTTACAGTTGCCTCTCTCACGTAGATTAATATCAAGCTCAAATTGAGTTGCAATTACTTTGGATAAATGGCAACTCTTTGTAAGATAGGACCTGGTCATATTGGAAAGCTGTATGGATGGAATGTTTGATTGAAGTTTCTGTGTAAATCAGTAAATACCATCAAGTTTCTATGTAAATCAGTGAATACCATCAAGATTCTATGTAAATCAGTGAATACCATCAAGATTCTATGTAAATCAGTGAATACCATCAAGTTTCTATGTAAATCAGTGAATACCATCAAGTTTCTATGTAAATCAGTGAATACCATCAAGTTTTCATCCACTGATGTCTGTTCCATCATCTTTATTTCCCTTTGC
This sequence comes from Heliocidaris erythrogramma, assembly GCA_025617745.1. Classification (NCBI taxonomy): domain Eukaryota; kingdom Metazoa; phylum Echinodermata; class Echinoidea; order Camarodonta; family Echinometridae; genus Heliocidaris; species Heliocidaris erythrogramma. The sequence goes on along the minus strand of CM046855.1, from coordinate 53,750,843 downwards.
TTTATTTCTCATTTAGCTCACCATGCGTTGCTGGTAGAAACCATTATGACATACAAGCCTGGGGTCTTTAAGGTGAGTAACATTGTTTGACTTTATTTGAATATTGTGTTAAACAACTGTTTGCAATTTCAACTTATTGGCTTAAATAACTTAACTTAACTAAACAATCAACTGAAACTCACATAGCATTAGCCATTCAACATTTTCATTTTTGTTTATTAGAGTTAAAATCTTGCCCCTGATTGGTCAAAAGTAAGGGTATTGTGTCTGTGTTTGCTTAAGACTGATCTTGATATGGGCCCTGGTTGCATTGGTAAGAACAGCCTGAAATGAAGAAATTCATAGTAACTTCCTTGAATTTTTAAAAAACATATCTGACCAGTGTAGATGCACCATTGAAATAACTTGTAGCTGGAAAAGTTGCAATTAAAAGTGCAAATAAGCTTCCCAAAAGGATATTCTTGCAAGGCTTCAGAAGAAACAGATTCATTAAAATGTCTTGGTCACTGTGTAGGACATTCTGTGCACCATTGCCTTTGGACCATCCACAGCAAGAGGTGCGGCAGCCAACCTTCTCTTCCATTACTGGCCTGCATTGGTACCTGCTAGTATGGACAACAGGGAGTTTACATACGCATGTAAGTAGAAATAATGACCCTACGACAACTACTTCCATGACAGTGACCACCATAGAAGAGGATACTATTATCAAGGGGATTATTAGTTTTGGAGAAAGATTTGTAAGGGCGTAGTTATTTGGGTGTAGTTGTGTAGGGACAGTATTGCAAAGGTGGGGGACTTGTCTGGATATGCTAGATCTCTATTACTGGTTGAATTGAAACACTTAATAAATGATTAGAATGAGTCCATAATAATGTTACATGATGCAATATATTGTTGAAATCCAGTGCATTAAGAAATAGATCAGGGATAATTTTTATTTGCATGTCTTGACATTTATTACATAATTGTAGCTTATGACAGCATAGTGACCACTGAAAGTCATAATATTATAGAATTGATTATCTACATGTATCTACTCATGCATGCATTGAGTAACAAAGTAGATTAGACCATTTCTTGTGTGTGTTTGTTTTTATATTACTGTTCAGGTTGGAAGCCAATCCTGTGTCAGAGATCCAACTGTCTGACACCAGTCAACAATGCTGCTGTGAAGGTAAATACTCTCATACTTTTGATTTATATAGCACATGATTCAAATGTCTTGAAGCACTGAACAGATAACTGCCTAATGGGGCAATCAATTGGAAATCCTCCATTTGCAATCGATTGCAAATATGATACATGTATTTTAAATGGAACTTGCAATCAGTTGCAAGACTTGTGACTGATTTGGGGGATTTGCAATTGATTGCAACTTTCTTGCAACACCCCCTATTAAAAATCATTGAATTCATTCAAGCCCGCAATGTGCATACCCTTTCAACTCTCTGAGAAATGTTCCTACCATATAGTCCATGTGAAGGCATATGGCAAATTCATTCGCAGTGGCTTCTGGCATCCTACTAAGAAAAAGATTATTACAAATTCTGTTTGTATTCTATTAGTTTAGGGTGAGGTTTGTATTTTTAGCTCACCTGAGCCTAAGGCTCGAGTGAGCTATTGCGATGGAAGTTTGTCCGTCGTGCGTCGTGCGTCGTGCGTTGTGCGTCGTGCGTCGTGCGTTAACTTTTTACATTTTCACCTTCTTCTCCAAAACCCATCATCGGAATTCAACCAAACTTGGTAGGAATCATCCTTAGGGGTAGGGGACCCAAAGTTGCTAAAATGGTACATGTGGCCCCTAGGGGGGCCAGGGGGAAGGCCCCCAATTGTAAAAGCTATGTAAATTTCTTCTCCAGAACCAGGAATAGCTCAGACTTGGTATTGTGTATGGAGATACCTCTATAGATGAAGAATGAATGTTGTTCATGAATTTTTTCTGGGTGGCCTTATAGGGGGTCTGTGGGGGTAACATACTGGAGGGGGGAGGGGGTGGGGCAAGTTGTCCGCCATCCATAAACTTTTTACATTTTCAGCTTCTTCTCCAAAACCCATGATTGGAATTTAACCGAACTTGGTAGGAAGCTCAGACTGGGGGGGGGGCGGAATTATGTTAATTTCTAACATCATCTCATGTACATCCTCCTAGTTGTTTCAATTTCTAACATATCTCCTGGTGGTGCTAGAGAGAACATGCACCAGATGTGAATTGATCCACCTCAGGTGAGCGTCGTGCCCCCTGGGGCTCTTGTTTCCTGACAATATGAAAAACAACCCCTTTCAGGTATCAACAGTCAATGACCTTAGCAGCTCAAAATATATTTTAAATGTTACTCTTGACAGCTCAAATGCAAATCTGAACAAGGTAGATTACTTCCGTATGAATGCTCTTACACATAAAGGTGAAATGAATAGTTCTTCAATAAAGCTTCTGGAAAGAAACCGCCATGAATTTGAATACATAAATGAAGCAGCATATTAGAACATGCAAAGAATCACAAGATGGCATTGTGCAGTTCCAGCGTAACGGACATGAAATAACATGACACCATATATAACATGGTGTCATGTCCGTAATAAAGAGTTCATTTTCTCTTCAACTATTCAGTTAGATATATACTGTGAAATTTGTTGTGTATGTCCCTGATAGTCAAATGGGTCTGATTCAGTTACTAGATTATGTTTTAGGACTCTTGGTTCTGATTAAAACTGTCTTAATTAACCAGAAAATGATTTGACTGTCATGTCCGTTATGCTGGAATTGCCCCATCTGAAAGAGTAGCTATGAATAGATTATGCAAAGCGTGACCTTAATATCTTTCCATTACAGATGTGTATGGATCCATCAATAGCTGGTAAACACAGCAAACAACCACCTCCTCTTTACCTCTGCTCTGTGTGCAGTGAGTATGTCAGCAGGTAAGCCTCTCCCCCGTTCTTTTTGTTGTTGTTGGTTTTTTTGTGTCTTCTTTATCAAATAACTTTCTTTTCTTTCTTCAGTTTCATGTTATTAATGACATGAATTCCCAATGTATGAAAGTTACCACTTGATACAAGAGTAATGAAAATAGAATTAATGGAGTCATAATGAAGTTGTATCTCTTATCCAACCATTTTAAATTGGCTTAGCTCCCACACATAATGGGGTGAAATATAGATATTTGTTGCTTTTATATTGGATTATTCTGGAAGTGATTATCTGCAATTCATATTTCCTCCTGTGTTTTCAGAGAACTTACCAAACCATTGCAGAATGTATTGACACCCCTGGAAAGTGTATCCAGAATGTGTGAAAACAAGGTAAGGTACATTATTCATTCCATACTACTGGTCTTACATCATTAAATTTTCAGAACACTTTTATAAAAAAGATAATGCATACCTTAAGTGCAGTCTTTTGGTATTCATAGGCATAGACTCATGTTTTACTGGTACATGTACATCAATTTAGTGTAAACATCCTTGACATTATGGCTGTCAAGTCTTACTTTATAAAGTCACTTCTAAAAAAATGATAAAACACAAAAAGAAGAAAAAAATGTTTATTGATATTTAAGGAAAAATCAGAAAAATAACAAAGATATGTACTACAAAATATTAACACTCATGATTATTAGCCATTATACCTGTATATTGTGTAGCTAAACCAATGCTACCCCATATGACTCGCTGTACTAATTCAGTTAAATTCGATTTGAGGACTAAAGTCATGGGGACACCTAGATGTTGGTCTAATTTTGTTTGTTTTTCGTTATTTTCACATTCTCAAAGAACTGTGCATCGAATGATAAGACTGCCCTCTATACCTGCTTTGCATCGGAGTGCACAGGACAACATGGCAACAAGCCTGTGTGCTACTGTTTGTGCTGCCACCATGCTATGCATCCCAGGGACAGTGAACATGTGATTCAGGAGTTCCCTCACGATCCATGGTCATGTGATAAGGAGACACAGATTGTACTGGTGGAAGCAATCATCAGGTTTGTGATGATGACGATGATGATGATGATGATGATGATAATGGTGATAATTGATGTTAGTGATGATGATTATGATGATGATTATGATTGTATGTAGGTACAGTGAGCATGTGTCCCTCACAATCCATGGTCCTGTGATAAAGAGACACAGATTGTACTGGTGAAAGTAATCATCAGGTTTGTGATGATGATTATGATGATGATGATGATGATGATAATTGATGATGATGATGATGATGACGGTGGTGGTAGTGGTGGTGGTGGTGGTGGTGGTGATGATTCTTGTGATCATGTTGCTACACCTTTCGATTCACTGTATAAGACATACTCTGGCACACTGGTCAAAGTCCTAGAGATCTTGTGACTTGCAGGGCTCAGGTAACAGGCAGCAGTTAAGACGGTGTTGATGATGATAATGATAGATTAAGATGATGAAAATAGTGATGGTAAGGATGGCAATAATGAAAATGGTAATTATGATGATAATGGTGGTGGTGGTGATAGTGATGGTAATTATATTGAATGAATGAATGAATGAATGAATTTATTTCATAATACTGCAGAAATCTGCCATGAACATTACAATTGAAGAGTATACATCGTTCAAAATTTCAAATACAGATATCATAATCAATAACAATTCCTATGTACATGTAGTCAAAAGTGAAGAAAATTTACATTAGTCAATAGAAAAAAGCAGTATCATGGGAGAACCTAAGGAAAAGCACAGCTTGTTAAAACTAGGTTCCCCAATAACAGAGAGAATTAGGAAATACATGTAATTATGTATACATACATGTATACATATGTAGCAGTAAAGAGACGAGACAAGACGTGTGTAAAAGGAAAAACAAAACAACAACAACACACACAAAAATCACTAATAGTGATGATGATGATGATGATGATGATGACGACGATGACGATGATGATGATGGTGGTGGTGGTGAAAATTGAGAGCATAAGAACAAATTAAATTCTAAAAGAAAGAAGGGCCTGTATAATTAAAGAAAATTAGTCATGGAGGCTTTATTTGAAAAATGCTATTAAGTTTTATGAAAGGGCTTACAAATCCCTTCATTTTACTGTAGAATCGACCAAAAATATTTTAGTGATGACATTTATTACCAATCTCCTGCTTACAGTTTGTTGAAGGAGGCCCATGTGATAGAGAAGGACCCTCTGATGGCTGCTGCTGAGGTGGATGAACCAGAATCAGCAGATGAATTCTCACAGGTTAGCATTCTATTTATACACCGCTCTAAAGGGTGGGTCTCATTTGACCAATAATAATAACTGTGACAATAACTCTACATGTGTAAATCATTCCCAAATCGGTCTCCTCAAGAATTTACGGTAATCAGTGTTCCATTTGTACAATTTATGCTAATGAGCCTACAGCACTGATATTCTCAAATCAAAAGCATGTAATTTCATTTTTATCTACATTTGCCACTCTCCACCCAGGTGAAGTAAATGGGTACCCGGTAGGAAGAAATTCCTTGAATGCCTTAGCGCCTTTCTTGGCAGCTCGGCTAAAGCCGGGGTAATAATGTGATACTTTGTATTAAGTGCAGTAGAGTATATTTGTATAGTAGCTGCGCTATATAAATGGACATATTATTTATTTATTTATTTCCACATAAACTTCAAAGGACCAATCTGGGAACAATTTATAGTTGTAATCATGATTACCGATCAATTGGAAACAGGCAATTTTACTTAAGTCTTAACTATGAACTAATATTTCTAATGATGTACACGTACTGTATATCTGTATGATTGTGCATCATTATTCAAATCATAATTGGCAGTATGGGAAACAGAACATGTCCTCACTTAAATCAAATGTTGTTGAGATGTCTTGGTTGGAGTATTTGACTGGAGAAGCAAATGTGGGTTCAAGCCCTGGCGAGCGTGTCACTACATTTGCTACTCTGTGCCTGGGATAGAAATAGGGACCTGGTAGGATGAACCATTGTGAGCGTAATTTCTCTATGCCCTTACAATGAATATATGGAAAGAACTGCTCCCCAGGGAGTGGAGATGGTGCACACAATATTAGTGTGAATTCATTGGTTGACAAGGGTGATGATATATGTAAAGTGCTTGAAGAGAGATGCTATTTTGTATGAAATCCAAAATTCTTATTATTTTGGTTATTATTATTAATAAATCAAACACAACATCTTTTCCTCTCATCCAGGCACCGCGTGAGAACGACATGTCTGAGTTGGAATCTAACGAGGAAGATTCTCGTCTCTTGAGTCGCTACGGCCTATGGCTGCTTATAGAGAAGTGTACACCTAATGATAGAACTCCATGTGAGATTGTAGGCAGACTGCTGAGTATGCTGTTCCAGTGGTATGGCTTCACTGCTACTCTCACACAAGGTAAGAGTCTTGGTGTTGCTTGTCCTGTGTATAAAAGATTTTCTTTCCCAGTTGTCACATCATATGCAAGGCCTTGAATATTCACTGCACGGGAAAAGGGTGTTTCATGTAATAGTCAAATTCACACTCTCATTGAATTTCTAATAACATTCCACTTGTTTATGTGCAAGCTCCTGCAGACTTGTTGATATTTTGATGTACATGTAGATTCTGAGATCTAGCCTTAGATGATCAGAGTATAACCTGAAGTATTAGTGTTACAATGTTGTTTGTTGTTTATCTTCAACCTAATGAAAGATTTGTCTTCAATATGTAGGAAATTCTACAGAAAATTCTGGTTGGTCATACGTGTAGCTCACATTTTCAGTATATATTTCCCTTTCTGTATTCGTTTTCACAGAGAGTATCGTGTTGGAAGGCTTGAAGAAAGATGTAAGTAAAAATTCTAGATGTATTTGATTTTAAATACAGACATAAATGTAATATGACTTGTGATACAGTATGTAATCATATTCTATATCTTATCAATTCATGTTATTTTTGTTTCCAAGTGACGACAAGCTGAAAGTTTTCTCCATAAATACAAAGTTGTGATAATTTCATAATACTGCTTAGTGACCTCTGACATTCACAGTCTTCTATAGATGTACAGTTCTTATTTAGTATGATTTCTTTCATTTCTCTGTGCTGACAGTATGTAACCAACTGGCTATTGAAATTACTGAACACCAATTTCAGTGTATTTGTCTCCTGCCTTATGCCAACCCCAGCAGACTATGCTAAAGTTGGAGGCCACTGGTAAGTAATGTTTGATCTCATTCCATCATCTCACCCACCCCCCACATGGACACTTGAGCTATATCAAGCATCTAATAATTTAGGAGATATTAAATTATTTCTGAAGTACATGTAGTCCCAATCCACAATCATCAGCCCATAGTAGATAATGAAAAGTTGGCTCAAAATTAGGGTGAAATATTTTCAAAGCAAAGATTAAAAGATCAAATCTGAAGAGAATTCATGATCATGTTCGTTAATCACTACATGTATGTATTTGTGTAATCCCTTTATAGCATCTTGAATTTTAAAACAAATGCATTTTAGCTCATTTTGATTGTCTCAAATATATACAAGCCAGTTGGCAGCTTGATTTCCTTTTAATACAATTAGTGAGCATTCACTGTTCAATCACTCTTCCCATTTTCATTTCTAGGGACACATTATGTAGTCGCATTACAGAACTCCATGATGGTCTGAAGAATGTGTTTGCTCTTACACCATACAACACAATTACTTTTGAGGTGAGTTATCAATAAAGCAGTGTTTGTTGTCTTGTGCTTGCAACCTTTACAAGATAGATAGCTACTAAGGTCTTTCTTTAAAAAATCAAAGGAATATTCTTCACAATTTTCAGTGTGTGTTGGGAAAAAAAAGAATGAATATTTAACATCATCCAATTTTAACCACTTTGGAAATATTTAGGTAAATGTATGGGGTCACATTGTATTTCAGTTTTTCATTGAATCAACAGTATATAGGACCACAGAGGAACATTGTGTAAATTCAGTGTTCATTTTACCTCACCAATCTCTAGGTATGGGACCACATCATGCCTGCTTGGATGGAGTCTATCTCTCAAGAGATTCAAGAAGAAGACCTAGTCCAGCTCCAGGACATACTCTGCAAACTCTTTGACATTGATATGTGTCCTCTACCTTTCTCATCTGATAAGATGTTTCATTTCATCGCTATCAAGTTCAAGTCATCACAGGCCAAGGAGCAGGAAAAGGCCTTGCTATGGCTACAGGTTTGTACTTTAACCATATATTCAATGGTATAATATTTTGTTGTTTTACTGGTGTTGTATCTAAACAGTTTGAAATGCAACCTCATTTATTTGTGATTTGCTTCTGTTATTGTTTTCTGTGTAACAAGTAGGATATATTTCTTAGCATGTACTAAAGTTGAATTCAGGAAAGTGACCAGATGAAAATATTGTCTCATTGTGGCAGTATGTTTGTAACATTTATTTACATGTAATGAGATTCTGTTGCTAATGCCTTCATTAAATCCGCAGGTCCTCTCTGAAATGGACATCGTCATTCCTATCAAGCTCCTGCTATCCATCTTCAACGAGGGTCTCTCCTCCATCATGGACATCCAGCGTGCTAAGGTAGCCATGTTTACCAACAAACAGACCCTCTCACCAGACAGTGCTGCTACTGTGGTGGTTGGACCTAACATGGACTTACGATCCTCTAAAGAAAGTAGCAAGGCCAAGGAGAAAGAGGAAGGGGGACGCCCCACCCAGGTCATCAAGTTCTTCTCTGATACTCTGATGCCGGCATCTCCGACGTGTATTACTATGAATAAAGGAAATGGAGTCATGAAGGTAGCTATTAATTGTCTTGCATTCAATTTCTTTCTCTTTAATTATTTTTGTTCTTGTTTGTATTCAGTGTTCCAATATACATGGAAGACAATTATATTTTAATATCACATCGATTTTCAATTTTATATCACCAGTCATTTAGTGGTTCAGTCTTCAATATGTAAATGTGACATCTTCATGATTTCAGGACTTATAAGTACATTATAAAATTGTATTCTTTTGAATGAAAAATAAGACAGCTTTTATACTTCTATGCCATTGTGGCCATCATTATACATGTATATCTTTTCAGATGTCTTGATTTTTTCTTTCTTTTGATGTATATGGAAAGAAAATATGTCCTGTGTCCTTTCATGTGTAGATAACAGAACCATTCAAGCCACCTGATGCACTGAAGCCTACAGAAATACCCAAACCAAATGAAACCCCCAAGAAAGTTGAGCCCCTAAAGCCAAGTGTCCTCAGCACCCCCAAATCATTACCCCTGGAGCTACCAACCAATGGGGGAGGGGGCACTCTACCGGCAGAGCCCCCTCATGTCACCATTGACCCTTCACCTCTAAGCCCAGACAAGGATGAGAAGGCCAAGATGGAACAGACAGAGGAGGAGGTGCTGCGTTGTTTTGTGCTCATGCTGGATCTACTTATCATGCAGGTGAGGTACCATTCACAAGATGGTTAACGACAGTAATGAGGCAGGTCACAATGCTAGTGGTTATGGTACTATGGACAATTAAAGTGATAGCATATTGGGAATGGTAATGATTATGATGACTAATGATGATGATGATGATGATGGTGATGGTGATGATGATGATGGTGATGATGGTGATGATGATGATGATGATGATGATGATGATGATGGTGATGATGGTGATGATGATGATGATGGTGATGGTGATGATGATGATGATGGTAGTGGTGGTAGTGGTGAGGATGATGTTGATGATGCTGTTGATGATAATGATACAGCTGACAGTGAAAGAAATTTTGGAAACGATTTTAATGACAATTTTGTTAGGATGCTATATTGTTGGTAATAAGATGATCTTGTATTGATAGTGATTTTGATGATAGCATAAGTTTGAATTATGCTTATAACATGGATGGATAGTGCTGATATAGTAGTAATGAAACAAATTTTCAAAATGACAGTTATTTCATTGATAAGAATATTATATTATGCTTATTTCTTACAATTGAAAATACCTATCTTTATCTTAAACCGTGAAATACCAAGCGTGAGATATCTTTTGGGAATGCTTGTTGTACTGAGATCAGATTCACTGGATTGATAGACCTATAAATATACTTTAAAATGTATGACATATTGATGAAATATAACCCTTTTTGATGCTGGTAATTCCACTTTCATGATTTATCACAATGGTTATTTCACTGAAACAATCTCAGTCATACATCTGTTTGTGTACAGTTATAAAATGTGTGATTTTCATTTTCTATTGCAGTGCATGTTTGCAGATGTAAGGCAGTTCATCAATGTGTCTACCCAGAATCAAGCACTCCCGTCCCACATGTGTCTTGTGTAGTCTTCTATGTGGTATGCATGATGGTCTTGCATGAATGTTTTTGTAGATTGCACCATGTCGAAGTGGCTGTAGGGGTCAAAGATTAAAGGGAACCAATCACCTTAGAAGAATTATTTGTGGATTTGTGCAAAATCAACCCAAACAAATTTTTTCTTGGCATTCTATGGGTGAGCTGTTAAGGAGTTTGAAGAAAAACAAACAAGCCCAAACCTGCGTTTCGGACTTGAGGCTTGAGTTCTCAGCACATGCATATGAGTACAGATGGAGATGGAAGTAAAAGGACAGTCTTGACCAACTATGTTAGTAACAGACAGGACACCTAGCTAGAGAGAAAGTATGATATTACTCTAACCTGGGAAAAAGCATATGAACCTGCTTCAAAATAGTATATGATCTTCTTGGAGGGTTGTTCAAGAGCAGAAACAAACAGAAAATAGACAATTTTTATGGAAATAAAGTTCAAAACACCAAGATTGTGTATTAATTGTTAAAGAGTGTATGATGATTGCCATGAAAAAAAAAATTAATCTCTCTTTTTTCCTTTATGTATTTCATTTCATTTTATATTAAAGAAAAATAGAGGATCTATACTGCATGCTTTGTAGATATTTGTAGTATTCTGCACAATTTGTTCTTTTTCATGATTATGGTCAGATACATGTCTAGATTTACAAGTTTTATTCATACCTCTATGCAGTGCTGATGTTGCCTTTCGATACAACTTTTTCATGTCATGCCAGTATAAGCTTCGGATATGTAAAAGTCTTTCTAAATGTGACCTTTTGACCTTATGACCTTATGACCTTGACAGAGTGATCTTCAATACCTGCCATTCCATCAAGGCTTAGAGCACAGCCAATCCAAGGATTTTGTTTCCCTTCTAACCACCATGCTTCAAACCCCCTGGGTGACGGAGAACATGTTTGAGACCAACTCAGCCGAGGGGAAGGATAAGAAGGAAGAGAAGCAAAGTACCCCAAAGGAGGCTGGAGCCAAACCGGATTCAGCTGATGCCAGTAATGCAGGGAAGCACAGAAAGAAATCCATCGGTCATAAGTGTACAGCAAATTATGAAGTAAGAACCATACCCACTTGAAATACTTTTGTGTATGTGTGTGTGTGTAAAATAATTATCTGCTGTAAGCTGTATACCTTACAGTCATCCAGGAAGATAGACATTTGTCATATAAATGTACAGCTAATTATGAACTTAGAACTGTACCAAACTGAATTTTCTCATGTCCATTTATTTATTGATGGATTTTTCTTCAAGAAACACTCTGTGACAAGCTATTTCATTTACATATTATGTATGATAGCATATTAATAGATGGAATACACCTTGCATTCATTATATGTTGCTATGACAAGCAAATATATGGCAAGTTGTACAGTCATTCAGAGTAACTAACCTTTGAAGAAGTAGTTATGTGCATAAAATTTGAATACATTTGTAAACTAGTGCGTTGTTTCAGATATGATACTTTTATCATTGAAATACATGTACATGTACATGTAGTTAACTCCTCTGCTTGACATGGACTCTCCTCTTTACCAGGCAATGGGAACAAACGGTGTTAGGATGATGTCCTGTAGTCTCTGTGAGCTATGGGCACTGTGGTTCCAGCTCTCCCTCAAGCTCTTAGAACGCATCGCCCCCGGTGGGGAGACCAAGGTCTGTGACATGCCAGATGTTTCCGAGTACCAGTTTGAGAAGAGCCTGGAGGAAGCCCTCACCATCTGCAAGACCAATGATGTCAAGGGCAAGAAGAACAAGAGCATCATGGATCGTGGGATGAGCAAACATAAGAGAATCACAAAGGTAAAGGTTGTAGCGGTGAGGGGTTGTCATGACAATGATAACAAACATCTCCGTCTATTGCTATCATTTATAAGCTTGCTTTGTAAATGAACAAGATATATCCATCCAATGCAAAGAATTCTTTTTCATCTATTTTTTTTCTCTCTTGGATTGCATGTCATCATCTTTACATGTGCAATATCTTTACCTGTCGTTTTCTGGAAATCATAAGGACATTACAGGTCTTCATATTTCAAGTGGAAGTGCCCTCCTGTTTGAAAATATAATAAAACACATTTTTTATACAAGTACATGTATATACATGTATTAAAGATTTTAAAGATTCGGTAATAAGCCAGTTCGTAGTTTGAACACACAAGCACATCTGTCTTGGTGGACGCGCTATTCGTCTAACAAGTAAAATCATACCCACCGTGAGTATCATAGTGCATACAAAATGACAGCGTATAAAGGTCAGTTGTACTTGGTACAAATGGCCTCTCTCTCTGCACATGTGTAAATTGTAATTACGAACTGGCTTATTGTTCTATACTACCACTAAATGAGGAGAGCAATATATATTCAATTATTACCTATACAAGGCATTTTAGCTGAAAAATAAAAAGCCATGTTTTGCAAGCTACTCCGAATCCGTTACCAGAGGGGGCAATATTTTCCATATTGCCCTCTTCGGGTTTTCCCCATAAACCACTGTACTAAAAAAGAAGGCAACATTTTGCCATATTATTTATATCAAAGTGCATACTACAGTACGCGCAGTATTGTGTACGTGTTTAAGTGTACAAAGGCTTAAACAATGGATACACTATGTAACAATTTACATCACAATTGCTTGGCCCATATTACATACCTGTATGAATAACCCCAAATCAGAGGGACTGACAGGTGAACAGACTTGTTTGTCATTGCTACAAAATAGCCATATACTGTACATGATATAGATAATAATAATAATAATAATGCCCTTAAAAGAACCATATTGCCCTCGTCTTTGACTCGGGGGCAACATGATTCTCTTGCGGGCAGTATATTCTGATATCCCCCTCAAGGCCATCCAATATTATATAAATGTTCTTTTGGGTCTCAGCTGAAGATATCATAGAATTTCTTTTGTATAAAAGGGAGGACAGTGTTATACATGTAGGAACTTGTTGGGCCTTCATGAGCCTAAAATACAAAATTGTTGATATTCATGTATTGAAACTTCTAAGTAAATTTATTGATATTCATGTGTGTGTTTATTCTTTGTTTTGGATAATTTGTTGATATTCTTTAAATCTAGAATACATCCATTCTTCATCATCGTTTGTCTGTGTCTCACACACACTGTCATGTTACAGCTATAGTTTAGAAAATGTGTGATTACTGTATAAGACATTGTATGTATTTTTCGTAAAACAAAATATCACTTTAATTATCCATTTGTGCAGTTTCAAAATTATATCTCTTATATTTCCATGGACTTGGTTTCAAATTTAATTTTCTCCAAAATGGCGGAAGAAAGGATGAATATGATTTTGGAGATATACACTTTCATTATGATTTTTCTTGAAGACTCCTGTTAATTAATATGTATGATTTCTTTCATTATAAAGTAATTGTAATCACATGCAACATTTACTTAGATATCAAGGTCTTTTTTTAATTCTAGGATGGTTGCCTAAAGTATTTGTCATATATCTCTCATTGATCAGTTTCTTGTTTCACAAATTTCATCTTGCACTGTTTCTCAATTTCAGTTTTCATGCTCATTTTTCTTTCGCCTTTCCATGGTTCTTTCCATTTTTTCTCTTCTGTGGGTTGGAATCGCAGGGACTCACTGTCCCTGAGGTAATTATTTGTCACACTGTCTTGCTCTCTCTATCTCTCTCCAAGGAAATATTGACCTTTGACCTTTGCTTTCACAACCAGCACCTCCCAGCACTTCATGTAGTGTTAGTATTCAGATCACTATTTTGCACCCTAGATGGCTGCTGACGCTGAGAGAAAGAAGGATGAATTCTAGATGATTGTACTTTTTGTCATAATTGTCTTGAGATATCACTTGTGTTTATGATCACACTCTTTTGCTTTGGAAGATGAAATATTGGTTGTCCTAAATGTACCCTTATTCCATAGATTTGTAGAAAGATTTATTTATCTTTATTAGAGGATTCAAATTAGATAAATTCAAACTAAATACTTGAAAATATGTTTGTGTTTCAATATACCCTATAAATCCTTTCCCCCAAAATTTATAACACTTTCCCCTTTGAAACATAATGTAGATGCATGTTAATATATTTTTCCTTTTTCTTTAAGCTCACAACACTTAATGTAATAGGCATTTGTCCTTTATTTAAGGCATACTGTGATTGAATCATATTGAAGTAAATCTCTCATTTCCCTAAGCTTAGAAGAAGCACCCATCTCCTATAGGTAATGTGTCAAGGTGATTCTATTCAATTTAATTTCTCTTCAAGTACAAGATGACAATTTCCTTGATGATTACCCAATATTTAATTAGATTCGTTTTTTATTGAGAGTCCTCTTATTCCCTCACTTGTCAAAGCTAGCTAAAAAACATCAAACTGTTCTCAATTATAAAGAGCCAAGGATATTTTGGAAATGTCGTGGTATAGTGGTTCATTCACTTGACTCTCAATCCAAGGGTTGAGGGTTCGAATCTCAGCCCGGCACTAGCGTCTTTTGGCAAGACTTTAATCCACATTTGCCACTCTCCACCCGGGTGTTAAATGGGTACCTGGCAGGATTTATTCCTTGAAATGCACTGATTATGGCTGCCGGAGCTAAAGCCACGGTGATAATATCCAAACCCTTTGGGAGCGCATAGGGAGGTTATATCATAATGTGATATGCGCTATACAAGAACGGTTTATTATTATTAATGTTTTATTTGCTATCAAAAAGAAATATTCCTCCTTGACTAATTTGTGATGGTTTTGTTAAAATCTTTCCTTGTGGAACCTTTGAGATCACCCACATGTGAGAATGGTGATGTTTGTTTTTATTTGTTTGTGTCGTCAAATTGTTTGTTTTGTAATTATGTAATATGTTTACTTGTATCTTATGGTTTCCTGCAAGTCCCTCTAAACCTCAGTAGACTGCAGTAAACATAAGAAGTGTATTGTTATGTTTTGTGTTCATTTAAAACAAAATAATTCACATTTATGTGACAGCTTTCCAAGCAAAGACATGTGGCCCTGAAATAAATGATTTACAGTATATCAGACTAATACACTAAATACCCTGAATGTTACTACCTTTGTGAGTATGTGTATTGAAATGAAACTAAATGTGTTGCGTAGGAAGGGACAGAACCTAATTATCTCTCTCAGTGCTCATACGCTTTACTTGTGTACTACCCAAATTGTAAAATTGTATCCAATATTTGTAGACAAGGAAAAGCCTGTCACCTTGAAATTCAAGAAAGGTTTTTTAATCATTAATTTGAATGTGGAACACTGTATCAAGATGAATAATGCAAACATTAACTAATTTTGAAAATTCCTACAAAATCTTTTTTCTTATACAGCACATTGTTTTTAATTCACTTAATGTAAAGTTATTTGGTACTTGTTTCATTGAAATAGCTTGTAATTTCATGTGATGTGTACTGATAGCTGAACAAAATATGGGACAAGCAGAAGAATTATTCACACAGTTTTTAGTTACAATTGTTTTTCACAGAACTTACCTTATTAATTCCATGCTAACATTCATTTCTGGACTATTTTGAAGTAAGCTATTCAGTCTAGTCATAACAACAACAAACTATATCAATTTAGAATAGTGCTTGCCAGTAAAAACAGTTGACATTTGATGACATGTCTTTTGTAGTCTATTTTCAAATAATTATACAGTTGCACATCTGGATAATGATTCTCTCCATATATTATTAAGCAATTATTAGCCTGTATACTTTTAACCAGTAATACCATAAATGACACTACTGTCCCTATACTTGAATTCCCACAGTACATGTGAAGGTATATAAAATTAAATCTTGTTGGAATGCTGTCCATTTAAGTTTTGTCCTGTTTCTTTATTAGATAAGATTACATTATTATCTCTAGGGTGAAGATGTTTCAGTTACATAACCTACTGAGTCTTGTTCAAATGTCTTCTTAAAAACATTTTTGACGTAACTCGGGCAAATTCTAATTGTTATCCTAACGTAACATAAGCCTAGTTTCTGAATGGTATTTTAAGATAACTCATCCTACGTTCTGAATAGTATATGCTTTCCCATCTTTTTTCCCTTCATCAGAATAAGACTGATTCAACAGCTCAGGGTCTGCTGGCTGCAACCGAAGTGCGGACCGAAGTCCTGAAGGCTGAAACAGTTCAAGCCTTCTCAGCAGTTTCCAACCTGAAAGCTGAGAAGGAGAGGGCAGCCAAAAAACCAGGAGGGGGGCTTAAGCCACAAAAAGGTAGAATAATAGTTTTATTTTAGGTATTCTAAAGAATTCACTGTGTCAATGGTTTGGAAGAGGTTCATCGTGGTGAAAGATGAAGACGAAGAGTTGATCTGTTGTCTCACGATGTGCAAACGAGGAAAGCTATGATGTTTCGACCGCTACTGCTAGTCTTCGTCAGGCAATGAGCATAGACTTCGCTGCGCGCGTGTTATATAGCAGCGGCGGGGGTCCGGGGAGCCCGGGTGCGTGCTATTGTTTGTCTCTACTCGGGCGCTGTGATT
Source organism: Heliocidaris erythrogramma (assembly GCA_025617745.1). Classification (NCBI taxonomy): domain Eukaryota; kingdom Metazoa; phylum Echinodermata; class Echinoidea; order Camarodonta; family Echinometridae; genus Heliocidaris; species Heliocidaris erythrogramma. The sequence goes on along the minus strand of CM046855.1, from coordinate 53,734,001 downwards.
GGTCGGTGCCGCTGGCCAATCACCGGACACGATGTCATTGTTGGGCCCCGCCGGTGTGGGGGCGGCGCTGTCTCTAACTGGTTCTGGCGCCGAATGGCTAGTAACCCATCCTCTGGGATGTCAGTGCCATTATCCCTATTAATATTGTTCGGATGTAAACGGATCTGAATCGCTTCCTTAACTCGGCGCGTATACCAATGCTTGTCGTGCACAATGCACCTGATCTCATCCCAGTTCGGGCGATGATCGGAGTTCCATGCATGCTCTGCGACAGCAGAACTATTGGTGTGCCTAAGCCGAACATCCCATGCGTTACCCAACAGGCCTACCTGTCTCGCCAATATAGACCTTGTCACAAGTCGAGGCACTTATGTCTAATTTGTTATATGTATGCCACCTGCTATTAGAGAAGTAACATTTAATATCAAATGGCATTGTTGCAAAGTAGTGAATGGAACCCATAACTCTGTAAGTTCAGTCTTTGGGATGAACCACTAAACTGTAGTCATAATGCTTCTAAGGTGGAAGTACAGAATAGAAGTCTGTCACAGAGAATTAGAGCCTTAAATACTTGTATGCAAGCAAAATTACACATCTAATGTAATGTACATCTATATATCTGATAGGGATTAAAGTTGACACGCTTACCCCCTCCTGTGCCACCTCTGGGTTTAGTTTGTTTCTTTGACAATTGCCATAAATTAATTTTCTTGAGTGAAATCTTGTCTTCAAATGCTGTGTTCCAATGAAAAAAATTGTGAGTAAGATATCTTCCATGAATATAAACTTCATGACAGAGGTAATTGTTCTGTTTCTTGAAGAAAAGTATATGCCTTCGGAGTCCAAACACATTGTTTAACAGGACAGGATTTGCTGTCCACAACACAGAAGGGGTTATGGGCTGCCAAGTCTACCTGACTTTGCAGGAGACCCCCTTATTAACCAGTTTAAATGTCTCCTAATTCTAAATGTCTTCCTGATTCTGGAAAAATTATTGCCATTAGGTTGTATGCATTTAATAGACATCTCCCTGATTTCTAATAATAATTCCCTAAATCTCCCTGCTTGTTGAATTTCAATGTTGGCAGCTCTGGGTTAAGTATAACTGTGGTAATGTGTATTTGTTCTGCTTTCAGGAGATAAAGCTAAGTCAGGGAAGAGGGATCATGACAAGTCAACTTGGCATACAGGACATGGAGATTTCACTATCAAAATAGAGGAACTTCCAAGATCACTCCAGCTTCTCTTCATGTTACTTCAGGTAAGTTAACAGGCATGTGGCTTCTCCTTGCAGTCATCAATTTCCTGGTGATTTTACGAATGTTTACAGGGTGTCTTAAAATGAAATAGAAAATAGCCTTTTTGGTCGATGAAGTTTGTAATCTCAGAATTATTAATTCTACTCAAAATAAATGTACCTTCCCTAGGAACTGATTCAAATGTTACTAAATTGGATCATAAAAATCTGTCAAAATTTGATTGTTGGTTAATCTGAATTTGATTGTAAAGCTGTATGAACTTATGATTTATTTGTAGGAAGTATCCATGCATCCAGACGTGAGTGTATTATTTGGAGGAGCAGATTTTCTTGATATTTCTGAATATCTGATTGCTTTACAGGAGGTATCTAAGCATCCAGACCCTAATGTGCTGCTTAATCTACTGAACTGTGTCAAGGTGCTTTGTTTGAATGCAGAATGCTTAAGACAAGCTGCTAAGGATCATGTCGGATTCCTTGTTTATGCACAGGAGAACTTACTCATACCGAGGTATGCATTGAATTGAACTGAGTTTATTCATCACGGTAAAACTTACGTTCAACCAAGAAGACTGCTTTTAAGCAAGTCCATGTGAAACGTGAAACAAATCATATTGAATAAAATAGCAACAGAAAGATAACATTTCCTCTGGTTGTATTCCATAGCTGCTAACCATTCCTGTTTTGTAGAAATAGTTGCTATTTTGGGGCCTTCAAACTAACAATAGTATTCTGGCTTGTATAGCACATCTATCATATGCACTTCCAGAGTGCTTTGAAGATGATTACCTGGCTGTGGCCTTGCTGCTTTCATAAGGCAAGGTGGCATCCAAGGAATCTCTTCCTACCCTTACCTATTGACCTCACATGGGTCAAGTGTTACAAATATAGATTAGGTAGCTTAGCAAAATATTGTGGTGCATATTAACCCTTTCAGGACAGGAATTATTTAAGGGCTAAATTGATCACATTTTGTTCTTCAAATTGGAAACAATGTTTTTCTTTTAGTGCTACATGGACATGTATGTCTTTGAAAACAGTATACATGGTTAGGAACTTTGTCGAAAAGTTGAAAAGATTGCCAATTTTGATAAAAAATACATGATTTTTAACCTCTCAATGTGTTGCCAATTTAATGATTTTATAGCTTATTCTCCTTTTTAAAATTCCGGGTGTCAAAAGCAAAATATGGTCATGCAACAAAAATGAACACAGGTTGTGCAGAACCTGTTGATCTTTTTGCTCATGCATCTGGAATATTTTTTAGAGCTCTGAATCAAAAGTTATTGAACCAACCACAAAATGTGGTCAATTGTCTTGAAAGGGTTAAAGAACTCGGGGAAAGACGCATTTGACAAAATTATTCAAAATCAAAATTTAATTCTATAGAGGCAGAACCAAAATATTAGGATGTAGAATTAGTATTTACCTCTTTGAACAGTTTTAAGCAAAATAATATGAAAACTTTTATTCAGATATGTCTGATTCTAATTTTAGAAGCATAGACAAAATTGCAATTTTCTTCTTTGCGTCTTTCCCACGTCTTTATGCGCCTTGTGTTTCACTAAGCTAGCTTAGTATGTTTGATATGTTTTTAGTTTCTGGAACCCCTCCCTTTTGGATTTACATGTTTTTCCAGTGGGTTTGTTCTGAGTTATCTCAGGTTTACTATTCAAATGTGTTTTATCATTGTGTCTATTCCTTATTGGTTGCTTCCATTTGCCAAGGACATGTACCGCATTAATACAAAATGTTTTTTATTTACTGCCCCAAAATTTTGGAACTCCCTCTCTACAGATGACATTAAAACTGTTTGTACATTCAAATTGAAATTGAAAAGATCAATTTGATTTTATAGAAATTGATCCCTCACTGATATCAGTATAATATTTCATGATTCTCTTAATGTAAAAACTGGCATCATCCATTATCCATTATAAACAATGATGTTTTTGTTCACTTGTGTAGGGAAATGTATAAATGAAATAAAATCTGTGAAATCTGAATAGACAATAGAAGATGTGTCCTTATCTGAGGCATATACTGTATTTTTATTGTGAACCTGTTGGAGGGCAAGTTATCTCACATTGTTGAGATCCTGGTGCCCCTTATCCTGCATTGCTTTGCCCTTCCCTGTGGAGCAGAATGTTTTTTTTTCCTCAGTCTATTCTCTATCAGTTTCTTTCAATAACAATAGGCAATAGAGTGTTGTCCTTTAGTGAAGCTTTAACTATCTTATTTATTCTAAATGTGTTTGATAGTTTCTGGAACCTATTGGAAGGAGAACTGTCTCACGTTGTTGAGATCATGGTGCCCTTTAATTCTGCATTACTTGCCCTACCCTGTGGAGCAGAGTGTTGTTTTTTTCCTCGGTCTATTCTCTATCGGTTGCTTTCAATAACAATAGGCAATAGAGTGTTGTCCTTAAGTGAAGCTTTGACTATCTTATTTATTCTGAATGTGTTTGATAGTTTCTGGAACCTATTGGAAGGAGAACTGTCTCATGTTGTTGAGATCCTGGTGCCCCTAATCCTACATTGCTTTGCCCTTCCCTGTGGAGCAGACGTCATGTGGAGCTTGGTGGATAATGAGGTGGAGAGTGAAAGTTGGCAGACTCGATTTAGAGCAGGTACGAAAATCATTGATCATTATTTTGCCTGGATACTATTAACCCGTTGTCTGCTGGAACCAGGTGGTCAAAAATCGGCATGCACGTTGTCCACAATGTAATTTACAAAACTGTGTAGTTGGAATGCTGCAAAATAATTTCACATTAATTAATTATGCCAATTTATGCATGAAATCAGAATTTTGCTCTAAATCATTAAATAAAGCTCAAAAAATGCTATTTTTTGGTCTAGATACTCTTTCCAGTATTCTTAGCAAATGTACTTGAAAAAAAAAATCGGTATCAATTGATTTCTTATGTATTTTATTGTATTTTAAATTTCTTATGTATTTCCTTGCTTTTTTACCTTTTGTTTTTTAAATGAAATTTGTTGGGGACACCTTTGCAATCATAAACAGCATAAAATGAATTAATTTTAATCAGTAAAAGTAAAAATATAGATTTATGGCTGAAAAAACATTTTGTATTGAAATTATACATGAAATCACAAATAACATTTAACAAATTCATAGTGACAAAGCTTTTTGACCTGCACTCATCGGGTCACAACGCAGGAATGAGAGAATACAAGAAAATACAAAAGTCAAGGAAGGGTGTGTATAGCGACCCGGGTAGGATCCGGGCACGCTAGAATAATCGAAGCGCTTGTACAAACTCCTTTTGTCGGCACAATAGCGGATCTCTCGACTGAATGAACAACGCTTCTAAGATCCTACCCGGGTCTCTATACACACCCTTCCTTGACTTTTGTATTTTCTTGTATTCTCTCATTCCTGCGTTGTGACCCGATGAGTGCAGGTCGAAAAGCTTCGTCACTATGAATTTGTTAAATGTTATCTTTAAGTTTTGTAGTACCAATCGTCTGTTTGTACATGAAATCACGTTTTTGAGCAAAGTTTGGTCTGATGTGCAAGTACAAAATGTTGCGCAACTTCGCAACTGCATGCCCGGACGTCGCGAATTTGGTCTCAAAAGATGCGTGAGATTCAAAAGAAAAAAAGTCATTAAATGCTGCGGCAACCGCTTTGCGCGTTGCGGACATATCGCGAGAAACGTCTAGGGGGTGGATTCTGCCCCCCTCCGGCCTGATTAGGGTTAAGTCTCATTCCCATATGATGAGGTATTACACCTTAGAAAAAAAAATTGCCGCTCCAAAATAAAATAGTAGGTGCATAAGCATAGTCCACGTCACAATTCTTAAAACACACAAAAGTATATCTTTGATATGTTCTCTCTGTTAATAATTGTTGATAAGAAAAGACCTTGCCAAACTTTTTTTAGAGGTTCTTTGTCTTCTTTGAACTCAAGACAAAAAGTTTACATGCAGGAAATAGGATGAATGATGAACTCCTACCCATTCAAACGAACCAATTATTAGTGAATATTAGGTGATCCAGCATATGCTTCAACAAATTGTCCCAGACTTTATTTTGTCACAGATATAGGGATGTGTTTGCAGTTGTGTTTAAGGTTATGTTTAGGGTTAGAGTTAAGGTTAGGGCTATGGTTGCAGTTGGGTTTAAGGTTAGGGCTATGGTTGCAGTTGGGTTTAAGGTTAGGTTTAGGGTTAGAGTTAAGGTTAGGAATATTGTTTTGTCCAGGGTTGGATTTAATAATTTGGTAAAATGTAGGATAGTGACTGCAAAGCATGTATCATAAACGAAGTATTAATGCAATTGTTCTAATTTGTCTCCTATTCCTTGTATTGATAGTTGAGAGGGTGACAGTCATGCTGCGGTGTGTAGAGAAGAAATCACTAGGAAACAATACAGTGATCATGGGCTCTCTTGCCCATGCCTTCAGTTCTCTGATCGTAGCTACAGAAGATATCTGTCCAGCGGTCTCAGCTAGAGCTATTCTCATGATAGAGAGCGTTCCCATGAAAGTCATCAAGGTAGGCTGATTATGATGTAGTAGAAGTAGTAATAGTTCAGTTGTACGTGCAGCTGCCACAGAAGATATTTTTTCTGCCAACTCAGCATGAGCTATTCATATGGTAGAGAGCATTTCAGTGAAAGTTATCAAGTTAAGCTTAATGTAATACAATTTCATACAGAAGTAGAAGGAAAAAATTCATTGTAAGATATAATTTTAAATTTGTAAATATTAATGTCTGATATTCTCTTCCATTTAGTAACCTAAAACTTATTTGCTGAACCTCTTTTCATTCCTAATCATTAGGTGTTGGTGGGTTGTCTGGAGTTCCAATGGGACTCGGTCCTTGAAGATCGTGTTCTCATCCTATCTAAGTTGCGTCTCCTACATCACTTCATGCCTGCAGCACCAGTGCTCTCTTGGGAGTTCTTTATGAATCGTCTAGATACTCTAGCTCTGGAAGCACAGGTGGACATGGAACAGAACAAAGAATTCCCCTTCCCTATGGGTAAGGTGCTATTTCCCCTGCTTCCCTCCTTCTTTTCCTTTCCTGTCCCTCTCTTTATCCACCTATCGTTTTGTCTCTATTTCTCTCTCTCTCTCTCTCTCTCTTTCAGTTTCTGTTTTTCTATCTGCCTTTTGTCTATTCTCCATAAACCATATTTAATCAGTCAACCTTGTATAATGTATCTTTCACAAACAGTATAATGAACGCATCTGCCAAAAGATCTTTCTCATAGTGCATTTCTTACATTTTATCCCCAGACACAAGTCGTTCCAGTGCCGGCCTTGGTGACAGAACAGACATCTTCATGAACAAGCTTCACCGAGCTCGTTTGGCTCGCTCCCAGTCTGAGCTATCGGGAACGTTGAAACCACGTCGTCTATCGGCAGCATTCAGCAAGCAGGATAGCAAGGCTAGGAGCAAGTCTATGCCCACTGGTATTGGCTTTGCACGCTTCAACTTCCCACCTTGTGAGTTTCCAGGCAGTGGGCTCAAATCCCACCTAAGAATATGAGTGTTGAACAAGTTTATTTCTTCCTTTCTTGTAGGTACTGCCCAACACCCCTAAAAGGGGTAAAACGGGCAGGGGTAGGGTGCGCAGGTGGTGTTTAAGCTACAAGAGAGGAGTTTTGCTTACTTTTTGTTTGGGTTTTGGACAGATTCTTTGAATTTGTGTTTGTCGAGGATTCTTTTTTACAGTATTTGGTATATAATCCCAGTCTTTAATTAAACGGGTTATGAAAGAATATTCATAGTAATTTTTTTTATGCCTCCGCCCACCGAAGGTGGGTGCCGGAGGCATTATGGGGTTGTCCGTCCGTCCGTCGTAACGTGCGTGCGTGCGTCCGTCCGTCCGTCCATCCGTCCCACTTCTCGTTACCGCGATATCTCAAGAACTATCTGAGGTGAGAACTTCAAACTTGGTACCAGTATGCATCCCCATAGAAAGATGAACTGATTAGATTTTGGGGTAAGTAGGTCAAAGGTCAGAGGTCACAGAGGTCAATTTACATGAAATTACATGAAATTACTGGTTTTTAGCCTCGTTATCAAATATTTCTAGAACAGTTTGAGCCATCAACTGAATTTAGGCGGAGGCATATAGGAGACGCAGTCGTATTCATCTTGTTGTTAGTTGCAATTGGAATGTAGCTATCTAATGTGTCGAGATTAAGAATGACTACATTTTTTCTTTCTGAAACAGAAACAGTGGTAAAATTAATTTTCATTTTCATTTCATTCATTTATTCAGTTCTGCATAGAAATACAGGTACATCATATAATACATAACACGATCACAGAAACTTATTTCCAACAGAACTTGGAGCTCCAAGATAAGCAGAAGCTCAACGCATTGAGAGCCCTTACACTTTAAATACAATGTTACTAAGGGGGAGTGGAGGGGGTCCTGGTGATACAGAACAGCAAAGAAGAAAGGGAGAAAGGTGGATAAGAACTGAAGAGGGAGAGAAGGAGAGAAAGTGAGAGGGAGAAAGAAGAATGAATGAGGATATAAGAGAGTTACAGGTGACTGCACATGCTATTACTAAGTACATACATGAATATGCATTGATATGCGAGAAGCATAAATAATGTATGCATTGAAAATACATTCATGAATTAAATAGCATATTGGGAAAGCAGCATTCTCTTGACAGCTGCTTTAAATGCAAACTCAGAGTAAACATTCATAAATTGTGCCCAATTTAAAGTGTACCAATCACATGAAAAAAATAATTTGTGTACAGCTAGAAAGTATAAAATCAAGCTCAAGGAACTTTACCTGGCATTCTATAGGTCAACAGTTGCGGAGTATGAAGGAAATAAAGGATAACATGAAGGTGTGCGCACGAAACTGAACTCCGGGTTCTTACCGAGCCCACATCTTGCAAGCGCGTACTGGTGCATCGAGTAGTCTACTGGCGAGTCACATTTACGCTCATGGAGAGTGTAATTAAACTTGCAATATCTATTTATAGAAGTAATATTTGAAGCCCACATTTTGAATTTACTTAAACGACATGGAACCTCTAACATAGAGAGCAATATATTATTTGATTGGTACCCTGTAACAAAGAAACAACAATCATTGGAAGTCAAATCTAAGAACTATCCTTTGCTCCATTTCATTTCCTACTTCTCATTTTGTTTGTATTTTCTTCTCTCAGCTGATCGTTCAACTTACAGCAGGCCAGCCAACTGCCGAGGAGATAACTTTCTGATTGGAGATGGATTGTTGATGAATAGCTTGTTCCATGGTGAGTGCTGTTTCTCAATTTATACCCCTTTTTAATTGGACAGCATTAAATGAAATGAAGCAGGAATTATTTGAATGAAATTTAAGAAGCTTTTTGGGTATAGGAAAAATAGCATTCTGGATTTATTTAGTGCTTAATACGTCTTCTATGTCTCTATTAAGCACTTTATAGATAATACCCGGGTCATCGGATCTAGGCTTGAGTGCACACAATATATGTATATTATCTACTCTCTGAGTAGTATACATTAATCACCATTTTACAGATGCTCATAATGCTGAACCAACCACAATGACGTCCATATCCTACCGGGTATCCATTCATAACCTGGGTGAGGAGAAGCAATGTAGATAAAATTACTTACTCAGTGACATAATGGTATGATAAACTGAATAATGTATTTTAAAAATGATGAATGACTGCAGCATGGAGGAAAGTGGGTGAATATTGTATCATTGATGTGATTGTTCAGATGGTCACTTGAAAGGAATCAAGGAAGAGATCAGAGAAGAGTTACCAACATTCATTATTGACTTGACCAATGCTGATAAGCAGACTGTACACAAGCTTATTACACTCCTCATGATTGTAAGTTCAAAGATATGTTTGAGGTATTTATGTGTTAAAGGGGAAGTCCAGTCCAAAGATAACTTGGTTTTGATGAAAGCAGAAAAATTAGACCTACAGATCAAAAAACGTTTGAGGAAAATCGGACATATAATAAGAAAGTTATGAATTTTTCAGTGGCATGAAAAACTAGAGATACAATGAAAATCACTAAACAAATTGGCAACTCAGTCATTGGTTTGTGATATCATAGGTACACAACTTACCAATTCTTTTGTTTCTATTCATAATACAAATTCTCAAAGAATATGAGTTTTCATATAACTTGAACCAGGTCACATCTATAGTAATATGTTTTTGCATGTATAAACCTTTACAAAATATTTCAAGAACTTCAGAATATTCATATTTTTTCCAATATTACATTTCCACAATCACTCTTTTTTTATGTATATTGTATAAAATATTCATATTTTCATGATTTTTACAGAAAATTATTTACTCTGTATTAGTGTATACATGCAAAACATATTAATATAAATGTAAGTTGGTTCACGTCATGAGGAAATCATATTCTTGGACAAAAATAAAATAAAATTTGTAGTATGAATATTGAAAGTAGTTGGTGAGTTGTGTACCTATGACATCACAAACTCATGACTTAGTTGCCAATTTGTCTAATGATTTTCATTGTTTCCCCAGTTTTTCATGCCACTAAATAATTCATAACTTTCTTATTAGTTGTCCGATTTTCCTAAAACTTTTTTGATCCGTTGGTTTGATTTTTCTGCTTCTATCAAAACCCAAGTAATTTTTGGACTGGACTTCCCCTTTAAGAAAAAAATTGTGATAACATGTTATTCTCCATGTGGTGACACAAGAAACTGCTTCTGAGGTATACTCAAGGGTTAATTACAGCCTAGATGTGAAAACTGTGCCTCAAGGTTTCGCTAATGCATGTACCTTAATACTGTATTGATTTTTTCTTTTTTTATTGATTTCAGATGTAATCTTGTAATGTGTACCAAAGATGCTCTATCAAGGAAATCTTGGTCAAATAAACAGAAAGACTTGCCCTACAGAAAATTATCATGAGATGTGATTTTGGTTAAAGAGCATATTATCAATGCATTTTTTTTCCCTATAACATGAGAATACAGAAGATGGTGGACCGTACTTTCATGGTTATGAGCAGATTATTCAGTAAAACTATTCTAAATAGTTGCTCTACTTTCATTTCATGTGAAGGAGTGAGAAATGTAAATCTTTTCTTCCATCAACCTATTTGATGTCTAAAGCTTTAACCCATAGTCAACTGGAACAGAGTGGTCCCTATAATAAATTTATGGGACCGAGAGAATTCAGTAATCTTGAATGGGAACTTGAACTTGAAATTTATTTAACCAATAACAATTTTAAAAAACACAAAACAAAAAGTATACAAATTTAGGTACAAAAGAGTTCAGGATAACATGAAAATAGCATGAATGCTAATCGAGTCTGGTACCTTTAAAACCACTCTTTGGTAATAGAATAAACAACAAAAATTGTAATGGTAAATTATAAACGAAACTATAATAGAAATATAAATGGATGAAAAGTCAGTATCAAACTGTTTAATCAAATACTTAAAATCTATAAGTTTTTATCAGCCAATCAATTAAAAGGTATTCAACTAGTGTTTTTCTAAAGCAAGATATGGATGGCTTTTTCCGCACAGCAAGTGGTAGATCATTATACACCGAACTACCTACATATGAAACTGAAAATTTTCCTTCGGTCGTTCTGACCTGGGGTATATACAAGTTATATTTTTCCTTTTGCCATGTCTAATAATTATGCTGAATAAAAAAGCAATATTATTGAATGATTGAATGAGGTAACATTCCATTTACAAGTTCATACATAAAACTACAAATACAAAATTTGTGCAGTTGGTATACATTCAAAATCAACAGTTAGCTTGTTTATATACTTTGTTCATTATACTTCCAGTTCATGACAGGACCAAACAGTATGGACGATGACCAAGTCTCTGGAAGAGCTATGGTAAGTAAACACAGTGCAAAAATAATGGCCTTGTTACTCATATCTGTTTTTCTTAATTCTAATGTATGTTATATTACATTCATACAAATATTTGATTCCTGTATATGAGAAGAGGTTTATAAATGTTATATTTTAAATGTTTAATTTCATTTATTTCTTAAAATCTGAACAAAAGTGTGAAGTAAATGTATAACATTTTTAAATGATGCATGAAAATCAGTGTTCATAAAAAAAAGTGTTCAAAAATTTTTGAAGACAGAAAACATACAACCAAATGCTTTATGAAGAATAAATATTGATTTTGTTTTAATTATCATGATGATCCATATCATTCTTTAACAAGGCTGATAAAAATTTGTTTACCAGATGCATGAATTTAACTCTATAATTTTGCTATTAAAAGTCTCCCGCTAATGATATTCATTGAAATAACGATTAAAGTTATTATACAACGACATGCTTTATAAAGAATAAATATTCATTTTATTTTAATTATCATGATGATCCATATCATTCTGTAATAATGAAAAATATTGTTACCAGATGCATGAATTTAACTCGGTACTTCTGCTATTTAAAATCTCCAGCTAACAATATTCATTGAAATAATGAATCAAAGTTATTTTCCTTGAAGACGGAAAACATACAACTAAGCCTGAGTCAAATCGATTGGTTAGCCAGTGTTCGATCGAAGACATCGAATCCCGAATACGTTTTGGCAAATTCGGTGCATCGATTTGTAGTCCGCCAGATTTTTGACTACCGTAGCCACCATGAAAAAATCAAATAAAAAAAGAAACTCCGTAACGTACAGCATATATACTAGCAAAGAACGTGAAGGCGACTTCAAAGTTCAAACTGTTGGCTAACTTTCGCTAATTCGCTCGCGGAGGACGTCGCGCTTTACCTGTGCTTTCTCTATGGAAAAATAGTTTTGTCGTTACGAACTGAAGTTTACGATAATTTTCTTGCACTCTCTCTGCATTGTCAATTTGACAATTGTATAATTGAACATGATAAATACGGGCATGAGTACGAGTGTTCCTACTTAATTCGCAATAACTAATATCACACTCTCATCAAATTGGCAATTACTTCTGAATGATCTCTGAAGCTGAATGAAGTCGAGTCTATATTGAGCGACGAAAAGTTTATTTCGTATTGTTTTGTTTTTTTTGGCATCGAACAAACGTGTTCCATTCAGCTCTCCAAAGACAAAGTAAGATTATTAATTCTTTGAATTTGAATCATTGTCAGGTGGGTCGACAATGAGCATCGCTTCGTGCGACACTAGTGATATTTTGGCTAGCCATACGGACTAGAAACTTAAGATTTTGGCTCGTCCGCTGTGATTTTTACTAGCCATTGGCTAGCGGGCTATCGTTAATTTCGAGCAGCGAGAGCCCATACATAATATGCCCGCGATGCCAGCGGACCGGTCACCGGTGCATGGTGCATGCACTGCGTGCAACTGTGTGCAACTCTGTTTTCACCGCACATTATTTATCGATTAACCGGTATTCGATCGAATCAAAGCCGTCGAATCCCGGTTTATGAAATATTCGATATGACTCAGGCTTACATACAACAACGTGCTTTATAGAGAATAAATATTCATTTTATTTCAATTATCATGATGATCCATATCATTCTCAAATGAGGCTGATAAGAATTTATCGGGAAAATGTTCATTTGACTGGATAACTCTGCTCTCCAAACTTGTTACTAATAAATATATTCTCTGAAATTGCGAATCACAATTTTGTCAAGGAGAAGCAGGCATTTTACAATGCTCCAGAATGAGTAAAAAAAATTGTGGTTTCTATGACGATGACGTCTCGATTTACTAACGGCATAATGATGTTTGTTAGCAGTCGACATTTTAACAAATTAATTTAAACAAATAAAACAAATGTCAATATATAAATGGCTGTTTGAAAGTTTCAAATATTGTACGAAATGTATTTGATTTCAGATAACGCATATTCTGATTCCAAAATATATTTCATTCCCACGGGAGGCCTCTCTTAATACTAACGCCATATGATTTATGTCATTCTAGCTAGCTGAGGAACAATATTGCCTCTAATTTGTTATTCCGGGCTTAACTTAGTAACACCAAGCAGCCAATAACATGACAAACATGAGACATCGCACCCATCTAACCCCTTTATGCAGCACGTGACTTAAATGATATTAAGTTACTATGCGAAGTTAAACCAAATTTGCCGATATTGGACCAATCATAGCGCTGTAGTGTTTCCCCCGATGACCAGCACATGCGCAGAACATACGCTTGTTTTCGCACCAAATGTTTACTCTTCAATTGCGATGCGAAGCTCGAATGAACTTGCCGATATTGAACCAATCACAGCGCTTTTATTTATGGAATTTACCCACACGTGTCCTTTCCGCACATGCGAAGAACGTTCAATAATTACTGTGCCTGAGTTTGCTTATGATATAATTTGCCGAACAAAGTTCATGCCAGCAATAGAAACCCTTCCAAACTCAGCCTATACCCAGGTATATTGCGGCCAATAATCTGACCCAGCTAGCACACCGGTGTGCTGTAATGACAGGATTTTCAACCTGCAATTTCATACAAAATTACAAAGTATAAATGAAGTCTCATTTTGAGATAGAGAGTGGTTGCAAGGCTCATAGCCACTTTCGATCAAAGAGTTTTGAAGGGAGATCCTATTGATGAGATAAGGGAGAGAGAGAGAGAGAGAGAGCGCGAGATAAGAACGGAAGAGCTTGTGATGCTTTTGACAGGGATTGGTTACACGTTCGACTTGGGTGGTGTGAATTTAATGTTTTTCTTTGGAGCCGTTCTGGGAATTTGATCGACTTAGGCGATTAATCGACTTACGAAAATCGACTTATGAACATCGACTTATACAGAGAATTAACACATGTAAGTCTATAAGGATTAATTGGGACTTTTGATTTTCATCGACTTATGCGACTATGCGACACATGCAGCGTCGACTTAAGCGAGGTTGACTGTATATTTTCTTTTCTTTGTTGCTCAAATTCATCAGAATACGTGTAGTTTAAAGCATTAGGAAGTACATGTCGATCCATGTGACATCCAATAATGGTATGACAATTTCAATGTCTACTAAATATTTCATTTTTTGTTTGAATGCAGAACACTGTATTACGTCACCTGACAGTGTTGCTAGGTTACAACCAGGTCAGCAAGACATTTAACCTTCCACCCCATCAGCTCCGAGAGTCAGCAGTCTTCTACGCCTTCATGGCTGGATTGCCTAAGGTTAGTCTTCTTCTTAGGTGTCATTGTTTTATGTTATTTTTATGTCAGTATGGATGAGGTGTGTATAGAGGACAATGGAAAAAATCATGTAATGATGTATCAGAGCTGCCAACTAGTACAGATTTTCCGTAATTGTTACGGAATTCAAACACAATTACAGAAGTACGGATTTCCCCTCTAAAATTATGGATTTGAAAAAATCTGATTATGCACTATTTGTTCTATACGTTACGCACATGTATTTGTTATCACTCAAACTTTTCACACTGCAAATGTACTTTCACCGCACACGCAAATTTCTAGCTTAAGCTATGAGCTCAGGCGCTAGCGGTGCGGCTGCTCTTACACACCGAGGCGTTAGGTGAAGGCAGCGCGGGCCGGCTGCCGCTTGGTGCAAGGTGGCAGTATGTGTAGCTGCTCCGTAGTGGAATCGAAAGGATGAATAGGGAACGTGAGTTTTTAGCTGTTTTTTTAATGTTTCTAGATCTAGATAATTGTCCTATTCCCAATGTTAATTATTGGGGTGTCATAAAGAGTAATTCTAGGACATTTTTAGATCTAACATTTACAATTTTGGTGGCAGTTGCAGTTAAAAAAAACCATTTCAAACATTTTAGCATCTCATGTTTTTGTATGAAATGTTGACTCATCAGATGCTATATCACAGTGTAAAGGTCGATAACATGATGTTAGCTATACTGGTCAGCCTCCTGCAGTACTGCCCTTCCCCTCAGAAGACCTTCAAGACTTACGCAGTATGGTTCTTGGAAACTCCCTGCAGACACTCCGGGTTTATGCCATCATTTCTCATTTGTTTCTTGTTGTTCTTTAAAATATCAGATGCTAGACCACAATGTCAAGGTTGGTAACATGGTGTTACCTATGGTGCTTAGCCTCCTGCAGTACTGCCCTTCCCCTCAGAAGACCTTCAAGACTTACGCAGTATGGTTCTTGGAAACTCCCTGCAGACACTCCGGGTTTATGCCATCATTTCTCATTTGTTTCTTGTTGTTCTTTAAAATATCAGATGCTAGACCACAATGTCAAGGTTGGTAACATGGTGTTACCTATGGTGCTAAGCCTCCTGCAGTACTGCCCTTCTCCTCAGAAGACTTCTCAAGACTCGCATCCTCCAGACTACACCCTATGGTTCCTGGAGCCTCACTGCAGACACTCCTGGTTCATGTCTCTACTCATTGTACTCTACAAGGTGAGAGAATGAGGATTGTAATGGCAGTGATGTACATGTATATGTTAACATTGACAGTCCTTTAATGATCGTTTATGATTTATACATGCCAATTGTTTATGAGAATCTAAGCAATTGAATCATTGCCATAAAGGCATGGCTGCTGCTGTGAAGCATCTTCGTGAACATTTAGAGTGCATTACTGAAATTACTTGTAATACATGTATTTGGGTGCAAGTGAAATCATATTAAATATAAGGTAGCTTTAAACGTGGCGCGTAAAAAATGCGGGAAAGACACTTACGACAAAATTATCTATAGAGGCAGAACCAAACTATTAGCATGTAGAATTAGTATTTACCTCCTTGAACACTTTTAAGCAAAAATAATATGAAAACTATTATTAAGATATGTCTGATTTTAATTTTAGAAGTACAGACAAACTGGCAATTTTCCTCTTTGTGTCTTTCCCACGTCTGTGTGCAAAATTGTGTTTCCCTAAGCTACTTAAACAAACTGGTATAGAAAGTCAACTTTGATTATAACAGTGCAATTTACGATGATAATCCAAGCCCCTCTGCTAACCCTCTTTATCTGAACTTATCCATCTCTTTACCAACATTTCTTGTGTGATTCTCCTAGTACTCTATTGACCAAGCTGAGTTGAAGACCACACTGAAGGCCTTGGTACGGATCACTATGAATGTCTTGGAGGCACAGCGTCATATCTGTAAACCAAAGAGACCTGAACCACCACAACCAGAGGACATCTGGGGTGCCACCCTCCCCAACAAAAACAAATCAGGTATATCAACGGGATTGCCTCGGGTGACTTCATCTCTCTTTACTTGATTAGCAAACCCCTTTGTGTAACAATTGCCTATCAATCAATACCAGATGAAGAGGAAGCTACGTACACATATTCCATTAACATGACTTTCTGACAGACAGTACTCATTGTGTTTGCTAACAATAGAGAGCCAACACAAGGTGTTTTTTTTTGTACTGTCAATGCAAGATTTTCACTGCATCCTATATTATTGTTGGGTTACTTGTATCATTTATAGAGTCCAGTCTGCCTCGTGAGGATGACATTAGCGAGGAGCTTGGTTCCATCTCCTCTGTTGGTCCCAACACCCCCCTCCTCACCTCCACCACTACCACCACCACTGCCATCAAGACCACTGATCCAGGCAGTCCCCCTGGTGAAATGCCCTCCTCACCCACCCCTAGGGTGGAGTTTATCACCCCTGGCCAGGTCATCACCACCATCAGCAGTGGAGGGGGTGGTGGAAGGGGTTTGAGTGGTGGGGGAGGTGGAGTCACAAAGGAGGATCCACGTGTACCCCAGCACCAGGAGTTAGAGCTGGAGCCAGAAATGCTGTTTGTCTCCGAAGATGAGGTTATTAATCTACCCATCAACTCCTCTAGCAGGAACTTCGTAGCATCCACTATCCTAGAGGTAAGGGGCTCTAACCATTCTCCAATCTCACTTCATTTCTTCTATTTTTGTCTTTTTATTTGAAAGGAAGTCACATGAGCTTTCTTTGATGGAAATGTATTAGATAGAGTAATGTGCAGTGTATGACACTGTATAGTGATATTTAGAGGTTCCTGTGCATTAAAAGTAGTTGTATTTATTGGGGGAAAACCTAAGTTTATTGTAACAAAAATAAGATATTTATTTTAGTATTTAGTTTAAGCCATGTGTGTTTTTCCTCTCACATTTTTCACTACAAGTGCTGGAAGTCATCAAGCAATCGATTAGGCACCTCAATCAATTACTTGTGAATACACATGCACGTTAGCACGACACTGTTGGCAACAAACGTTTACAAAGACACAGAGCAATAATTTGTTATGTTAATGCACATTTTATTCTGCACTTTAGTACCTGTGCAGATTTGAAACTTTGTCTTGATTTATGTGTATATTTATTTTTCTGTCATCATGAGTGCACTATAAGTTTTAAATGTTCTTTGTGTATTTGCTTCACATGTAAACAAGTATAAAGTAACCATTTATAATTTTATCAAAGGAAAATTATGTTACTGTCTGCTATACCTTTTGTATCACTTCAAACTCAAATGACCAATCTGCCATAGGTTGAGGAGGAAGAAGAACCTGAACCAGAGCTTGAGTTAGTAGAAGGCTTTGAGATGATTGAACCTCTCCAAACCTTGGATTCAGTGGTTGAACCTATCAAAGCTACTGCTACCTTCGTGGCGGAGGAACCAATGAAAGCTACAGCTACCTTTGTAGCTGAACAGCCAGAGATGATTACTCTGAGTGCAACGCAGGTACAAACTTGGTATCATGTAGACTCCTCGGATGAATGTTTTTAGTACTTATCTACGTCTGTAATTTCTCTTTGATCTCCTATCAGACAGTTTTGAACAAAGGAGAGGTTTCTCTGTCAGTCTGGGCCCCATTTCATAAAGCTTGTTATCAATAACAAGTTACAATAACTGTTATAAGCTACTGAAATCATTGAATTTGATTGGCTGAGAGCAAATTTGTTATAGATTTGTTTTGGTGGTTGTCAATAGCAAGGTTTATGAAACAGGGCCTTGGATGATACCACTCAATGGAAGAAAGCACTTTTAGTGGATTCAAATGGCCACCAGATCCAGCTTTCTTCATAGTAACAAAGATACTCCATATGTTGTATAATTTTGCATCATCTTTTTTATTTTAAATTTGTTCAAATGCATGTATTCTCCCATTTTCACTGTCACATCTTGGAACATTTCATGTTTATTGGTTCTGCACAGCAATAACAGCTTAAAAAAAAAGTAATCATTTGAATTATGTATTGACAGATGGCTATTCAACATAGATCATTTCTACACTAAAAGTTTAGCAGGATCTATGTAATATTTTTGTAGTATATGTACTGTTCTTGCTGATAAAAATGGACTTGACTTACCCTTTTGGGCATTGCTAGAGGTGATTATTTTTTTACATTTTTATAGGCTTATTTGGTCCGACAAGCAACCCCCCCCCCCCTCCCACCCCAAAAAAAACAGTCTAGTGATGCCTCTGCCTTCAAAGAGTCAATGTGGAAAGCTCAAATGGTTAAATCCTTGTTTATTGACTAGATGTTTTATTTCATACCATCTGGCAGCTGGTGACAGAATTAGAGACAGCCACCGTTCAGAATCTCACTGTCGAACCTCAGGTTGTCCAAGCCGCCACCCTCCAGACCGCTACTGTCGCCGAGGCCAAACCCAAGACCATCCAGCCCAAGTTCCGCACCAAGAAACGCCGCAAGATGGGCGTTGCCACCATCATGTCCTCCAATCAGAGCAGCGGGGAGAACTCACCATCAGTTGGAGGAGGCGATGGAGTGCAGTTTGATCTACCGGTGGATTCTCCAGGAGGTAGAGGAAGAGGAGGGGATAAGAATAAGAAGAGGTCTCAGAAGCTGAAAGAACAAGCTCAGAAGTCTCCTGAGAAGAGAAGCAGTGTCTACTCTGCTGTCAGACGCTATCATGAAGATAAGAACTTTATGGCTCTCACCAAGTAAGCAGTTATTCTCTAGTAATCTTTTCTTCATCCCTTATTTTAGGACCAGAAGGATACAAAAACATAGCTGCCTGAGCATTAAAGTTAAACTTAAGATTAATGTGATTAGAAAGATTCACAGACATTGGTTCTTGTTATCAGTATACCCATCGCTATAAAAGATAATATTGCTTGATTCCATACAGGTGTACTGATTGTGGTGCTCTACTAGAGGAATATGATGATGATACTATCTCCCTGGCTATAGTGGTACTATCAACCTTTGTCCATCGTGATCCAGAGCTAGCTGCTCCTCTCCTCCTGGAGATGCTGCAGGTTGTTGGAAGGTGAGTCTCTCCTCTTCTTTCTCTATCGGCTTTCTCTTTCTGACTTTATTTCCCACTCCTCCCATTCCTCCTCTCTACTACTCCTTCTTTTTTCGCTATAGTGAGAACAGAAACTAAAGAAATATTCTGTAAAGCACTTATTATTTGATTCATCAACCTTTTAATAAATATGTAGACAAGACCATGACCCTCTAAATGAAAAAAGATCAACATTTTCTTTCCTCTACCATACAGGGTTGCCTCTGCTACCTTCTATCCCTGGCAGAGTGAAAGGTAAGAATTTATTAACCCTTATACTGTGGTGTATTTTTGGCCAACCAGATGTACATGAAATAGCGAAAAACCTGGGTATTTTTATGCCGGAGGCATTATGTTTTCGGGTCATTATGTTTTCGGGTTGTCCGTCCGTCCGTCCGTCCGTCCCACTTCTCGTTACCGCGATATCTGAAGAATCATTTGAGGTAGGAACCTCAAACTTAGTACTAGTATGTATCCCCATACGAAGATGAACTGATTAGATTTTGGGGTAAGGAGGTCAAAGGTCAGAGGTCACAGAGGTCAATTTACATGAAATTACATGAAATTCTTGGTTTTTAGCACCGTTACCGCGATATCTCAAGAACTGTGTGAGGTGAGAACTTCAAACTTGGTACTAGTATGTTTCCCTATACGAAGATGAACTGATTAGATTTTGGGGTAAGGAGGTCAAAGGTCAGAGGTCACAGAGGTCAATTTACATGAAATTACATGAAATTCTTGGTTTTTAGCACCGTTACCGCGATATCTCAAGAACTGTTTGAGGTGAGAACTTCAAACTTGGTACCAGTATGTATCCCCATAGAAAGAGGAACTGATTAGATTTTGGGGTAAGTAGGTCAAAGGTCAGAGGTCACAGGTCAATTTACATGAAATTACATGAAATTCTTGGTTTTTAGCACCGTTACCGCGATTTCTGAAGAACTATTTGAGGTAAGAACTTCAAACTTGGTACCAGTATGTATCCCCATAGAAAGAGGAACTGATTAGATTTTGGGGTAAGTAGGTCAAAGGTCAGAGGTCACAGAGGTCAATTTACATGAAATTACATGAAATTACTGGTTTTTAGCCTCGTTATCAAATATTTCTAGAACAGTTTGAGACATCAACTGAATTTAGGCGGAGGCATATAGGAGACGCAGTCGCATTCATCTTTTTTTTTTACTATTTACATGTATTTATCTTTGCAGAAAATTTGATAAGGTTAGCATTAATATTTTTTGAGATACATAACTTTGAAGATGACCATGCAATAAAGCTTACTGCTTACAGGGAGAGTGTGCCATCACAGGCACTGGAAATAAAATCAGCCTTTTTTCTTCTCTCTTTTGCATATGACCTGCAGTTTGGCTGATTTATGAATGCATGCAAATATTTTGTGATAATTGTATTGGATTCTGTTTGAATTTATTTAAATCAGGGGGGCGTTTCATGAAAGGACTTGTCAGATATTTTATCCGACATATTTGCTCTCAGCCAATCAGATGCAACGATTTCAGTAGCTTGTAACAGTTGTCGGATAAAATATCCGACAACTTCCTTTCATGAAACGCTCCCAGGTTTATCTTAGATTTTATTACTTTCGTTCCTCAGTATTGGTTGCCCTCCTGGACATTGCTGTACTGTGGCTAAACAGTTTCTCCGTTGTACTCTGCATCAGCTTGCTCCTAATGGGGTTTTTCCTCAACTCTTCCTCAGCAAGATTGAAGGTCAGGCATACTAGCTACATGGACATTTATAATTTTCTAGATTTTTATTTTGGAAATGCATCCTCCTTTTATTTTTTTGTGTTATTATGTAACATTCTTATGTCCAATTGCTCCCCTACCCCTTCAATAGTTTTGAAGATTATCATCACATTTCTGCCCACATTGCTATGGCTGAAAATATATCAGATATATATCAATATGTTGAATAATTAAATTTAGGAAAGTAGAGAAAGTTTATACTCGTATGTCATCCGAAATTTTATCCATTAGCAGCGGATTCTGTGGCATTCATGTCCAGTTATGTAAGAAAGTACATGGACAATGCTGATTTTCAATATTTTATCTTCTTGAGTTTTTGCATTGTCTGTTGCAGTAATAAATGAAATCATTTCCTACTAATAGATGATATTTCCTTGTTTATTTGATCTTATAAATCCTTTCACGCAGATCAAACTTTCTTACCTACCATGGCTTCTTCGCTTCAAGACTTCAATGAACTGAATCCTACTGATGCTATCATACATCTTCTGGAGGTTAGTCATTTAATTTGTCTCTTTCTCTCTCTCTCTCTCTCTCTCTCTCTCTCTCTCTCTCTTTCTCTTTAGCTTTATCTATTTATTTCCCTCCCCCACTCTCGCTCTTTCTCTCTTTTATTTCTTTATGTCATGATTTGTGCTGGCAAGAAAGATGTGATCTCAACTCTTCTGATTGGTTATATGACAGTAGAGGTGTTGTGGTCTAGTGGATAAGTCACTGGACTGCAGATCACAAGGTACGGGGTTCGATTCCCTGCCACGGCACTAATGTCCTTTGGCGAGACATTAATCTACATTTGTCACGCTCCACCCAGGTGATGTAGATGGGTACCCGGTAGGAAGAAATTCCTTGAATGCTTGAGCGCCGTATCATGGTCGCTCGGCTAAAGCCGGGGTAACAATATGATTGAAGGGCCCTCAGGGAAAACAGTATATAATACTGATGAGACTATTATTATTATTAACTCATCTTATTCACTGCTAAATCATGGGTCGTATCTCTATCATAGGTGTATTCTTTACTCTAAACTATTCCTCTGTATTGTCTTGATTAATCTTGTAATTATGTATGTACAAATTGCATTAGTATCCTTGATCACTCAGTGGTCAATACTCTGTACTAACAGAATCCTTAACTTTAACCCCGGACCAAAATCTATACCTAAACAGAACAAAAAATCCAATTGCATCTCTAACATTATGTCTTTGACAACATAAAGCCCATAGCAATTCTTGCCAGAGCAAATGTCCAATCACTCTATCATTTTGTTCTCTTATTTGTTCTTGAATCAGGGACTGAATGATAGGCGCAACCTGCCACCCCTGCGGACCATGCTTGTATTAATGAACATGGCAAACTACATGGACTCTCTACCCATCGAGGGCTCCACTGCGTGGGGTAATCTTGTACCTCTCTTTGATACTTTCTTCAGGAAGCTCATCACCTCCATGCCAGAAAATGTGAGTTCAGGGGGGTGTTTGGTCAAGTGTTTTGTCAGTGATTTTTACTGACAAATTTGCTCTCAGCCAATCAGATGCAAGGATTTAAGTAGCTTATAACAGTAGCTTATAACTTGTCATTGATGACAAGTTTTATGAAACAGGGCCCAGGGGAGCATTTCATCAAGCGTTTTGTCAGTGATTTTTACTGACAAATTTGTTTTCAGCCAATCAGATGCAAGGATTTCAGTAGCAGTAACAGTTGTCGGTAAAAATCACTGACAAAACGCTTGATGAAACGCTCCCCAGGATCTTAATGTTTATTGAGGTGAACATAAGACAGTTGCCTTTTATTTATCAGGATCCTAAGCAAGTCTTTAAACAGGTGAATCCTGTTTTGGGGGTATAAAAGGGTTTCGTTTTCAATTTGTACAGTTTTCGTGTTTTTGCAACAAGCCCCAAAACTATATATCGATTGTCAACTTATAGTTTTACATTCATCAAAAGATTATAAAGATAGGGCATCTTTCTTTGATGTCAAAGTTTTTTGTTTTCATGAAAATTACATCGGTAAGAGAACAGTTGAAATGGATGTTATACAATGCTTTCTCTTCTTCATGGTTGAATGTTTGTTTGAATGATTGTAAACTGTACTCTGTGACTAATTGTGCTTTATTTATTCATTATTCATGAATAAATAAATAAAAAATTTGTTGATAATAGAAAAGATTTGAATTTATGTAAGTGCTATGCATTGCTTGTGAAGGATCTAAATGCAATTTTGTAGGCAGATGAGGTGCTTTTTAGAGTTCCATTGATAATGAAATTTTACACCTTTTTATATTTATTAATATATGTTCATTTACTTTGACAGTGCGATGTGAATGATCTATTCCGCATCTTTGAGGTGCTTCTTCGGAGCCCCGCCACCAAGAGCTTACCAACCTTACTAGATCCGATGGGCAAGTTGATTAGCTTTGCCATAGTGAGGGCTCGTTTTAAGCTCACTCATCTACTTGAGATCTGTACCCTGTGTAACAGGATCTTTGCAAAGGTAACAAGCGTCATCATTCCATCCTCTTCTTGCTCTATAGTGAAACGTTGTGGTGCATAAGAACTCGGGAAAGACGCATATGACAAAATTATTAAAAATCAAAAGTTTGTTTTACAGAGGCAGAACCAAAATATTAGGATGTAGAATTAATATTTACCTCTCTGAAGAATTTTAAGCAAAGTAACATGAAAACTTTTATTCAGATTTGTCTGATTCTAATTTTAGAAGCACATACACAACTAGCAATTCTCCTCCTTGCGTGTTTCCTGCATCTCTATGCGCCACTGCGTTTCGCTAAGCTCACACACCTACTAGAGATCTATTCCCTTTGTACCAGGATCTTTGCAAAGGCAGCATGTGTCATGTCCCCCTCCTCTCATTCTTCTTTCCTCCTCCTATCCCCTGATCCCACTCTATCCCTCCCTCTCTCCTCTCCTGGGAAGCGTTTCATCAAGTGATTTTTACTGACAAATTTGCTCTCAGCCAATTAGATGCAAGGATTTCCGTAGCTTATAACAGTTGTCGGTAAAAATCACTGACAAAACACTTGATGAAACGCTCCCCTGTTGAATATCACCTACAACAGATATCACTGACTTCATATCTGTGGTAGTGGTAATGAGACTCTAACAAACATGTATTATCCAGTCACCACAGAGAATGTCCTGATAAGCTAATTCTTTCTCTTTACATTTTTCCTCAAATATAAAGGAGAGAGAGAAGCAGTCATTTGCCCGAGTAGTCTCACTAGAACTGGTCCAGGCTCTCAAGTTCAAGACTAATCTTCCTGATATCAACCTGATCCAACTTGTCCAGTTTGTTGTAATGGATGCAGGAGGCAAGATGAGTGACTTTGGTCATATGGAAGCTGACATTGAGGTGGATATGGCAATGGTAATTCTACGGGAATCAGAATTCTGTAGTCAATAGGTTAATAGATATAGAGAAAAATAGAGGCAATAACATAATTCCTTGGGGCACACCGTTTGATACAGGTCTGACCCAGGACAGGACAGGAAAGTAAAGTAAACTTCAGTTGTGTTTTTTTAAATACCAGTTTTTGGTTTCAATGACAGTATGTTAATGAAGCGTATTATTTAACCCTTATGTTCCACAAAAAATATTGTTTACTACTACACTGTATATCCACTAGCAAGAGTAAAGGGATAATATCTTAATAATCTTTTCTCATTTGATTAATCTAACTCAGAACTCAACTGGAGCCACTGACTGCATGAGACAGTACATCAGTGATGCCACTGAATATATTGGAGACCTGCATACCCTCACAAAAGTCAAGGTAAGAAATTACTTAATTATTAGTCAAAGTTTCCATTGAAAGTGACTGTGACTGTTTTTAGATTTTGACATTCTTGCTTACTTTGCAATAGAAAAAAATGAAGTAACAAAGACTATATATGGCAATAGTTGTCTCAAAGTTTGCATTGGTAAGTAGTACATGCGTCTACTGTAAGCTGTATGTATTTTTTTCTTTCTAGAACAATCTCCGAGGAGGATCTCAGAATCTGAATGAGGATACCTTGGGTAGCCAGCTGAAAGCAGGAGTAGCTCAGATTGTTGCCTTGGAGTTCACCAAGGCCAATGGTAGAGAGGGACCAAAGGCTATCCAGAGATACCTTCCATGGCTCTATCATCCACCCTCAGCAGTTCAACAAGGGTAAGACACATTACGTACTGTAGGGTAATGAGTTAAAATTCCAGAATTCACTAAGACCACTTTAGTTATTTGTAGGGTACCGGTAATGTGTTTGAATTGCTAAAGTTCATGGAGGCGCACAGTAAAGAGGGCTATCCCTTCCATAACTCTATCGTCCATCCTCTGCAGTTCAGCTAAGCTAAGAGACCGTTGGGTAATGAGTTAGGATTGCTAGCATTAACCAAGGCCAACAGTAGAAATGGACTAAAGACTATCCAGAGTTATCTTCCAAATCTCTATCATCCACTCTCAGCCAAAAACCAAAATTGTGAGGTTGGTTGCAGGTGAGTAGAAGAGGATTGAATATGAAACAAGACAAAGTAAAGTGTTGGTGAGAGATAGGCACACCTTAGATATTAATAATGTGCAATGGACATTAAGGGATCATACTAAAACACTCTTGGTAGTCTCTTAAGCACCTTTCAATCTATTTTATCTTTGTATTTATTATGTTTAGCACCAGACATAAAGATGAGGGAAAAAAATATCAAAATTTATCCTCAGGTAGTGAATGAAATTTAAAAAAAAAAATCCTTTTGATAACTCAGTGTACTGAAAGCTAGCTTCTTGTTGATCTTGATGCTTATTGTTGTTGCAGGCCTAAAGAGTTCATCGACTGCATCGCCCATGTCCGTCTTCTGTCTTGGCTTCTCCTTGGGTCCTTAACCCATGCTGCCCTCTGTCCACCATCCTTCACCAACAGTGGTCTGATCAGTCAGCCTATCCCACTGGACGCTGGTAACCATATCGCTGACCACATACAGGTCATTCTAGCAGGCTTTGCTGAGCAATCCAAGGCATCGGTTCTTCATATGTCTTCTCTCTTCCATGCATTCATCCTATGTCAGGTATCTAGCTTTGATCTCTCTTCCATGCATTCATCCTATGTCAGGTATCTAGCTTTGATCTCTCTTCCATGCATTCATCCTATGTCAGGTATCTAGCTTTGATCTCTCTTCCATGCATTCATCCTATGTCAGGTATCTAGCTTTGATCTCTCTTCCATGCATTCATCCTATGTCAGGTATCTAGCTTTGATCTCTCTTCCATGCATTCATCCTATGTCAGGTATCTAGCTTTGATCTCTCTACCATGCATTCATTCTTAGGGCAGGTATCTAGCTTTGATCTTTCTTGCATGCATTCATCCTATGTCAGGTATCTAGCTTTGATCTCTCTTCCATGCATTCATCCTATGTCAGGTATCTAGCTTTGATCTTTCTTCCATGCATTCATCCTATGTCAGGTATCTAGCTTTGATCTCTCTTCCATGCATTCATCCTATGTCAGGTATCTAGCTTTGATCTCTCTTCCATGCATTCATCCTATGTCAGGTATCTAGCTTTGATCTCTCTACCATGCATTCATTCTTAGGGCAGGTATCTAGCTTTGATCTTTCTTGCATGCATTCATCCTATGTCAGGTATCTAGCTTTGATCTCTCTTCCATGCATTCATCCTCTGTCAGGTATCTAGCTTTGATCTCTCTTCCATGCATTCATCCTATGTCAGGTATCTAGCTTTGATCTCTCTTCCATGCATTCATCCTATGTCAGGTATCTAGCTTTGATCTCTCTTCCATGCATTCATCCTATGTCAGGTATCTAGCTTTGATCTCTCTTCCATGCATTCATCCTATGTCAGGTATCTAGCTTTGGTGGGATACTTTTGTTGAATTCTTTCCAGAATAAATTCATGTCAAATTGTATGAAGTTACTTCTGTAAGGTTGAAGCTATGGAATATTGCCTTTTTTCTTCATCTCTCTCTTCTCCCTTTCACCTATGTGTCACTTACAAATCTCTGCATTCTTCTGAAAGTGTCAAAATCTTAATGGTTAGCTTTTCTTTCTAAATCTTTGAATCAGAGACTCATTCGTTTTATTTTTTATGAATATACTTGTTCCTATTAACCCACTATTTCTTGTTTACCATTCATATTCTTTGTCAAGTGTATATTTTATCAAATTTTGAGTGATTTTTAACAAGGCAAATTTGACTTCTGTTGCAAGATCTGCTCCATCAGATTATCAGTACAGTGAAACCTGTCTATAAAGACCACTCAGGGGAGACAAGAAAAGCGGTCTTTATGAGCAGGTGGTCTTTATGTATAGGTTCCTACATGTTTCAATTAGAAACACTTTTCAAGGGAAATGAAAATTATGGTCTTTATAGACAGGTGGTCTTTCTATACAGGTGATCACTAAAGCAGGTTTGACTGTATATTGATGAATGGGAATGATGTATAAAATTGTTAAGAACACAAAATACTGTTGTCACTTTAACTGTCATTCATTTGTCTATTATGTTTTGTTTTGTTTCTCCCTGTCTTTCTCACCATTTCTCCGACAATCTATGTATACGTCTGTGTTTCTATGACAGCTGTGGACAATGTACTGTGAGCAGATGGCCTGTATGAATGCTCCCAACTCTGATGCTCACACATCGGCAACGTTCAGTATCATGGATTTCTGGAGTCGAGTCACCCCTGGTGTGCTGCAGCTTCTTTCTCACTCCAAAGTGGTAAGATGATCACTCTATCCTACAGTACTTGTCCTTTTGGTTGTACAACATATGTTTTGCCAAAACTTGCCTTGCAGTCGGTAAATTATGCTAACCAAATTTCTAACTTCAACATTTAATTAACTCATTGCCTACGGGAACTGGGTGGTTCCTTTATTAACGCTATGGGAATTTGAGAATTCAGTAGTTAACGGGTTAAACACTATACCTAACCTAAGCTACAACCTAAAACCCATTTGCAACCCTAAAGTTCATCCTATATTTTTTATGAAACAGAGCCTGCGGCAGTTGTCAATGGAGCAAATGTTGGAGCACCGCCCTTTCACTCCAAAAATGTTAGGGTTAAGGTTACAATTCAAGGGTTGAAATCAGGAAGTTGACCATTGAACATTGTTACCAGAGCATGTGTCATGAAACCATTTCAAGATGCACCGTGTAGAAGTTAATGCTCATATGGTGTCTAAGAGTCCTTATACATCATGGAATTGATTTGACTATTAAATTGACTTGGAATAATGGGAAAACTTGCTGAAGAATGTAGGGTTATAGCATCATATATGAAGAATATAGGGTTATAGATAGCATCATATAGTTGCTCAACTCTGATGGAAAATGATACAAACAATTAATCTTTATGGAAGTTAGGTGTATACAGGTGATCACATTGGAATAGCATAATTTTTGAAGAATGGAAATCCTGATGGATTCTGAAAATTTGACTATTCATAGAGTATCCTTTTGTCATAATTAGTTGATAAAGCTTTTACCATATCTATTTATCTGTCTTCTGAACCCCATTTCAATATCGATATTAGTCAACCTTATTCTTTTCCTAAATTAAAATGATATATTGTGATTTATCTTGGCACAGTTGGCAGACATGGTGAACCTTCATTTCCTGAGTCTAATGGAAGCGCTTCAAGAATGTAACTCTTCTGTTCTTGCCAAGGTGACTTTATTTGAAAACTTTAATTTTTAAAGGTCATTTTGTTACCCTTTTAGAAAATTTATTCCCCCTAATTTGCCATACTTTTTTTCATTCAATATTCAATTGATCTTACTTATTTATTTCATAAAAATCACAAGTTAATATGTCCATCGAAAAGCATGAGGATCTAACACCCTATAAACCCAGGGGCTTGAAATTAGAGGGGGGTCCATAACATAAACAAAATTATGTTATCTTTATGCTTAATTTTGCAGTTGATCAGATACATGAGCTCATGACAATTTCACTTATTTCTGTAAACATTCTCAAAATTCCTCATTTTTTTATTTTATATTGCACTCATCGTGTGTAACTCAACATCTTAAAAAATACAACAGCTGCTTAATGAGCACATCTCTTTACCTGTCAGATTTTATGTTAATTGGAGAAGTTGATATCATGATAAGCACCCATTCCTTGCTGTTCCCACAGCAGCGCATAAGTGACATGTGTTTTTATACTTGGCTCACTCTCATGACAATTTCTGGAAAATACATCATTTCTAAATATAGACATGCAGACTGGGATGCTAATGTGTGCAGCAGGAGATATGTGATTTATTCTGTCATCAGCTCAACGGATTTTATAGAGTCATTTGCTTCGTCATGGTACATACATGTATTATTGCCTGCAAGAATATCATATATGCATGAAATGATAGTTACCTTCGTGCTTGGAATAGACCATTTTTTCATGCATTAGTTATGAAAATACAATACTTATTTTTGAAAAGTTTTTCCCCATTCTATCTGCCTGACTAGATATCTAATTGATATACATTGTGATCTATAAAGTTACATTTTGTTATTGTTTTTCCATAGCTCTTCCCAATGTGGTCTCCAATCTTGTTCAGCTATCCATCAAAGGTATGTCACATATTTCCTTTTTATGCCCCCGCCCATTTGTTGATTAATTTGAGTCCAAATTTACCAGAATTGGACAGCTGCATTGTATGAAGAACATTATAGAATGTTTTAGATCCCCCAAACATATCTTTCGCCCATTGTCTGCTGCACATGGGGGCCGCTATTTGGAGTGGAAACCCCCCCCCCCCCCCCCGCAATGAAAACAAAATCATTTGCATGCACTGCAGACGACAGTGGTCAGGTGGTTTACTGTGCATTGGAAGCAGCAATCATAGTGTACTGTCAAGCGATTAGATGCCAGAATAGAAGTGGGAAATTCAGCAGTGGAATGTCTTTTCATAAGTTCCCAAATCCGTAAGAGACACCGGAACATTTTCAGAAATGGACTGTAGCGGTAAAAGTGGAAAAGTTTTTGCACAAGTCGTATATTTGGTCGAGATATGACTTCCACATTTACTCAGTCCACACCTACATCATTCGTTGCGGGGGGGGGTCCACTGCAAATGCCGGCCCCCAAGTGCTGCAGACGACAAGCGAAAGACGTGTATGGGGGATCTAAGACATTCTATAACTTTCTTCATAGCTGTCCAATTTTGCTAAATTTGGTATCAAATTAATCAGCAAGATACACTTTAAGGTTGGATTTCCCTTTAAAAAAGTGTCCAGATATTTTATACTAGAGACATCAGCTTTTCTTCATGTTATTGATACCACCCTACCCAATATAGTCTCTCTTTTTTTCAAAAGTGCACAAGACTTAGGAAAAACATGATTCAATCTAGAGCACATAAAGAGTTAAATCTTAATTACTTTATAGGCACATTGACCATCTCTTAAGATGAATATGTGTGCTTTGTTTTCTTTAATGATATCATTATTTCCCTATTTTTGAATGGTAGCTCCCAGGAAGCCTACAGGTGAGACTACAGAACTGTGAGAATTTTCCTCCTCCAAGTCTGATGAAAGGAGAAGTCACATCTTACCATTCTACCACACTACTCAAATGGCTTAAGAGACTCCAGTTCAAAATGGGACAGATTGAGATCCAATCTTCAGCTGCTACACAGTTCTACACTGTGTAAGGAAACGGTGTGAGAAATGGTTTCCACTCCGTTATCACCAAAACTGGCAGGACTATTTTCTCATTCAGACAGATTGTGATTGCACTTACAGCTGTTAAAGACTAAGTAGAAATTTCACTGGCCAAATGAAAGTATACCACTATATTGACTTCTGACTTCATTATGAGACAGACCTTTCCAACCTATTCTTGTTTAATTTTGATCTCATCTGTTAGATTTGAATAAAGATATGACTCCTATCCTATACTACCTTACCACTGTGTGTAGAACTCAAAAGCCTAGATGGCATTAAACTTAACCTTTTGGCTACTGTATTTTCTCAGTCCCATATGCTTATTACATGAACCACCGAGGACCTATAGGATAGGTTTATATAGTGTAAGGACTTGTTCTTATTCAATGCTTTGTAGTTGATAAGTGATAAGAGAATATCTTGTCATTTTTAATAAAATAGCACATGAATGTCCATTCTGTTCTCCATGCTATTCTCGTATGCATAAGATTATTCCATAGACAAATAACAGATGATTTTCAATTACCAAGAGATCAATGTAGTTACATGTAAGTATGTTGAATGTTATGATTCCTAGATTTGTTTGAAGTCTATCTAATATGTTTTTTTACTGATATTTACTAGTGATAAGCAATCCTCACCAAAGTGTGAATATTGCTAGAGAACTTACTAACATCTTGCTGTTTGGTCAAAATGGTGATTACACTAGCTTTTTATATTAATGTTTGTATAAAAGTATCAATGCATTTACGGTAATTGTTTACAGAGATACGAGTCAAAGCTGTTATTCACTGAAACATTTATTATTGTGTGGAATTGCTCAGCTTATATTATTTTAGTATGTATTCGTAACTAAAATGTAATAACATATATATGTATATACATGTATATTCAGAAGTTCAAATGCATTTGAATGCATCAATGCATATTTTTGGAAATGGCTGAATTTTACAATATTGATATTTAAGAAGAGTGTTTGACCTATGCACTACAATTTGATTTGTACATAACATCCATTTCTCATAGACTCTAACTCAAGTTATATTTGGCTTAGTAATCAATGGATTACTACATACATGTAGATGTACCACATCTTATACTTGTATTAGAATTAAATTACTTGTAAATTTTATATGATGGACGTCTGTACTGCTGCTAGAATTTGAGGTATTAACTTTTGTATTGTGATAAGGAATTAAGCATAGTTTTGTTAATTTTAATTTGTAGATCTTCACACTCACTCTTAATATTAAAATACAGGCAAAAAACTTCTTCATTTTAGAATATATGGAATTACAAATTTTATATCAAATATCTGCCTATAGAAATATTTGTTATTCATATATTTGAAGGAATGTTAAGGGTACATACATGTATAATGCTTATCTGTCATACTTATATTTGATGAACTTCGTGATATTTCTTCATGTGAATGACACACTTACATTTTTGCACAGGAGATGTTTAAGTAGTTGTTTTTTCTGTACACATATGACAGGTATTTAATCAACTCGGACACTTGTCAATTATGAGTATACATTCTATAAATGCTAAAATCCATACCATGACTTATACGCATGCATGTATATGAATTATGTTTGTTTGACTATTATACATTGTATCATGTGGAGATGGTTGTATGTATGTTGTCAAGTTGAATTCTACAAGCCTATTTATTTGCTTTATCCCATATGGATTATGGCACTATGACACTACTCTCAGACCTAATCTAGTTCATGTCTATTTTGAGGTTGTACAGCGAAACCTGCTTTAGCGACCACCTGTATAGAAAGACCACCTGTATAGAAAAGACCACCTGTCTATAAAGACCATAATTGTAGTTTCCCTTGAAAAGTGTTTCTCATTGAAACATGTATTAAAGGAACCTGTCCATAAAGACCACCTGCTCATAAAGACCACTTTTCTTGTCTCCCCTTGAGCGGTCTTTATAGACAGGTTTCACTATATCTTAACCCATTGGCTACAGAAAACAGGGGAGCGTTTCATCAAGTGTTTTGTCAGTGATTTAACTGACAAATTTGCTCTCAGCCAATCAGATGCAAGGATTTCAGTAGCTTATAACAGTTGTGGGTACAAATCACTGACAAAACGCTTGATGAAACGCTCTCCAGGTTGTCCCTGTATTAAGCCTATGGGAATGAGAATTTGCAGACTTAAAACAAATTCCCCCAAACTCTGCACAGGTTTAGTGGACATCCATTAGATACTTCCTATGAAATTTCAAGTTCACAAGTTCTATAACTCCTTTGTAAGACATGACAATCTTTGTCCAATTATTATTCTTCTGTAATGTATCGCATACTCACTCAATTTCAAAATTTAGGGCTGCAAAAAATAAAAGGGAGGAAGTACCTTTAAAAAGCCGATGGCTTGGTGTGTACAGAGATTCAAATGAATGTAAAGAATTATTTGCCTCATTTTTAAGGATACTTTGCTGCTGTATAAAAGACAACAATATTCTTAATGTAATGTGTTATGAATGTTATCTGGAATTACTATTTGCAGCATTTATGTGGCATGTGCAGCAAAGCAAGAAATCTCAAAAAGCTCATTGCACCTAAATTATCACATCTTATTGTGCTTATTGTGTGCTGGTGCAATTTAAATGAGACATGGTAGCCAATTTGAGGGTCTGGTACACTTACTTTGTGGTGCAAGAACATTAGCCACTAGAAGCAAATTTCATATTGATGTTAGTGTATTTGGTTGTACAGTGTATCCACATAACTAGTCAGTGATTGGTTCCTGAACTAGGTATCTTAAATGTTTTCAACTTAATTTTATACCATTTTTCATATCTGTTTTGTGACAATTTAAACAAAGTTCATTCTTTTTTCCCCTCTATGAGTGTTTGCATCGATGTAGAATTTTCTGTACTAATCATTTTTAAATCATTTTTTTTCTATCTTCATTTTATTATGTGCCTCTGGCAGGGAGTGGTAATTTACATGTACTGTTTTGAAAAAGATGTCATGATCATTATGATGAACAGTGTTTTCATTTTAATGCATATTAATGTTATGAGAGTAATATGAATAGATTGATAATTTGCTGTGTCAGATCCCCAATTTTGTTAAGGTTAATCAGTTTTATTGGAAGTTAATTTTATTGTAGTGATCAGTCAAATAAATCATTAACCTTGCCATCCACAATATTCCATCCTCTCTCCCTCCTTCCCTCCCCCTCTCTCCTTCCCTCCCCCTCTCTTACTCTCTTCTCTCTCCCTCTCCCTTCCTTCTCCCCCTCCTCTCTCTATCTCTGCCCACCTCCCTCTTGCCCTCCTCTCAATCTCTCTATCCTCTCCCTCTCCCTTCCCTCTCCCCCTCCGCTCTCTTTATCTGCCCTTCTCCCTCTCTTCTCCCTCTCTCTCTCTTCTCTCTTCCTCTCCTTCCCCCTCCTCTCTCTATATCTGCCTTTCCCTATCTCTCTTTCCCTATCTCTCTCTCTCTTTTACACACACTTTAATATCCTCCAAACTATCTCCATAATTATATAGATGTGTCTCTATCCATTATTATGTAGAATCGCTTATGGCACAACAATTTTGCAGTTTAGCATATTCTGCATCAATGTTGAAATGAATCATTCCTGTTTATTGTGGACCACATTGTAGTTATGATGTCATTAAGATGAGCAGATGACAGATAAAATGTCACTGAACATGAAAATCTTGCTTGATTGCCCTAGTGGAAAATTGCTTTGAATATCAAACTTTATTGCAGTTTCTGCCTTTTCATAAATTGTCCTCAATTAAGATATCGTAGTGTGAATATTGTCCTACTAATTGCCAAAGTCCATGCTCCATTAACCACAACCAGTATTCATTTTAAAATAAAAATATCTAATAATTATGTCTCAATTGAGATTTGTATTTTCTGTCTGTCTGTCCTCTCTCTCTTTTTTTTTCTCTCTCTCTCTCTTTCTCTCTCTCTCTCTCTCTCTCTCTCTCTCTCTCTCTCCCTCTCTCTCTCTCTTTGTCTCTTCCCTCCAATCTTTCTCTTTCTCTCCCTCTTCGTCTGTGTTTTCAACAGGGTATACAAGTCATCATGGCCATGTTGATAAATTGTCTTTTCATTGAGACATTCTTTTTAGGCCATACCTTTAATAGAGTGCTCTGTCGTCATCATAGAAGCATTTTTTTTCTTAATAAAGTGTCATGTCTGGCTGAGGTTTGTCATGGTTACACTTGTGCAGCCAAGAGTCTCATGGTTTCACAGTCCAGTTACAAGAGAAGTGCAATTAGGTACCTCTGAGTCATAAGCAGGCCTAAAACTGCATTTAAGATGGGCACAACTGCCCCTCCCCAATTTAAAGCCTACCAATTGGGAGGGCACAAAATATGTCCCCTCACATCTTTTCCAATTTTTGACCAAAATTGCACCTGATAGTGGTGATAGACTTTTTGTTTGCTTATCAGAT